>VWZW01001014.1:2704360-3019941 GCA_013397115.1 Edolisoma coerulescens
GGTGTTAGCCTGCGCTTTTGCTTTCTGTGCCTGCTGCTGCCTTGTGCTGCGGCTGGGATGGAGCCTGGATGTGCTGCTCCTGTCCTTCCCTCCTGCGTGAGCCCAGTCCCGCTTCCGAGTTACTGGAACTTGTAGCCAGCTCACCAAGTGATCGGCTGCCTTAAGGGCTTTTTTTGATCTTTTGCGAGTAGTGGGAGAAGCATTTTTAGCATTGCTGCGGTTAGATTTTAGTTTTTCACATCCAGCAGTAAGCTTAATATGAAGTTTGGCTTGCACCAAATGAGAACATTCCTGAAATTTGTCTCAAGATAAGGTTTGAACTGGTGTTTGCTTCCCTTCTGGTTTTTGGTGTTTTGGTTTTTTTTTTTTTTTTTTTAATTGTAAAAATTACCTGTGACCTAAAGGCAGGTGGTTAATACTTTTGAAATTTTAAAATCTCTATCATCTGATCATTCATACAGGCATAAAACTTTGTAATTTTGCTGTTGAGACTGAACTATGTTGACTTGCTTAGTCACTTTCTCTTTTCTTGTGTATGTGTTTTTAAAGACATCTAACACTTTAAAATAACCATTGTGAGTGTGCTGTTACATCTCACAGATAGACATCGTGATCCTCTTGTGGCAGCAATGACTTGGGTGGAAGGACGTATTTATGGGAGTTCTGAGGCATAACAGGAGTGCACCAGAAAGATGAGAATTAGGGATGATACTCCTAATTGCCCTCAGCACAGGCTGGAGTGACTTTCTAAGAGCATTGTAATAGTTAATTCATAGTGAAGGCTTCTTTTGTTGATCTGTGTTGCAGCCTTCCAAAACTGCATGTAAATGATGTGTATTGTCTAACTGCTGGCTCGTAAAAGGAAGTGATGTAAGATGTGATCGTTTAAATGCTGACTTGAAAGTAAATTAAAACTTGGCTAAATGTTTTCTCACGCTGAGGATACCCTATTTTTGTCTTAATGGACTTTCTGTCTTACAAGGTGACTGTGTTGGGGGGGTAGGAAGATAGGACAGTTCTTGGTATTCTCTGGTAACTCAGTTAAGGGTGTTTTTTCCCCTCCCTCTCCCCTTTGTGTCTCTCACTGCTAAAGGGACATCATTGTGGATTCAAATGATTTTGTTAAACATGAATACAATTCCAGTCTTATCACTATAAAGACAAACTGTACTGGGGATCAGTGAGGTCACTGGCTTTCAGGAACTGGTCCAGACCACCTCTCTTAAGTATGAATTGCACTTCTTCCCTTCCTCCTCTGATTTTTTGTGGATTGTGTTGCAAAGTGAGACCTTGCTGTTTTAGAAATCGTGAAGGACCAGGCAGTAGCTGGAATACTGGCATTTTTTGGGTCCTTCAGCTAGATGTTTACGCTCCTGTCCTTCCCTAAATTGGCTGAACTTCTGACCAGTTCTCCATCACCCAAATCCTTCTTAATTAAATATACAAAAGCTAGGCAGGTGGCCAGTGGGGATTACTGATATTTATTTTTATTAAAAAAAAAAAGAAAAAGAGAAAAGAAAGCAATGTGCCAGTTGTGGGTAACCACATGTCCCTCTTGTTCTTCCTCCCCCAGTCCATCTGTCTGTTTGCAAAATGTGGGGGTTTTGCAAACTCCTGGGGCAGGGACTCCTTATTTTGAACTAATTAGAAGAGGACCCAGCACTCTGGGACTTGGGTGTGTGCCGGGCTTTGAGGTGATGGATGTAACAAGATCCAGCCCAGAGTTATATACTGACTCTTAGAAATTTTTTTCAGCTTTCTATAGGAAGATATTTCAACTGGTGTGGATAAAATTTCAGTTGAAATCATCTGGTACTCTCTCCTTGCTTTTTTGCATGTGTGGGCTCTTTCCCCCTTGGCAATGGTAGGGGTTGTTTCCCTGGGCTTTTTTAGGTGGATGGTTTTCCCCATCAAGGTCTCTTCTTCTTGCACCAGGCATGGGGAAGGTGAGCTTTATGTGTAAGGCCTGGAGTAGGGATTTTTAGTAGTTCTGGGATAGTGAAGAAAGGAGAAAACCAGGAGCATACACCTTCCATTCCTTACTTTATTTTTGTTCTCTCCTAGTAATGTCATGTAGTTCAGTGATGTGTTGTCAACTTCCAAGCACCAGAGCCTTGGCCTGATAGTGTGCAGAAATCCTTCTTTTGGTCTCTGTGATTGATGCCTTAGGGTTTTAGCTTTTATATTTTTCATATATTTGTAATTCTCCAATGCTTTAGTGTGTAACTCTAAAACTCCATATAGCCTGTTAGCTACTGTTCTCCCATTCTGGTCAGACAAAACAAATCCTCTCTAGGCCTGAAACTCAAGGACACCTTACTGTCTCGGGACCCAAGAAATGTAAACAACAGTGGGTTACAGGGGGAGCACACTTGGGGTAAATGACTTCATTACCTGAAGATGTAATTGGAGAATTAACCCTTGACATGCAAATGGACCAAACTTATAAAAGTATGAAAACCTGTGACCTGGTCTTCCAGTTTGGGTGTAGCCCCTGGGGCTCTGGCTGCCCAAAGTGTACCTGAAGGCCCTTCAGTAAATATACCCGCTTTTATTCTCTTAATTTTGTCTAGCCTCTGTTTTTAGGTAGCCCCATCAAGGCATCATGATGATGGCAGATCTGCACCTCCCACCCAAGGGAATGATGCAGAGGAATGTCCCCAAAGGCAATGCAGCATTACAAGAGGTGCTCACCCTTTGCATTTCCTTGCCTTCAGCATATACATTTTTTAGTATATGTTTTTGGACTAGAATGCTAGCTAACTTTTCTCATGTGGTCTAGCGTGTGTTTGTATATACACATTATGTTCTAGTCATCTTCTTTTCAAGTGGTACTTGCTGTTGCAAGAGCGATTTTAGCCTGGTGTGTTGTATACCTACCTTCCTGAGATCTGTTTTCCTTGGAGGAAAGTGGTATTTTTGTTTTTTCCGTTTCACATTTCTGACTGTACACTCTGGCTCCACCAGGCTTTGGATGACGTTGATATTTAAGCTCAATAGCATTGACTTGCACAATGTGAGCTTGACTGTAGTCAAAGTTACAGTAAGATCCTTATCTGCATCGTTATTTTAGGTCTCAGCCCACAGAAAGTGGTGGAAAGAATTCAGCTTGCTTGAACAAGAGGTGGATTTGGGAGGGGATCTCATAGCTTTGCACAAGAGTTCTCTTATCAAATACTTTATGTTTGTAACATTATGGGTCCCTGGTTATTTCTCAGGTTAGCACAGGCTCAAGAAAAAGTACTGTTGGCTCTAAAATCAGACAACTATGGGAAGGAAGAGGAAAAAGCCCACAGCTGTACATACCTCTTGGGAACCTTGAGGCAGCTTTGGTTGTAGAGGGCTTGGGGATTTTGACATTGCATCTCAGTATTATTTCCAAAGTGTATTTTCTGCTTTGGATATGTTGTGAAACACGTTCAGAGAGGCACAAAAAATATGACACTGATTACAAGCTATGGAGTGCTGCTGAATGGCCAATACACTGTTGTGAAGCTCATGATACCTCCACCTAAGCCTTATTTCTGGTCCCCTGTCATGTCTTGAGCAGGACTTGATGTACCTCCTCCAAGGCGGCCATGGAGCCCTGTAGTCCTAACTCGTGTGGGATCTATTTTGGTGTTAAAAAAAGGACAGAGCAGCTTTTTGAAAGAGAGGCAAATACTGACTGGAGACTTGATAGTATTGCCAGCAAAGCACTCCCCTGCTCTCCCAGGCTTTGCTGTCCTGCAGCAGAGTGAAATTTGCTGTTCTGAGTGTAATGAATAATTACAATTTGACCTCAGTGGTGTTGGTTTTAATTTGCTGCTGATTGGGAAATCTGTGAAAAGCACCACTAAAGAAGGATGAAATCACAGAGGCTGGGGAGTGGAGATGCTCACCCTTTCAGAGGATTTGCACTTTTGGGGCACATAAGGATTGGATAGAGGTATGGATGGAGTAGGCTTTTCTCCACTTTACTTAGAAATTGGTGCAACTAAGTCCTGTCTCTAATGCCCTGTGCAGCTCAGCTATGTGGCATGAAGGGTGTTGACATCACCCAAAGGTTCTCCTGTGGCCTCCTGCTTGACCTTGCATCATAGTTGCAAGTGAAGGATGAAATCTATGGCAGGATTTGCAGTTAGGAAGAGATAGTGGGACAGTTCGGAGAGAAGCAATCTGCTGAACGTGAATTTACGGAGGAAGTCAGAAGATGAAGAAGGAGAACATGGCTTAAATGTAGTGAATGAATTAGAGGACTGTTCATAGTTATGGGAAATAAAAAGTAGTGTGGGGTCAGAGAAGCGCGTAATATAAGAAAAAGTAAGGGACACATTAGTTGTTAGTAGAAACATATTGGCGCATATAATTTATATTAAAAATATATATATTATGAAAGAGATTAGCTTTTAGCCATTGCAGTTCACTAGCCAGCCAGGCTTTGGGCTTACGCACACCAGGGGAATGTTCATTGACACAGGTTTTTGTGCTGATTTCAGCATGGCCCGGGCTGAGGAGACCTCCCTTAGCCCGCCTAGCTGTGTTGTGACTGTGTGCCAGAATAAGGGATGTCTTTTGGGGGAGATTGTTTCACACTCCTGGCAAAGTACTTCTTTCTCGCCGGAGTTGCGCCTCCCCGGGTTGCTCTGGCACTGTGGCTGTCATTATCACTGTGCGAACAGGACACTGCAAGTGCCAACAGGTCCTGATTGGCCTGTCTAGCAATAAAACAGCTAACGTGGTAAAACTCCTAACATGGATGCAGTTATACTGGTATTGTAGGGCTTATCTGGTATGTCTCTGTCACCTCCCTTTGGAGCTGTCCCGTGGCATGTTGATAACAGTTTCTCTCCGTGCAGGGATTGCAGTGACTCATGGCTTTGTACCTGTGGCTGAAGGAGCCACATGCACTGTAGCCAGTCGCTTCCTGGAGCAAGGTAGCGCTACCCCTGGAGAAGGTCTGCTGTGGGCTGCGGTCAGGATGTGGCTGCTGGGGCTGTTGGTGGTGTGCCACGGGCGTTTGTCTGCGTCCTCCCCTGCCCCTGCGTGCCCTGAGCACCCCAATGGCTCCCTGGCTCTGGGGCTGCTGACGAGGCCCACTTGCTTAGTGCTCTTCTCACCACCCTGGCCGAGAAAGTCCTAAAAGATCCCTCTGGGCACCATAGATTTGCAGCTTTGGAGGCATGGTGCTACTCCACTCTGTACCTGCGTCCAAAGGTTTTCCTTCTAGTGCCACTCTGCACGTGGAAATGCAGGTCCACGTGTCCATCCATGACACCCCTCTGCTTCGTCTTTGACTACTCACTCTGTGATGTATTATCCCCAAAAATGGCTTTTCTTTTCAGTGTCTCTCCATGGAGTTCCCCTTAGCGTCACTGGATATTTTAGGGCTCCGAATGTTGTGCTGGTTTTATGTGTAAATAATTGGGTTACCATCTTCTTATGTTGTACCAGTCCATGGTATGGACTTGTTGTCTGTAACTCCTGCACCTGCCAGCTTCACCAGAGGACAAAGGTGAAATGGGAGAGCATTACTTAGGTAAAAGAATGGCAGCAGCTCAAAATAATTGATTTGCATCAAATCTGTTTTGTTAACTTCCTGAGGATTACCAAGGCAATAGCTTACTCCTGCTGGTTTACCTCAAAGCTGATGCACTCTGGGATTTTTGTATTTGGCACTGTTAAAAATTACTTGAAGTCTTAAAAATATGACCATTTCAGTTAAGCTCTGGCAGTTTCAAGAGCTTCTTCCCAGGATTTTGAGAGAGTAGCTGTAGCGGATGACAGTGGGCAAGAGTTCATTATTCTAATTTAAACTCTAAGCTCAAAACAAAATAAACCTGTCTCAAAACTTGCTCCCTAAACTTTGAGCTGTCTAATGGTATTGGGTTGTTTTGTTTCCAAACACAGAAAAGAAAAGCTTAAGGTCAATAGGTCTTAATGTGTTATCGCAAAGTATTCTATATTCTATGCTCTGCTTGAGTTTATGTATCTTGGAGTCAGGGACCCCCCCCCAATATTATTTTGGTTCATTATTTTTCTTTGTTTTTGTGATTTGCAAGGGAAAATCAGTAGAAAACCTAATAGGAAGTACAACTATACCTGTTTTACAAGGCCATTGTCTAGAGGGAACACTTGTAACTGCGTTATAAACCCTTTCAGATAGGGGTACATAAAGAAGATCAAAATGCTGGTGAATCCTTAGCTGTAGTCCCCTACCATGTGCTACTGCAATAATCAAAATATCTCCGTTTTATGTCTTCTGAATATCTAAGATTGGACAGGTTGACCCCACTCTGTACCATGCATGTAGCAGCTCCTGCAGTCTGTGTTCTTTGTGGGATATATCGTAGGAGTAAAGATGCCTTTTTAAGTATGTAATAAAATGTATGAAATGTGAGTGACATGTAAAAGCCCCTTGCCCGCCATGGAAGGGAAACATCAATTTTCTCAAAAAAAAGTCCTAAGTAAGTGACCTGTTTTTGCATGTACCAAGAGGTGAATGTGCTTGCTCTCAGTTAGGATTCTCTGCACTCTTACATGAAGTATGGGAACTTACATGAGACAGTTTTTCTCAATCAGATCCCTCAGAAATTTTGCAGAAATAAACCTATCAGTGTGAAAAGCTGTCAGTGCCTTGTGTCTCCTCTCTGTGCCTCAGCCGTAAGCACTGGGGCCTTTTCTGTTCAGGTAGATTATACATCTGTAGAGAACGCATTTAATCTAGGTTACTGTTTGTCAGGTGAGAATTATAGAGGTACTTTAGCTTTTTGATGATATTGATAAGGGTTGTAATTAAGTGCCTGACATTCAAACTTTTTTTCAGATGTGTGCTTCTCTGGAAGGTATCCTTTCCCATCAAATGTGTTTGGGTATTTTTAAATTTATTTTTCCCACCTGTGTTGTTGTATTACTTCTTGTAAGCTCAGCTAGTAGAATTCAGTCTGGTTGTAAATCTTGTGCTTAAATCTTAACCTGTTGTAAATCCAAGTATCTTTTCTCTAATTAACACTTGGGTTTTTTTGAGACAATATCCTGGATATTCCCTCAGCAGCTACAGCAGACATTCCTGAAGTACTTGAAGTTTGAGATTCCGCACCGTTTGTTAAACTGAACTTTGAGTTGCATGGTAATCTCCTGTATAAACACAGAAGGAAGTGGAACTCTCATGTGCTTCTCTGATACTCAAATTATCCACTGTGCTTTACTTCAGGGTGAGGAGGTGGGAGGGAAGTACAGTGGGGAACTGATTTAATTTATTCCCAGCCACCAAGGAAATACGAGACAGGGGTACAGTCTAAACCTCTGAACACAGAGTAGTTATGTGCTTTAATCAAAAGAGATCCCTTCTTTTGCCTTAGAACTGGCTGGGATCAGTTTTCATGCTTACCTATGCCAAAGAGAGGGAAGACTTTGCATGCTGACCCTATGGTCTCTTCAAATCTGCCCAGAGAAAGGATCTAAATGTCCTTGGGTGACTAGGTGGGTGGGTCTCATAGAGCGAGTCTCATGGTACCCCTGCTTGTTTTACTTGTATTTGTGGTGGAATTATGTGCTGTCCTGCAATTGGTGAGGTTTCTGCTTAACTGTCTTTTGCAGAAAGGCGTGAGCTGAATTGCTCACATTTAACTGTATTGCTGTCTGTAACAGAGGTGAGGAAGGTATTGGGTTATTTTACCATGACTAAACAGCAGCTTTAATACCTTTAAAATTGGTATATTGACGTTTATGAGCAGATATCACATTACAGTGATAGCTTCAGGGGCCTTCTGCTGTGTATGAGAGCTCTTGCTTGATTTAGAAAGCAAATAAATAAAATTTTAAAGGTACCTTAACACAGCTAAGCATGTTAAATCGAAAATGCAAGGTGATGCTATATCCTTAGATTATCCTGTCAACCGCTGCTATTTCAGCAGATGTAGTTAATGATGTACTGTCGCAGGAGAAGGAGCAAAAGGTGCATCATTGAGAACTGCGGGGGAGTCTGGGATGTGAGAGCTTGTCCTGGGGTCTGTTTGGAGGAGTCCGTGTGCCGCAGAGTTGGGTTTGGCAGAGCTGGCATGGCTCCAGGCTCCCTTAACTTGTCACCTTCGCCTGTGTTTCTGGTGTGGTCTTGTGGGGGAAGAAAGAATGTCAGGCTATTAATAGTGACAGCGCAGGCTTTCTCCTCTTCATCTCTTAAAAATCATTGGCATGCTTTGAATAACAAATAAATGGAAAATCTTTTTTTCTTTTTTCTTTTGTTTTTAATCCGAGTGTTGTGAAAGGTGCACTTTGTTCATCTTTTCCCCCATGTGGAACATGCTGAAATTCTCTGATCTGATTTGTCCTTGGGGACTATGGAGAACACTGTGTGCAGCTCCCCCTGTGCATTTTCACCGAGAGTTAAGTTCTGGGGCGATGACAAGTGAATATGGAGAAAATGTTTCAAGTCATGTGAAAGAAATGTTACTTGCTAAATAACTTGAGTGTTAAAAGAAGGAATGGGAAAAGCTTTTCTTAGCCTTTTTGCAATCTTAGATGGCAAGGAATAAAAATCTTTAATATTGACCTAATTTTATTTGTATTTAAGATCAAAGAGCCCTTGTGAAAGAGTTGCTTGTCTTGTATGTCAGTGGCTTTATGGTCTTCTGAATGGCTTGAGGCACTAAATCAATTCTGAGTAATGCTACCTTTCCTCAGGTTTCCTCTGAGATAGTAGAAGAGTGCTCTAGTTTCTTCTTCAGGAATAAAGATATATTCATTATTGAGAAGGCTTCTTTTGGGCTAATTGCTGAGTTTGGAGGTGCCTCCTCATGGACCAAATGTTGTGGCAGTGCTTGTGCTGGGCTTTTGGAAAGGATGATGGAAATGAGCAACGAAACCACTGTCATTGACACTGCCACTTTGGTCACAGATCAAGCCCTTGCTGTGATCAGGGCTGGCTTTGGAGTGTCCTCACCTGCTGCTGCTCTGCACCTCTAAGCTCTCTGCTAACAGAGTGTGTAGTCAGTGTGTGCTGGTGTTGTAAGAAAGTATGTTTTGTACACATATGCTGTGATTGCACTGGGCTGTATGGGAAAGGGTAAGGTTTTGTTTTGTGCGCCCCATGAGAACGATTTCCTGTTGCAGAAAGGAGAAGAGAAGGTTAGGCAGACAGATGGAACACCTTGGGTGGTATCTGGTTACTTGATTCCCGCAGGGAGAGGGATTCTGCTGGCTTACACAGTACAGAGCTGTGCTGAAAGCACTGGGTCTTGGAGATACCTTGGCTTGCTGGAGAATCTGTAATTCAGATAGGAGAGGATGGGAAAAGGAAATGTGAACAGCATTTCCAATCTATGAAGATGGCATCAAAGTAGTTTGTAGATCCTTGTGAGTTTGGAAAGAAAGCCAGTAGACTTGGGTATTAAAGTGTTTTGTTACTGCTAAAATCTGTTCACCCTGTAGGATTGCTGTGCTTAGGAAAAGAGGAGATTCTTCTTAAGAGAAGAATCCCAAATCCACTTCTTTCTTTAGGAATTCTTTTTGTGGGTGCTGTTGTCTCAGCTGTTGGCTGTTGTGAAATGGCACATGTGGATGAAAACCTACTGAAGAGGGTGTGGGTGGTGCGTTACCTCTGGGGTAGTTGTGTCTGCTGAGCCTTGACTGCTTGTGGGTCTTTGTCAGGGGTGGTGGATGCTGCTGACTTGGCAGTGCCTCTTCTCACCTCCTCTGCTTGGAGATGGTGCTTGTTTGTGAGAGTGACAGGTGCCCAATAAACTGGAAATATCACAAAGGCACTTGTCTTGCTGAACTTTACCAAAACCTGTCTTTTTGTCAAGATTAGCTGAAAAATTTGGGTTGTGTTTTCCTTGGAAGAGCTCTTGGTTTAAAGCTCCATTAATTGTGTGTCAGTTACCATACGTCTTATGATAATAACCAAGAGTGGGAAAGACTAGATTTATTTCAGTAAACATTTCACCTAGTAAAATTTTCATGGCTTGTCCATCTTTGAAGGCCATTCCTTTTTCTCCTGTGCAGATTGTGCACCCAGCAGCAGTACAGAGTGTTTCCCAGAGAGATGTGTTTATAACCTGACCTTGAGATGCTGCTCTTCCCAGGACACGGACGGGGTTGTTCCAAAGATGCACAGTCCTGAGTTTCTTTGCAAGGCAGAGATTGAGTTTGCCTCTGCTGTGCTGGATTCTGTGGGTTTCTTTTAATAGTGCCTACGGACAGCTTTGAAAGATGATAAAAACAACATGCTGAAATGACTAGGGACTTGCGTCTGAATCACAGCCGTCAGCAAAACCACCTCGTTTTGGGAACGGTTCTGTGTGAAGGCAGAAAGTCTTGTGAGCACCCGAGCCAAACTTCAACAAATATGGGATTTCATGGTTTCAGTGTTTTGAGGGAAATGTTTTGAACGTCTTTGCTGTCTTAGGCCAGCAGGAATGCAAACCTTAACAGATTATGAAACTGCATGTATGCTCATAATTTAAAAGATGTAAATGTCATTTGAGAGATAAAGAAGTGTGGTGGAATAAGAGCATGGCAGAAGCAATCCTTCTGCAGAGTTGAGGTGTGTATTGGTTTAGCTTAGATTTTTTTTGTGAAGCTAGAAGTTTGACTCTCCAGGAACAGACCCTGTCTGCTGAAGTCAGAGGAACTAAACTGATGGTCAGCCTGGCTCTGAAGCTTGTGGTTAGAGCCATGTGGGCAAAGGCTGGCACATTTTTGGTTTGAGACAATGTTCACTTGTCAGATTTGAGAGAAATAAGTGTTCTTTCTAGAAATAACACTTTCCAGAACTGCCTCAGGTCCTTAACTTCTTTGACTTATTCTTAAATCTTTTCTTGTATAATGAATTTTGTAATTTTGCCCTTTTTCTTAGCAGTGGCAAGTTTCTCTCCCTTTCTGTGGTTTGTTTTGTCCTTGCTGTCTTTCCTCATACTCATCTGATGTGGGTGAATTCCTCCTGCTGGTCTCCCTTCCTCTAAACTCTATACTCATCATCTTTTGCATTTCTTCCTCTAGGCTTTTCTGAGGCGCTTTGTATTTTATTTTTTTTTTTTTTTCTTTGTCTAGAAGTAACTAACAGATAGAAAGGATATGGTTAAATCCACATGACGTCTAGTATATTGGCTGTAGTTCTGCCAAGATGAATGAGGTATATTTGTTTTTACATTGATGTGTTACTCCACATGCATTCTGTACCTTCTTTAGATCTTTTTTTTTTTTTTGTGGTCTCTTTTTACCCTGGGTTTCTGAAGAAATGAAGCTTTGTCCATTTCATTCTGTCCTCAACACTTTTTCAGCCTCAGGGCTGACTTCAGCTGTGTTTTGATTTGGGTTATGGGTCTGAAATCCTTACAAGTTTCATGAAAAAATAGATGACTGAGTAGATGGGAGTGAGAGAGCCTGTTTGCTCTTCTCCTCCCCCCTGCTTCTCAGTTAAACCCCGTCATTATTGGTCATTTTGAAGATGTGTGCCCAAGCTTCAGGTTACCCCTGCTTGCAGATCTGTCTTCTGCTCCAATGGGGTATTTTTTTTTACCCTGGTCTTTCAGAGAAAAGGGTGGTGCCATTTTCTGAAGTTCGGGTGTTCCCCAGCAATCAGAGGAGTTCTGGGGGGATGCTCTCTGCTCTCTCTCAGGGCTTCTCTCTCCACTGGGATTGAAGGTATGAGATTTGGGTATGCTGACTAAAGAGCATTGAAAGTCTTTGTCTAGACAAGGCGTGCTGCCCTTGACACATGCTAAGTTGGTATAGTTTAAAGCCTCGGGTACTTAATGTGTGCTAACCTCGGGAGGTAAATCCAGGGCTAGACAAGACCCCTAAGGAGGTGGTGGACAAGGTGGGGATTTCTTTGCATTATTCTTTGCTGTAACTTCAGCTGGTGCCTGAATGCAAAACTAGTAATAAACAGTCATAAACCCTGGATGCTTTTTCTCTTGTCAGCTCCTGTCTGAATAGGGGCTTTTTCATGACACATGCTTGTTTGCTCATGTTTCTCTTTTAAGGAAAGCAGTTAAACTAGGCAATAACCACCAGTAATTCAGTGCTCTGTTAAGCATGTAATAAACCAAGCCCCAGATCCCTCGGTCTTGAGCCATTAGAGACTGCCACCCTTTGTTTCTCTCTTGGTGGGGAGGAGGGAAGAAATGGGGCACGACCGACTTCTGGTGTGGGAAGGACAAAAGGGTGCCAAACAGGGGAGGGGTGTGATGGTGCAGGGCTCCCAGGACAGGCATCACTGTCCTGCCCAAAAAGTGCAGGATCAAACCCCAGCCTGTGTTGTATGCCTGTGATGGCAAAACATTGTGAAGTCTGCTTCAAATTTGTTTTAAAAAGGAATTGCAGCTCCTTGTGATTGGTGCCAATTCAAGTACAGGTTTCAACTCATCCTTCTGATGCAGGCACCTCTCCTTGACTACAAGGCTTGCTATCATATTCTGACCTTTGATTAATCCAAATGCAGCCCACCTGTGGGCTAGCCAGTAGCTGATTCTATTCTGCTCTGCTTGCAGTCATTGCTAAAACACAGCCTTCTACTAAGTTGTCAAGTGGACTTTGTTAGAATTTTTGTTTTGGTTTGGTTTGGTTTTTTTTTTTTTTTAAATAAAGCTACTCCATGCAAGTGTTGGTACAGAGTGGAAACAAAGCAAAGGCCTTAACCAATGTGTGGATACATGTTTAGGACATGTGTCTTATAGAGTTCCGGGAAACTCTTACTGTAAAAAACAAAATTAAAGTGCCATCTTATCTCTGAACTGCCCCTTTAAGCCTAAAACACAGCCTCTGAAAATCAGTTTGCTCTTTAACAAAGAGAATGGCTTCATACGATTTCTCTCTATGATCCTGCAAAAAGCATTTCCAGAGGGGACCTTTCTTATACTTATGCAGAACAAATTTTAGCAAAACATTTCACTTTCTTCTCTCTTCAGATTTATGAAAATGAGCTCCATCATGACTTTTCAAAGTGTGGGTTTAAGTAGAAACTCTCAAGGCATTTCAGTGCTAGTTCTGATGCAGCTGTTAGTTTAAGAAATCTCTTTTTAAACTGGGGGTGGCTGTTAATTTTATTCAGGGTAGGAAAATGCAGTGTTGAGCTGGATAAACTGTAGTTTAGCTGATACTTATTTTGAGATTGGGTGTGGCAGGTAAAAAGACATTCTATCAGAAACATTAAAGAAGAAAGACTGGTTTAAATTTTGTTACAACAAATTTTTAACAACGTTTCTAAAATTTTCTCCTTCTGCGGTGTAAATTACCGGCACTGCCATCTGGGAGAGCACTATCACTCCCTGACATCCTGCTTTGGCTTCTTTATTGCAACACTTCTGCCTTTTCAAAATGTAATGTGACTTTTAGATGCTCAGCACAGTTCACCGTGGGACATGTAGTATACATGAACTTTTGTGTCTTGGTCCTCTAGATATAAGGAGGTACCTAGTGGCTCTGTAAATGCTGAATGGAAGTGTGTGAGACAATAGGTGCTAGGCAACTGTTAGAGAGGAAGTGGGGGAGTCGAGGGAGGAGAGCAGGTTGTCTCTGTGGGTCTGCCTTCATTAGCTTGGCTTGAAGCTTCCACATGGACCGTCACCACATCCCGTCTCTGGCTCTGTGGGTTAGTCTGTGCAATTGTCCCCTGAGACTGTGTGGGCATCATGGCCTTAAGAAATGGTTCATTTAATTTGTCTAGATGATAATAGCATTTGATGGGGGAAGCTTTAAATGTGGAGTTGCTGCCTTTGGAGCCTGGAGCTTAGTCACAGTTTTCCTTGCAGGTTGTGCTTCTCCTCCCCAGATGTGTTCGGGGCGATCTGCTCCATGCACAGGAGCGATGCTCTCCCCTTGGGAGCCATCCACCCCTTTGCTTTGATTCAGACTGCTGCCCAGGAACTACTTTTCCTCTCCTTCCTGGGTGCGGAGTAGATGGGAGAGCAGGGACACACAGCAGGCTTATTATACTCATTTTCCCAGCCTGCCAGGTTTACCAGATGAAGTCAAATCAGTTATCTATTCAGATTTTTTTCACCTCATGGATGAATTGAGAAGTGTGTAAGGGTCTGTGGTGTTGTGCCGTACAGGGAGCAGTGGGGGATGAAGACACTGCTGTATGTCTTGTCTCCAGCCTTGCATGTGCTGATTGCCGCTGTATCCCGGATTCAGTCTTTCAGGTGCTGGATAGTAATGCAGTGGTCCCTCTGGTAGCAGCAGGCAACAAATTATAAAGATCAAAACTCTCTCACTCAGATATCTGCAGTTTTGAATGTATTTACACAGCCTTTTTTCCCCCAGGAAAACCATAATTGCATCTATTTTTTAAGATCACTTCCTTTCTGTCGTCCCCCCCCGCCCCCCTTTGATCTGCAAGAAGGTGACAGTTGTGGAAGGATTGAGCCAAGTCTGGTTTTTTAGGTATTAGGTGGTACTTAGAGGAGTTTCTGCTGAGACTACCATCTGGACAAAGATTCATTTACTGAGTAGCTGCATTGGCTCCAGGGGAAGACTGTTCACATGGGATGTGTATGGTACCAGCAGGCTGAAAAGGCAGTAAGGGAAGATACAGGCTGCTGTATGGTTACCTTAGGGCACTGTGTTTCTTGAAGTTTTTACTGGATGAAAAAAGCAAGTAGTTGTTGCAGATGGGCTTGGTGCTGACTTCTGTAATGTACTGAGTAGGCAAAGGACGCTAATCATTGTCAGTTGCTCCTATATGGCAAATTCACTAATAATGTAGGTGCTCAAGTACTTGGGAATCACTTTTTCCTTCCATTGATCTGGTCCTGTACCCATCTCATACAGGAATTGCTGAAAGCAGCTTAGGTTCTTGGGAAGAGTTTAAATTGCAGCATATTTCCAACTTGACCCCTTGAAGTATTTGGCTCTTGCCCTCGGACACGGATCTTGTTAGTCCTGCTCTGCTGAATTTAACTGGCTGTGTTTCATGCTCTCTGTGCTGGAATTGATTGAAGATTACAGCCGTGTGGACATGCCACACATGTCCCACTCTGGAGGCATTGCACTGATGGGGCTTCACATTTAGGCACCAGAAGGATTAAAGGGCATGCTTTGAAAAGATACTACTTCATCTTGCTGATAAGTGGCACTGAGCACACAGGAGGGAGAGGGGGTTAATGCCCCTTTTACCCAGGGTCTGTTTAAAGAAAGGCAGTAATTCAGCTAAAATATACATGCACAGTTCATTTCTGTTTAAACTGAAATCACTGAGTAAAGAAATGCATCCTGGGGACAGATTAAGCTGTATGCTGGGAAAGGAGCACACTTCTCTCAAGCTCAGCTGACAGCAATATGCTTCAGGGTTTTCTGTATTAAATATTTGATAAATCTCTAGTAGACTTGAATTCTGTGTGGTTTTAATTACTTTTGATTTTTTTAAGCCTGCAGGATTCTGACATCTTTTTTTTCATCGTGATCCTTTTTCATCATGCAATGAGCACTTGGGTATAATTGTTCGTAGCCACATCCTGGTGATGGGCATAACGATCTCTGTGGAGCTGGCCATAAGGCTGCATTTTCAACTCTGGGAGGTCCAGAAAGCCCTGGTCCTGAAATTTATTGCTTCAGAAATATTTGATTAACTTTGTTGTATCATCATAAAGTTGGTTTTATTGCTATTTCCTATGCTTTATTAAAAAACCTATTATTAAAAGTGCAAACATATGTATTTCCTTGTAATGAACCCTTTCTTTTTCTGCTGTTGGCAGCAATTTGCTTTAGGATTGTTAGCAACCAGTGCTTCCAGGCATGGTGGGATGGGGAGAGAGGAGTGGTGGGGAAGCATTTGCTCCTCCTATTTTTTAAAAAAATATTTTATTTTATCAGAAAATATTTAGGGTTTTTTTTTGGTTTTGTTTGGTTGCATTTTTTTGAGCTGGAGAGGAGTTAATTCTCCCTTTGCGTTATAGAGCAGGAGTCTGGATCTTCCTCTCCTGTTGAGTTACATTTGGAGTGTATTTGCCCATCTGTGTGCTGTAAGTATGTAGGTGCCACTGGCCTCCGTGCCTGTTTGCTTTCTTCCCCTCACTCCCAGCTGGGCAAAGCGCAAACTTTTCACCTGCCCCCTGCATTGCATTCCCAGCCTTTGGATAAACTTGTCTTGTCAGGGAGCCCTGGGCACAGGTGATTTCTGCTGAGCAGATGCACCTGCATTATGTCGCTGTGTGATTTATATCAGCCAGTGCAGTGGTGTTCCTCAAAACACTGAATGGAGAGGAGGGAGGTCAAGGGGAAAAAAGCTCAACCAACCCAGCCTTGAGCAGTTGCTTGTAGCGGTTTCAGGCAGCCTATTCTTGCTGCTGCTTTATCACTCATGTGCTTGGGGCCTGCCGACGCTGGACTGCAGAGGATAAGGAAAAAAAAATAAATCCACTCCAGAGAGAACTTGATTTGCTTATTTAGAGTACAGATATCTTTCCTAGCAAGAACAGAGATATTTTTTTTTGAAGGGAAAAGCACTGATTCTGTATGAGCAATTGTGAAATTTTGTTGTGAGTAATGCATATATTCCTGTCCAAAGCAGGACTTCAAAAAAATTCTTTCACCCAGCTAGCGGTGCAGGCTGGTGTTTGGCGGTCTTTCCCGATTTCTCCTTATTTTGACCAGATCTGCCGCTGTTTGTCTTTTGAGAGACCCTTTCTGGAGATGTTTTCTGTGACTTAATTTTTCCCCCCCTCCCTGAAAGGTATTTTCTTGGTCTCTCAGATTGCATTTTCCATCCTTCAGAATATTCAATACTTGAGACGTTAATCTTTCTTCAGTCTGTTTTCTGTAAGGTTAGAGGTATGTAAGAAATGCTGGAGACAGCTAAAACAAAAGACCTTCCCAGACAAGAAATATAATACAAGCCACCTGAGTAGCTTGGTCTTCTCCAGCTGCCCGCTAGCAACCCTCCTTTTCCCTTAGCCTCAGGGCCTCTGTGAAGTCTCTCCCCTCCAGATTTGCCAAGTGCTTGGTTGCCTGTTAATCACCGGTAATAAAAAGCATGTTTAAGATCAGGCGAGTGTCTAGGGATACTTGTCAAGGCTGTATCTCCCCAGTCTCTGCAGCTTTTTCCAGCAAGGAGTGTGGATGGAGTGACTCAGACCCTCAGACTGCAGCTGAGTGAGCAGCTCGCCTCTGGGTACAGGCTTGGCCATTTCCCTCTTGCCCCCTGCCATGCGCAGAGACGGGTATCGGGCAGATCCTCATTTTTCAGGAGACATCAGGGAGGTTGTGTTGTGTTGTGTGTGGCTGGGGAGAGGATGTGTTTGCTGGGTGCACAGCACTAGTGAAACTTATGCTGAAGGGCTGCAGCTCACCCCGCTCCTTACTGTGAGAGCAGATGTGATTTAAGGGGGTTCTGCTACTATGGACAGCCATGGAAAGCTGCTCTCAGCATGGATATGGGTCATAGGGTCACGGTCACATAGCTGATGAGGGTTGATCTGTGTCAGGCCTTGTGTTAGCCGTGGATGGCCCTCTGGCTGACTGCAGGTTTGAAAGCTGAAGCTCAGGTGGGAGAGCCTGTTGGTGCTGTCTTCGTCCATCACTTGCCTCGGCCGATGCTCGTCATCCCCTTGGTGTTGCCCAATGCTGCTTCAACTCCTTGTCAATTCATCTCTGTTACACAAGTCATTTGCTGACAAAACAAAGATCTGGGTCACTGCTCTTAAAATAGATTCAGCATTAGGCAAATTGCTCAAGCAAGCTCTCCTTTCCTCTGAGAAGGCAATGTCAGCCCAACCTCATAGGGATACCCCTAAGAAGCACAGCAGCCTACCGCAGAGGCCCTGTCAATTTAGCACACTTGCCTAACACACTTTCAAGATGCAATGCCCAGCTGTTTGCTCAACATTTTTGCCTTAGGGAATAAGCGTTTTTTCTTTACATTAATGCAGATATATGCATCAATATGAATTGTTTTGGATTTTTTTTTTGTTCGGGTTTTGGTTTTTGTTGGGTTTTTTTTTTTTTTTTGGTGGTCTTTGCAAATCTTTTCTTCCTTTTTGCTTTGGTGCCTGGAAGTGTGATCGGCATGTTTAACTTTCATCTGTAACAGCCATAATAAATGATAACTGTATAAGGTGATTGTTGCCTTTGCTTATAGGCAGAGTCTGGTGGTGCCACTTTCATCTTGGTAACAGTCATCCGGTAACTGCTTTGAACATGCTGTGCCAAGTTCACGTGTGGGTGCACAACCGGTCAAGGTTGAATTACACATGAAATTCATTTTTAAGGTCACAGCCAGGTTTCTGTGGACTCTGATCCTGAGTTTATAGGACGATTTGCTGTACTACATGCCCTTCTCCCAGAGTTCTGTGAACTTCCTGGGCCTGGGCTGCAAAACATGCTACCTGGCAGTTTCTTCTGCTTGTCCAGGGGATTTCTTCCACTTTGAAGAGGACTACTGTTGCTGGGAGTGGGACTGGAAAACTCTGATCAGAAAAGGGGAACTGGAAAGCAGGGTATTGATTCTTCTTGCTCATCAGAGTTCACCTGTGTCTATTGACATTAAATGGAAAGCATAGCAGCCATTGGTTTGGTGAACTGTGAAGTCTAGTTGGAATTTCCATTTATGAGGCAAATATGGTTTGGTGTCTCATGAATGTGTTTCCTGCTTGACGCCATGCCAGTCTGGGTTGGCAGTAGCAAAAAAATCCCTCTACTGACAGGGGAGGTGGCAGTTTTCTTCTAATTGTAGACTCATAGAATCATTTAGATTGGAAAAAACTAATGTCACTGGGCCCAGCTGAAGAGCAGTGGTGTGAGTGCTCACCAAATATAGGGAATGCTAGCAATTCTGTAGTGTGTTAGCAAGAGCACTTGGCTTGTAGAGAGTTGGGATGCAAGCCCTTCCTTTGGGACGTGATCCATTATCTTCTTCCCCCTACTCCAGCTACTGTGATGTAGGAAAGTCTTGCTAGATTTGATCCTGCTCTCTTTCTGAAATTTTAATACTTGGGTGAATACAGTCTGATTGGTTTGGGAAGGAGGTGATACAATGCATATGGCTTTGTGTGATACATCATCACGAGGAGTGTTTCCCAAAAAGTTCTGTGTCTGCACATCTAAGAATATTGAAATACTCTTTGGGCGAAGAGAGGATGATGGGTTGGTTGTTAATGATAGTTCTTTCACTTGGAAGAGGAGAGGTGGGGATGCTAGTACCTACTTCAGCCCCCTCCCGACAGTGTACTTTCAGGAAGAGAGGAAGAGCAGAGTGCATCAGTACTGCTGAGGGGTGAGAGGGCAGGGCAGGCTGAGATGAGGAGTAGCTGTTGGTAGGTACCACTTTTACAGCCAGTGACCGAGAAACAGAGGGAGTTGAAGTAGAATACTTCTGTAAGTACTGTCCTTGATGGGAGCAGAAAGCTCCCTCCCTTGTCAGGCCTGTAGGTGCCCAGTGGTTTGTAAGTCCAAACTGTCTTTTTCCTGTCAGCTAAGAAAAAAAGTTTCTTCTCACAGACTGGGGGAAAAATCAAGGATCACTGTGGTAACTCTTAATTACGTTTCTCTACTTTCCCTGTGTTGAAATGTTACTTTGTTTCTTTTTTCCTTGACGAGAATGCTGAAATACCAGTCAGTGATTTTTAAACAGCCTGCTCCAAAGGACATTGCTACTTTAGAAACTAACTCCTTTATTTTGCGCTGCTGCCATTGAGGTTAATCCTGACCTGGAGCCTAGCATTTGCCTTTTCATTTTGGATTCTTACCACTCCCAAATCACAGATCTAATCAACTTAAACAGAAATGAAAGATGGCAAACTGGGAGAAGGCTTTGCGACTGTTTTCCTAAAGAGGCTGGTGCATGTCCTGGTGGAGCCTTTTTCAGTGATACTTTGGGAGCAGAAAACACTCTTACGTGTTTGCCCCAAATTATTAAGTCAGGAAGATGGACTGAAGGAGGGTCAGAAATTGTTTCAGGTGGCTGTGACTCTTTTTGTTTCATCTATTGTGTAATTTTTCTGTACTGAGCTCAGCACTAGAGCTGAGTGACCTTCAGCTGTTGTTACACCTTCATTTGGGAGCTGAGCTCTGGGCTTGATTTTATGCTTAAACATTTTATTCAGAAAGATGAGGACTGGGACAGAGAACCGTTTGCTGGCACATGGGTGTGCTTACGAGATCAGGCCCAGAGTCATTCATGTGACAGTACTGAAGTGCTGTGATGCATAGAGTGGGATTTTTCAGCAGGGTGATGCTGAGGTGCCGTACGCTTCAGATGCTTGCTGTATCTTCAAAAAATAGTTACCTATCTCTCTATCTCTGTTCAGCAGGTTTTTTTACAAAATTACAGAAATGACCCCAGAAATTGTTATGTAGTTTTTTATTTTCTTTTTTCCTGGGAGTGGCATGTTCACATGGGCTAGAAAAATAGCAAAAAGCAAACAGAAGCTTGCTGGAATGGTTTTGGAGCTTCTGCTCTGCTTTTAGCTATTATTCCATTTGCTGAAAATGTTGAGTGAAATCTTAACCAGGGTTTGAATGGTGAAATCACATGAGGTGCTAATTTTGACTCAAGAGGTAAGACAACAAAAGGAAGATGAAGAGAAGGGTGGACATAATTCAGTGATGTTGAATTAGTGTGTTAAAGCCACACGTGGAATATTCCTATTCAGGCATTTCATGCAGCTTCTAAGAGCTCTCACTACTGTGTTGTTGCTTGGTCTCCTCTGTGTCGTTACCATGAATTTTTCAGTGTATGAGAGATCTCTGTGTGTACTGCACATCAGAATAATATAAATCATGCATGATAACATACAAAAGGGATAACTCTAACTGCTCTGTCAGGCTGATAGTGTCTTTATAATCAGGACTTCTAAATCGATGTCCTCCGCTCAAGCTATGGAGCTATGACAGCTGTCCCTTGGACATTCGTGTGTGTGTATTCATTTTTAGTTCGTGTATCAGCTTTATGCAAGGCTTGATCAGGTTGATAAAAGGCAAAAAAGGATCTGTCTAATACAGCTTACAGTGAAAGTGGCACAGTAAGTTCCTCCTGCATGAACAGCAGTCCCCTGATGTATCAAGGAGACCTGATTATACAACAGGACTAATCAGCTCTGGATGCTGCCATGAATTATAGGTTGGCTTAAGTGCTGTGATACACATTTCTGACTTAATTTAAGTCAGAATCAAAACAGAAAACCAGAGCAGAAAGCCCAAATGTCGACAAGGCTTCTCTTCTTTAGGTCTCTATCAGGGTTAAAGAAGAGGTTTCTTAATGTAATTATAACCTGTCTTTTCTATCCGGGCTAGCAAAAATAAACCAGGTTATATTGGAACTTTACTGCATAATGTTACACAACCATACTTATTTAAATATAGCTATTTTTGTAATATGCATTGTGCCTTAATAGGAGTCACGGATAAAGTGCGTTGACCCACTGAAACAGCTTAATATAGAGGTACAACATTTATGGAAGTTACAGTGAACCCAGCATATTTGCACTTAGGACAGAAAAAAAGGTGGAAAATAATGAATGTGTTAAAAAAATAATATCTGCCTGGTGTAACTGCATGCTTTTTTCATCCTATGGAGAGTGAATGAGTTGTTCCCCCCGTCCCTTTCTTTCTTTGTCTGTTTTCCATTTTTATTTTGCTATTTACAGTGGTGTAATTTTGGCGCCTTATGCACACTGCCTCCTCAGTTTTTCATTTCAGACACCTACAATTAAGGCTTACCTATTTACTCAGACTTCGTTGCATCTATGGTTGAGAGATGAATTGGTGCTTCCAGGTGATTCATCTGACCTGTCTTAGACCCTGATGAAAGGTGACTAGCTGAAACTAGCAGTTAGGTGCCCTGAATTTGGATAGATGTGTTCCCTCTCTCACCTGCATAATATCCCCAGCTCAGGTCACTTTGTGAAGAGGGTGGTGTTGGTCTACCCCTGGTAATTTCCAAACCGGGTCCAGAGCTGTTAGGTGAGTTTTGGGGGTAAATGTGCTTGGGAGGTGGTGATTCAGACCAAGGGGCTTTCGGAAATATGGCACAGTGCTGGCTGCGGAGAACTCAGCTGTTTCTTAGATATGCAAATCCACTCCCTCTGATTTGGCTGGGAGAGCTGGGTGTCTGTGTCTCCTCATGATGAGATTGTTTGTTTGTTTATCTGTATGGGATTTTCAACATTATAAATTCTGAGTATAATTATAATAATAGATGGCATGGTTATTTCACAAACAGTGTGCCCTCTGCTGTGATCAGCTACTGCATTCAGGAGCCTATATGCCCACCTACAGCTTCGTACCTTCTTGCCTTGTCTGTATTCTTGTTGTTCCCGGTTTCCCCTCCTCAAGAGCAGCAGCAGTTTCCAAACATTAAGAAAAAAAAAAAATACAGGAATGCTGTGGACATTTTTGGGGTTGTCCTGTCCAGAGGCAGGAGTTGGACTCAGGGATGCTTGTAGGTCACTTCCAACTCAGGATATTCTGTTTCAGTGATTCTAACATGATTTAGGAAGGAGGAAATTTTTAGTGGGTTGGTAAGAAGCAGCACTCTGTTGCCTTATTTTTGTCCCGGCTGGGAGTAGCGAGCGACACAGCCCCTGTGACGTGCAAGGTGCGTCTGTGGAGGAAAGCTGGCACCTACCTTGCAAGTAATTACAGTCTAAGCAAGCTTGGAAAAGGGGTGGAGTGCAGGGAATAATTCAGTCTGTGAGAGATCTCTTGTACAATGAGGTTGGCTTTTCTTAGTTTTCATTCAATTTTTCTTCTTGGGTTTTACCCTTGAAGGATTCAAGTGACAGAGTGAGGGGATACTGCTACTCATATGCTTCTTTTTGGAGGGGAGGCTCAAAATTTGATTCCCGAGATTTAAACCTGGGTGTCTCTCAGGCGTTTCTTTCAGCAGACAGGTCAGCTGGGAGAGCTCAGCCCTTCCCCACCGCCATCTCCATGGCCGGGCTGGTACAGCCCTGGCAGCAGCTGCACAAAGTGGCTCCAGGTGCCAGAGCAGTGGGGAGGGAGGAGGAGGAAGAGCAGGAGGAGGAGGGATGCTGGGCTTGGCTGTGCTGTTGAAACAAGAGCTTGTGGTTGGAGGCTGTCAGTTTGCGTAAGCTGGTTTTAGGGCTTTTTAATACTGGATCAGAAGCATTCTCATCAGATCTGAATCCTTGCTGTGCAAACTCAGCTAGTTCAAATCTGTTAGCCTTTATTTATTTAAACAGGTTAACTTCCCGCTGATGGGGCTTTGTGCTGGTTTGGGTGTCCTCCTCCTGCAGCCAGTGGAAAGCTGGCAGGGTGTCCAAGCTTTGGCTAGCGCAAGAGTAATGTGGCTCGCTGGCTTATTGCCGGCATTTTGGGGTGGGGCTGCAGCGGGCTTTGCTTGCCCCACGGGTGCCTGCTGGCTGGCTGGTCCTGGCAGCTCGTGGGGAAAGGTCCGGATGGTCCCCAGCTGGCACCGGCGTGCTGGCAAAGCCATGGCAACGTGGCCCTTCTTGCTTGGCTCGCTTCACCCAGGGACAGCCACCATGGCGTGTACCCAGCCAAAAGAGGGTTTCACCCGCCTCCCTGAGCGTGTTGGGGGCACAGTGTGCTGGGTGGGATGCCCTGGCAAGATGCCTCCTCTGCAGATGAGGTCCCCACCGCCCTTGCTGGGGTGCTGTGTCAGCTGGAAACTGTTAGCTAGGGAGTCGGAGCACATGCAAAAACATAAAGTGTACTGAAGATGTCAGGCTGGAGCACTGGAGGGAGATCCCTCAAGTCTCACCTGTGCTGTGAAGATAACCATCTGGGCTTCTTTCCCCGGAGTACAGCACAGCCTGAGTAAATGGTTCACCAGTGCTGAGGAGGAACACCCCACAGCTTGTCTGCTTTGAAGGGGGCCACAGGGCTGTGCTTGCAGATGCTTTCAGCTTTGTCTTGAACATTGTCACCTGTATGCTGTTGATTCTGGGTGAACATCACGTGGGGCCTGTTGAAGTGAGGCAAAATCCTATTTAGTTGATAACTTCTTCTGCCCCAAAGAGAGGTAAGAAAACCTGTGCCCCTTCTTTTCCCTGCTCCCAGTCCCTGTGTCTGTGGGAGAGAGGATGCTCTGGCCAGTGCAATATCCAATCCCTTCTTTTTGGTTTATTGTAGTTTCTTGATGGGAGATTAAATCAAGATGCAAATACCACATCAGAAAATAGCTAGATGGAGCATTTACTTTTACCTGGAAGCTGTAGTAAGGGTGTGCAACTTTCTTGCTAAGTTTTTCTCTGAAATTGTATTTTGGCTGTGCAGCTCTTTTATTTGTTTGAACCAGGGGTGCTCCCTCCTTATGTTTACTGTTTTTTCGTTTTGCAAGTCAAACATCCCTCAGGTGTGCAGCTGAGCCAGCTTGGGTGGGTGGACTGAAGGCAAGAGGAGGACAAGCATATGCAGGAAGAGACATATTCTGGATTCCTGCTGTGGAGATGAGTAATCGCTAGTGGTTAAGGCAAAACAGGAGAGTTCCAAATAGAGTTTTGTCTATTCCTTACATCCCTTTTTCCCACTGGAGAGCTGTGTACCTTTTCGTGATTAAGGTCTAAACATCTGAGCCCCAGGGTTGCAGAAAAAGATATAGGCTGTGTTTTTTGTTGGTATTGGACAAAACTTGTGAATTACCTTAATATTTTTCTCTTCTTACTGTGAACTTTGAAAAGATAATCAATAGACACATATCAAATACTGAATAATCTGTGAAATGAATTGTTTCAGAGGAGGTACTTGTGTACTGTTGGGATATGAGGATATAAACAAATCCTAATTTGTTTTTGTCAGACTAAGTTTGACTGTATAGTACATTGGGGAAGACAAGACAGAGCAGGAGCCTTCTGACATAGTTGCCCAGCCTGGCAGTTGTAAAGGTTTTGTGTATAAGGCCGTGAACAATGGCTTGGAATGTGATGCTATTGATTTTTTTTCCCTGCAGTGTTTCATAAATGCTGTGCAGTTTAACTCAGCTTTTAACCTTGTATGCAGTTTGGAGTGTGAGGCTTCTCACCCGGTGTCAGATGGCTCACTCAGTGGAAAAAAAGCCAGCCACCCTACAGCTCAAATCCCATCAGTACGTGGAAACGTGCCTGTTCTGCTGTCCGATTCCCAGCAGAAACGCCTGGGTGGTGGCAGCCCTCCGGGGTGGTCCCTGGGAGGTCTTGCACAGCTCACTGAGAGAAGCATGAGTGCTGTAGGCTCCATACTGCCTGGAGCCCAGGGCCTCAGGCTTTAATCTTAGATGCCTTTGTTTCCTGCCTGGATCGCTATAGCATCTGTTTGGACCTATCAGGGCTGTGTAGTACAGTGTAACTCTGCTTGCTGAGTTTTATACTGCATGTGGTACTCAGCACTTGCTGTAGAGCACTCTGAAAAGAAATCTTACAGCTGACTGGG
Source organism: Edolisoma coerulescens (assembly GCA_013397115.1). NCBI lineage: Eukaryota > Metazoa > Chordata > Aves > Passeriformes > Campephagidae > Edolisoma > Edolisoma coerulescens. The sequence continues at coordinate 2,729,666 of VWZW01001014.1, forward strand.
ACTTGTTTTTAACCAGTTACCATTTCACTGAATATTGCATTGCATATTCATTAAAAAAACCCCAGAACATAAAACCCTCCAGTGGGGGAGCTTTATACTTTCTCCATGTATTTATAACGTTCCCATTTTTCTGGATGTGCAGGTGTCTCATTTACATTCCTAGAAACACAGCCTTCGTGTTTCCTTTAAAGTCAAGGTTTCTGATCTCTTGTACTTAGTTAGCTTAAGGCATCCTTGGCATCGCTCAGGAACACCTTTGAGAGGGGATTGTTTCACAACGCAGTACCTGCAGGTGGTGATGTCATGGCAATACGAGCAAAAGAAAAACGATTAGAAGCGTTGCAGTGTGAGTTGGGCTCCTCCTGTGCTGTGTCACCCAAGAATGTGTCTTCTTGTGTGTTGAGTTTCTGTCACAGCATTTGTGCCTGTGCGTTGTGCTGTGCCTCTCGTACAACCAGCCCTTTGTACAGGTTATTGTGCAGTTTCTGCTCCCATTTGCACACGTCTGGATTTAGGTAGTGTTACACTTGCCTATCTAAATTATTTATTGCTGTTTCACATGGTGGATCAGTAAATACTGTTGAAAGACATGCTTGATATAGCAGTATTAGGAGAAAAGCCAGAGCCGGTCTTGTCTGTAGGTGGAGTGACTGACTACCCCTCGTAAATAAGATGATTAACACACATGCACACACCAGAAAAAACCCCAACCAACCAACCAAAAAAAAAAAAGGCCTTGAAATGTTCACTTTTTCCTTTAGACATCACTCTTGACTTGCTCAGGACGATGACCCTGTGTTGTGAATCTCAGATGGGTGACTCAGAAGGAGTGCTGATGACAAAACATCTGCTTGGAATTTCTGGTTATGAGAGGAGATCCCATTTCTGGTTCTCTGTGCCTTGCCTGCTTAGCCATGTGACAGCTGGAGACATTGTGTGTATCTGCACTAGTAAATGCTCTGAGGTCACCCCAAAAATGAATTATATGCTGGACAAACACTGGAAATGTAAACATAGTTTTTATTTCCTGGAGTAGCTCTCTTCAAACTTTGGTGAAACAGAAAAGGGGCTGGAGGCTCTCACAGAGTTTGTACAGGGAAAGTTTGGCTGTAGGATCAGCTAAAGGTGAAAAGGTCTGACCCGTAGCTGATTGAAATAAATGTGTTGGCGAAAGTTAACGGTTGGAGGTTTCCTTGCTGTTTTTGTTAATAACTTCCCCCAGTGCAGTATTGGAAGTGTTCACATTTTTTTAAAGAAAAGTTTTGGGTTGCTGAATCGTCAACAAATCTTTAACTAGAGGTGTCTCAGAATAGCACGACTCAAAGCTCTGTGTGTGTGTGGGCAGCTGAGACATGGGACCTGTGTGCTCTGCCACTGGACCCCACATAAAACAAAACTACAAAAAAGCCCACAGTGCACAATTTTGTATCTTTGTGTTTTACACCTTTTCCTGTTTATGCCTCTGCTTAAACTCAAGTTATCAATGAAAGTGTATAATTGCAAGTTTTGCTAAAAGATTTTGATATTGAATGCAGCTTTTAATATTGAACTCCTTTGGAAACCAAATTCTGTTATTTTATGATGGAATGATTTTAAACAAGCCCTGTGCCAGGTATCTCTGTGTCTTTATTTTTTTTCTTTTGCAGATGGGGGGTACTGTTTAAAAAAAAATTAGCACTCTGTTGATTGCAGCTGTTGGGATCCTGGTATGTCACTCCTGTGTTTCCAGACAGTGTAGCCATGATATAGCCATTGCACTTGAATTCTTTGCATTCTGGCAGCACTTGCAGTTTAGCTGTTGGGATCTGTTGGAGTGCAGAAATCCCCATGGTGGGAAGGCATGCACATGGGCTCTCTGCTGAGAAGTCATTCGACTGACACCCCCCCCCCCATGGAAAAGTACAAGCATGTGCATGTACTTTTGAAGGCTATTTATTTGCCTTGCAGACGGTCAACTGTAAAACCCTTTTTGAAAATATGCTCCTTGAAAGCCTCCTGAAGAATGGTGGGCTCAAGCCAGGAAGGTCTTGTTTTACAGCCCTACTGCCATGAAAGAAATCTAAGTGTAGAAAAAAATACAGCTTAAATACCTCAGGTATTTATTTTGTCCTTTCCTTGCACAAGCCTTCTCTCCCTCCCTCCCTGTGCTGGGAAGTCAGGGCATGTGTGTGTGTGGCTGTGCTTTCAGGAGGAACTCTGCTGCACAGGCACTTGTGGGCCTGCTCTAGCCCCCTTATTGTTTTAACAATTAATCTTTCACCCATTTATCATTCAAAACACTAATAAATACACCCTTCTCTCTCCAAATTCTCAGGAATTTCTGCAGTCTCCTGCTTGATTACATATCTCCAAGCTTGCACAAATAAGTCCTTCAGTGTTATCCCACCAAATGAAACCTTGAAGGGATGTGTTTGACCTTGGTTTGTGCAGTGACTGTACCTTACCCACTTGTCCTGAAGACAGAACACAATGTTGACATTCACAATGTGAAAATAAGTATTTGAAGATATGTTTTGGTCTGTCAACATAAAAATCCTTGTCTTCTTTGTATGTTAAGGGTCTGTATTGTAGCCTTCACAATACTACTCTGTGTAATCCAAAAGCCCTTCATAGGAGGCATTTTAAATTGGAAGTTAAAACAAACCAGAAGTGAAACTCCTGCATTCCTATGATTGCTTGTCTTCCTTTCTTCTTCTTAAATTCAGTATGGATTTTTTTTCTTTTATGTTTTTGCATATCCTCACAACAAATGGTGTTTTGCTATCCCACTAGGAAGCTCAAACTGCTGCCCCAGCCCTTGCTTTCATGGGAGGCCTTAATTTGAAAGAAAATTCGAGCATTTCTATAGGCTGCCAAGAAAAATTGGAAGAACTTGTTTCATGTTAGAACTCCCACCTTCGTTCTTAGCTGTGGAAATAAATGAAAAACTTGTTTTGATGACCTGGCATATTCGCCTGAATGCTTTCCCTGTCACTGATGGATGGAGGGACAGGCTTGTCGTTCTGTGTAACAATGGGCCAGAGGAGCACTGCTTCCCAGAACAGGACATCTAATGACAGGAAAGGAATAAAGGCCTAAATATCTACTTTCAATTCCGTGTGTGTGCATCTGCTCCAGGTAACTTCAAGATGGAAAAAATGTAAGATTCAAGGATACCTGGTTGGTAGCTTTGTTCATACATGATCCTATGTCTGGATCCTCTCCTTTCTTTCTCTCTATTGTTGAAAAAATGTAAACCCTTTAGGCTATTCCCCTTCCATTAGGACCTCCTAAGAAAGTAAGGAGTGACATGTTGAATTTGGACTGGACCAGGTTTGTTTGCCTGAGGCCAAACAGGAAATTGTGCAGTGGGCTCTAGGGGAGCAATCTCTTCAAAAGATGGTGGTGCTCACTTCCCAAAGTGGAGCTTGCATGAGACAAGGATGTCCGTACCACGGAGGTGTGATGTCTTGGTTGTCCCGAGAAAGGTGCGCCTGTGGGAATGGGCTCCTACTGATGGAGATGTGACAGTGTGTTACAAAATTCTCCACCTACTACTGCAAAATTTCTCCTGGAGTTTTGCTATTAAGACTAAAGGAAACCAGAAGCATTTGGCGTTGGGTCAAAATGCTGAGATTATTGTTCTCCTACTTGCTCTCCTTTTATACTTTTAAAGCCAAGGTGAGATTGGTCTCTGGTATGTGTTTGCTTGATGTCAAGGTACTTCTAATGGTACTGTGCCTGCTAGCACTGTTTCAGACCATTAGGATTTTGTTAATTCCAGAGAAATCTGTAGAAGAACAATTGTTGGTATCAATTCCTGCACTGAGGGTTCGCTGACAGTCTGCGATGCATGCAAGGACTAGATCTGGTTTTGATTTGATTAGCTTGTTTGTAGCTTGAGGTAGGAGAGCTGAAAGCTGGAATTCACTTCGCCATCCTTTATTTTTCCTGACTGTTGCTTTTTCTTCGAGTTTTTCTCTTCTTTCTCACCTTTCCCACCCAATTTAAAAGGGACTGCTGTGTTTAGTGCCATATTTGTAGAAAATCTAATGTTGACAGGCAGTAATATATTTAAACAACTTTCCGTGAAACCTTTTTGTCATGGTTGGACTGTCTGGCAGGGCGATTGTATTGTGCAGAGCAAGGGTATGGAGTCAGGTTTCATGTTTTGGTTAATTTGCAGGTCATTTAGAGCTCAGGGTATTGCAGGGAGAATGCAGCAGAGCTGTGTGAAAAACATGGGGTTTATCACTTGCCTCTGTCTGAGTTGGGGTTTCTTTGGTTGGGTTTGGTTTTTTTTTTTTTTTTTTTAATCTTATTCTGTGGAATTAGTTTTCCTGCCTTTCCTGCCTTTCCAGTTCATGCCTTAAAAATCACTGAACTTTCAATGAAGAGGTAAACTTGAAGTCAACCAATTGGCTTCCTTGTTTGTGTTGGTTTGAAGGAAAGTTTTTAAAGGCTTTAGGGAGTGGAAGTCTAACCAACCCTCACCAGTGGTGCTTCCAGCTCCTCACTGGTGGCCTTTGCCTGGTGGTGTCCTCCTTAAAGGTGGTGTCCTGATGGGACTGAGACCTTGGCAGTGATCCTTAAGATGAAGAAAACTCTGTGTAGGGCTACAACTGTCCTATAGTTTTTATAGTCTCTGCTCTAGCTCTGTTCTGCCAATAGGAAATGAGAAATGTGATTCTTCATGGTGTGGGAGGTCAAAGATGGCACCAGCTACTTTCTGTTCAGGATGCAGATCACCCAGCTCCTGAGGCATATACACCTTCAATCACACCTTGTCTTTTTGCTTATTCTTCTCCTCACTATGGAGGTAGAAGTAAGGCACAAAAAGTAAAAATCATGTAAAATTAGAGCTGTGAGTCTGGAGAGATTCTCTGTCCCTTCCAGTGCAATATTAACCTTGTAATTGTCTTAGGGCTAAACAAGTGCTGGGAATGGTTCAGGAGTCTGAAGTCTGATCACTTTAGACAAATCTGTGTGGTTGGAAACAATGACAGACAAGAGGACAGAGCTGGGGCTTGCTGAGCTGATTTGCTTTCCTAGAGAATGATGACGCTTGGTTAATCTGTCACTGCTGTGGGGTGCCTGGCTGTCTCCCCAGTGGGACTGCAAAGAAGGTGCAATGAGTGTGGACCCAAAAGCAGGAAGGGACTGAGGCAGGAAAAGTCCCTGCTTGGTAGGGGCAGCTTCTGAGACAGTGACATCAGGATGTCAGTGCCTGGTCAGAGCCGTGTCGGTACCTTACTGCACTAGAGGCAGCTGTTAAGGAAAGGCTGACAAGTTTGATAGGAATCATCCAGTATGGGGGAAAAACCCTCTTTAATTAGCTAACAGAGAGAGAAGCAACTGGTCCTGAACTGTGTCTATGGTGTAGACCTTTTCTCAGGCACCATCAGCTTAGCCTGCTGGCACTGGGAGAGTGCATCTTGCTTCAACACTGATGGGGTGCAACCTGTTTTGCTACTGCTTTTAGGGTTTTCTGTATTGGTGTGACAGGCAGAACCTGGGAGAAGTTAAAGACGTATTGTTGGCTGTGGGGGTTTGACCTTGGCTGGATGCTAGTTGCCCACCAAAGTCACTTTATCATTCCCCTCGTCAACTGGACAAGGGAGAGAAAATACGACAAAAGGCGCAGGGAGAGATCACTCACCAGTTACCATCACAAGCAAAACAGACTCTCCTTGGGGAAATTAATTTATTACCAATCAAATGAGAGTAGGATAATGAGAAGTAAAACAAATTTTAAAAACGCCTTCCTGCCACCGCTCCCTCCTTCTCTTCATTAGTGATTTTCTACCTCCTCAGTGCAGCAGTGTAGGGAGATGGACAATGGGGGGCTGCAGTCAGTTCATCACATGTTGACTCTGCCACTGCTTCCTCCTCAGGGTGAGGAGACAGTCCTCCACAAACTCTTCCAATGTGAGCTCTTCCCATGGGCTGCAGTTCTTCATGAACTGCTCCAGCGTGGGTCCCTTCCATGGGCTGCAGTCCTTCTGGAACAGACTGGGTCCCCCATGGGGTGACAGGTCTTGCCAGCAAACCTACTCCACCGTGGGCTTCTCTCTCCACAGGTCATGCCAGGAGCCTGCTCCAGTGTGGGCTTCCCCACAGGGTCACAGCCTCTTCTGGGCATCCATCTGCTCCAGTGTGGGGTCTCCAGGGGCTGCAGGTGGATCTCTGCTCCACCATGGACCTCCAAGGACTTTGGGGGCACGGCTGCCTCACTATGGCCTTCACCATGGGCTGCAGGGAAATCTTTCCCAGCACCTGGAGCACCTCCTCCCTCTCCTTCACTGACCTGTTAGTGTCCGCAGAGTTGTTTCTCTCACATATACTCTCTCCTTAATTCTCTGGCCACAATTACTTCCACCCAATAATTTTTTCCCCTTCTTAAATATGTTATCCTGGAGTGATTACTACCATTTCTGCTGGGCTCAGCCTTGGCCGGCAGCAGGTCCGTTTTGGAGCTGACTGGTGTGGGCCCTGTCGGACAGGGGAAGCTTCTGGCAGCTTCTCAGAGAAGGTACCCCTATAGCCCCTGCAGCTATCAGTACCTTGCTACCCAAACCCAAGACTTTGGCCTGTGAGTTTTTACTGGTGCCATTTGTGCTGGTGGCTTTCATCTGCATGGGTTCTGGGTCTTGGATTAGGCCCAGCAACAACAAATAGGCCTGTGGATCATTTCAGGCACTTTTGTGTGTGCTTGTAATTTGCTTTACTGGAAGAATAAGCATTTGACTTTTTTTTTTTTTCCTCTTTAGAATAGTGATGGCCCGAGTTTTCCAGAACTAGTCCACTGAGAGGAGGGAAAAAAAAAAAAAAAAAGACATATTTAGGCAAACGAAGGCTTCAGCAGCTTAGTGCTTGTCTACATGGGGAAGTTAGTGCGCAGTAAGCTAGGGTGTGAATTTACAGCACGCTAGCTGCTCTGCACTAACTCCCCCTGTGGATGCTGAGTGTGCACTAAGAGCGCCTGTTGAGCAGGTTAATTTAGTCTGCTGAAAGAAAGTGTGCTGAGAATTCACACTGCTGCTTCCTTTGCCCTGACTTTCCCATGTAGACAAGCCCTTAGTAAGTCTAGAGTAAAAAGTCCTTGTTCAGAGTTCTGGCTTAAATTCTTTCTGCTTTGTTCTTTCTTCCTTGTTCTTTCCCCTCTCTCTTCTCTCCCACTTCTCCCTCTATTTTTTCTGCCTTGTCTTTCCTCTTCATTTTATCTCCTCCTTTTCTCTCTTCAATGCAGATTAAATGTAATTGGGGCTTTGTCATCCTGGTGAAGACTCTGTACACATAAATTTGGGGGGAATGAAGGAATGACTTCAGAGGAAGGCCTGAAGGTGGATCATGTGCAAGTGTAAAATGCTGTTTTACCAGATACAGAAAGGGGCATGTCCTCCAAAGCATAAGGTGTGCTTGACTCCACTGAAACAATATAACCAAAAGCTAGAAGAGCATAGTCATTTGGAGGAAGGTACTTCCCCTTGCTTAGAAGATGAGAAGCTATTTATACATGAAACCATATGTTTTGTAGACACAGCATTGGGTTTGTTTAATTTTCAACAATTAGGAGCCCCATAAAAAGCCCCTCTTCTGACAAGTACAGGCAGTAATTCTCTTACTGATTCCTGAGGTATCAGGGCAGATTAGTGTTGTGGAAATTATAGAAACAAATTAATTTTTAAATAGGTTATACTCACTGATGGTTATTTCTCTCAGCACATTTCACTGCCTATTATCTCCGTTTATTTCCTCTTGGGAGGTAGGAAATGTGAGAAGGAAAATTGTATATACTGGTACAAAATGCAGACCTGCCACCCCTTTTTATTTTAGATATGGTTTAGCATATGAGATTTTAGTTATCTCATACTGATGTTTTCTATCTAGATTTTTGAGAAATAGGTTGTTTTGGTGACTTAAATAATGGAAGGATAATTTGCATTTTTTCTTCTTAATTGCGAGGGTGAGAAGGAGTGGTTACATACATGTGTGAAAACAAACAACTTTTCTGCAGCTCATCTCACTGTGCTAAAATAAGCCCAGTCAAATGGGTGAAATAGGTCAGGTACAATGTTACGCCATACTGGCTTTTCACGTATCCTGGTTCATGGTGGAGTTTCACAGAGAGCTTTTCCAACATGCCTGCTCCAGCCCTGATGAGGAGGGAGACAGAGGCTCTTCCCTCTTTCCTCTCTCCAGTATGGGTGGTTAGGCTGGGTGCAGTCTGTTTTATCCAGTGTTTCCAAATGCAAAGGAGGGTGAGTGATTTGGGGGTAAAAGAGGAGTTCTAGGGCTGTCTTTGATATAGAGATCTTGTTTTAAGGATTTGCACTCACTGAAGTAAGGAAAAGAGGCTGTGTTCAGAGCTTCCTTTGGTCTTACAGATCCTCCCCATCTATGCTGTCTCAATGGTCCACTGTTGTAATGACTCAGAGGTACTGCCACAGGGGTTGGAAGCAATTTTGTCATCCTCCTGTTTTCAACAGAATGTGTCTTTTTGTTACGTAGTTTGTCTTTAAAGTACAGAGATTACGGTGGTGGCTTCTGCTCGGTGTCCTGGCTCATGTGGCAGTGAGTTTGTGAAGTGGACTTGGGCCTCCTGTGGAAGAGGTCATGAGCAGTAAACACAGATATGCCACTGCACTGGGATGTTTTGACTTAATTCTTCCTTACCGCTGCTTCTTGTCTGCTGCAGTATATCAGCTGGTAGTTTGTCAGCCTGTAAACATATATTTATTTTATAAAGAGTTTATAAAACACAGGAATAAGTTCCTGTAGTGTTTGAGAAGAATAAATAAACCCCCAATGTATATCTGCAAAGGAGCAGGAGTTGTTCCGTTCCTTGTATTATAATTGTAACATATTGTTGATGGATGTCTTTCATATAAACAAGCCTGAAAAAAAAAAGTGATGTGGTAGGTGCTCTTGCTGCAATTTCCCTTCCAAATTAAACTGATCTATGCCCTTTTTTCTTGCCTGGTGTAACCTCACATAAATTGCTTTGAGCAAATTTTTTTTTTTTCTTTAAATCTGTCCGGTCATTTCCTTTCTTTTCTGGCATCCATGGTGGGAATATGTCTCTGTTTAGCCGCTCCTCCCCTCCTTTCCATTTTTGGGAGACCCTTCTCCTATAAATGCTCCCAGTGCCAGCTTCCCTGGGCCGCTGCTCTGGACCATGCCAAGCAGTGAACAAAGCTGAACTTTAGCAGTCTCTTGGCTTTCCAGGCGCCTGCCTGCTTCTGAATAGCAGCTGGGGAGACTGATGAGGCACTGTTCGCCTCCTGCTCTGCTGTGCTTAGGCAAGGCAAGGCTGGCTGCTGGGACTGTGCCCTTGCAGGCTTATGAAGACATTACTCACCTTCTTTTTGCCTGAGTTTGGGTTTGAGTGATTCCCTTCATAGCTAGCAGGGCACAGAGGTGGGATTGTGCCCCGGCTGAAAGCTTGGGCTCTGCCGAGGCTGGGGAGCTTGCACTGGAGTCCTTCCTGTTTTCCGTGGGTGAGAAGAGTCATTCAGAGCATCACTTTTGCCCTTTGAGCATCAAACTCCTGAACGCAATTAAGCAGGGCAAGAAAGAGAAGGGAAAAGGGACTCTCTCCTTCCCCAGTTTTCCTCCCTGGAGCTGGGAGGTGCAGGGGACACTGTGCTGCAGCAGGAGCCATGGCAAAGCCTCACTGTGTGTGGGGCAGCTAGCTCTGCACACCGGCTGGCAGCCTGGGAGGACTTGAAGGTGACAGAGCTAAGGCTTGGATCCTAGTAACCCGACTAATAAAAGACTTATTCTAGCCTTAATAAGCTCCTTGGACAGATGGATTCTGTTGGGCAGATGGATTTAATCTGGGAAAATGATTACACGGCTTTTGTACTCATTAGTATTTTTGGTCTTGGTATTTATGCGTTAATATTCTTGTGGTAGGTTGGTGAAAATATGTCTGTGTAAACCTGCAGTGTTTCTGCTCACAGCAGTGGGGCAAGATGCCTTTGTGCTTCCCTTCTCAGCCAGGTATGTGGTATACACGTGTGCCTCTCTGTATTTTATAGACATACGTCTATATGTGTACATACAGATATGTAGATATGTATAAAGACATATGTCCATATGTCTGTAACACACGTGTAGACTATGTGTTCCCATGATTCTTGCATGACTGCAAGAATCATGGGATTTTGATCCATGCCATGTTGATAGGGCTGTGCAGCCCTGTGTTCCCTGAAGGTGCCGCTCAAAGTGATTTTCTAAGCAGGAATATTCTCTCCCCAGCTTGTGCGCAGCCACCGTTTTGAAGGAGACTTGGCAGCTCTTCAAGATAATGAGGGAGATCAAAGTTGAGACTGTTGGGTTGTCCTCATGTCCCCAATGACATGTTAGATAGCAGGGTGGACCAGAGAGTAACTAAACAGATTCACAGTCCTCATATAACAGAGGAAAGCACTTGCAGTGGAGTGAGCGCATACTTAGGTATGATGGTTTGGGAATAATTAATGTTAGATCAGAGGATGCTGAAAAGCACCATCTCTCCCCAAGGTTCATTCAAAGCAAGAAGCTATAGAAACATAGAGTGAGAAAGAGCATGGCAAACATTTTGTGATTGGACTTTATATTTTCATTGCCTTAAGTGAGAGGTACTTAATTTTAAGCACTTAATTTTCCCATTATGGATATGTGTCATTTGCAGCTCTGGACTGGCTGGGGATTTTTGAAATAGCTGGAGCATGATGAAGTTTTAAATGAAGTCAGAAACTGAAACTTACAATGGAAACTTTCTTAATATTTAATTTTCTACCTCCAGAGCTAGTGGAAAAGGGCTGGGGGCAGAGGGAAAGGGAAGAATGATATTCATGAATTGTTCTGTGAATGTGTGAGTGGGTGTTTTAATGGAACAAAAAAAAACAAATAAAAAGGTAATTTCGTAAGGTTTATCAACTTACTTTGCTATGAACTGGAGCAGTGTTTGCCAAATATTTTTGTTCCTTGGCACTTCATTTTCCTATAAGTGCTTTACCAATGCTACCTCTCACGGGGGATTAGCTTGGCGGTTTCGCAGGCTTTGTTTCGCAGGCTTTGGAGGAATGGCCATTTGTGGTGGGAGGTGGCGAGTTTTGTGACCTGCCCTGGAAGTCTGGGCTATGTTGCTGGCAGTCTGAGGGTGCAGGGTCAGGCGACTCCCACCCTGTCACCTCCCTGATGCTGAGTTACTCTGCAGGATGGGCAGCCTCCCATTCCTGGGACTGCCCAGAAGGAATCCTCTCTGAAATAGCTTTCCCTCTGTAGGCACCTGCACTTTTGGTTTTCATAGGGAGTGTGCTAAGGTGAAAGTCTTAGTATTTAAAATGTTTCAGTTCTTTCTCAGATACAGTGTGTCCCTTATCTTCTCCCACAGGTAGGCAGAAATAGGTGAGCTGTTTTCTGTTTCTGTAGGGGCCTGGAAACCCCAGGTAGGGGTGTCAGAGGTCCCTCATCAAGCCCTTTTCCTTGTGCTCCCTATAAGCCACGGGGTGCACAGATGGGGCCCTGGTAGTACCAGGAGTGTGACCCAGCAGAACCAAGTGCTCTGTAACTGAAGCACACAGTGCAGGTTGCGCTGTTGTTGTGAGGCTTCTCTGCCCCTCGTTGCCATACTAATGTGGATTCGTGTTGAAATATTTGGGTGGAAAGTGTTCATATTTATGTTCTGATTTTTTTTTATTTGTGTGTGTCTCCAGTGACTTACTCAGTTCTCATATGTATAGACCTTCTTGATTCCAGAAAGAAAGAACCTGAGTAAAAGACTCCAGAAATGATGTGCTTGTGTTTCAGGGAGCTCAGGGCTGTTATGGTGAGGTGCTCAAGACCTGGCTGCTGTGAAAGTGGGGTGAGGTTGTCAAGCAAAGAGCAATTAAAGAATTCTTCAGGGAGCAGATGATCCCAGCTGTGTAATTAAAAATAGTGGCCTGCTGCTGTCGTTGCTGTTTGGGTTTGCAGTTAGAAGCAGAGCCAAGAAGGGCAGCAGGCAGCTGCCACTCCCACAGCCTGGCTGCAGGATGCAAAGGCCTGTCTGCTCCAATCATTCTTCCCCCTGGTACTTGCTTTCCCCCTGCTTTTCAAGCACACCCACAGGAAGCCCCGCCCCAGTCAAGGGAGTGAAGCCTGTGCGTGCTCTGGGGTGCTTGGTACTGTGCAGCCTGCTTCAAAGCAGCAGGCATCCCTGTACACAGAAAAACCTCTCTCTGTGTTCAACTAGATGCTTCATGGGTTTCTCTGAAAAAAGTGCTAATATAAGTCTTCAGTTACAAACCAAAAACAACAGAACAACTGCTCTGAAGCAGCATCATTTATACTGGCTGGCAGCAAGTCTTAGAAATTGATTTCCCCCCCAAGTTACAGAGTTTACCATTCTTTTTTGCCTTTTTTGTTTTCCAGTTTAGTGTTCTGCATTATATATTGTATTAATAAAGCACCTCCTAGATGAATCCCTTTATTTAAGGGAATATCCCCTTGGCTTCTCTCCTTTATCTTTCTTAATTATGGCTTTGCTCTGCTTTCTGACTGGTGCCATGAATCATGTACGTGGTAATAGATCTCTGTCAAGGTCTGCTTGCTCACAGAATTCAGAAGGGGAGCAAATGATGAGATGTCTTGTAGATGAAGAACTGCTGTAGCCATATTAAAGGCTGAAAAACAAAGAAACCCCAAACCTGCTAGCATGAGGTAATTTTTCTGTGAGGAAAGGTGATTGAAAAGACAGTAGAAAAGCAAGTCTGGCATAACTGTGACCCTCCAGTTCTTTCAAGTCTTGTCCAGCTGTGTTAAGGAGTGCAGATAGCACTGGATTTTTGACCAACCTTTGCTTGCTTGTTATGGTTCTTCAAGGATATTTGCATGCTTTGCCTGCAGCAAACCAGAATTTGCTTTTATGGTGAGATTTGAATGACTCAAGGGAATTTCTGCTGTAGTTTTATTTAAATTCAAAACACGCTTTGATTAATCACATGAAGAGGGGTCATGTGGCCAGTATCCTCCGTTTTGCTAGGAAAATTAATATGCTTCCCATAGTCAGCTTGCAACGAGTAGTTTCTGGTGTGTTCAGTTGCTGGAACTCAGCTGTGATGGATGATTCAGGGTTCTAGGATAAAGACCTTTGGACTTCTGACTAAATTCCTGCGCTCAACTTTTTGGCAAAGCAACTAACTGAGATAGCATTTGTGATTGCCTTTTCAATTCACTTACGATGCGCAAGCAAACAGAACTATGGGGGGACAGGCAGGCACCTCCTTGAGTGCTTGCAGGTGAGCCATGAGGGTGGGTGGTGTGCTGCTGGAAGTGCTTCCTTGGTGGCAGCCAGAAAGAGGGGAAGGGAGTGCCTGCCCCACAGTTTAGTGCCACACAGCTGTGGACAAAGGTAGCTGGAGCTCTGATGCCACCCTAATTTAGAGCAGGCAAAAAGCATGCAGGTGGGTTTCAGTGGATGCATTTGGCTGCAGAGGCAGGGGTGGGTGGTGGACACCTGGGATGAGGAGGACCTTCAGCTAGCACTGTGTCACCAGCCAGAGCTTGTCTGCCTTAGGTCTGTGTGTTTTATAAGTGTGTTTTGGTAACATCGATGGAAATGAGAAATTATCTTCCACCCCACAAAAATACACAAAACCCAAGTTAGTACATTGGATTTCCTTGCTCAGAAATTGAGAATCAGTGGGTGCACAGTTATTCTTGCAGCAGCTCTCTTTTTGTATCCTTTCTCTGTGTAGCCTAAAACATGGGCAGGTGGAGTGTGGTGGCACTTTATCGTAACGTCAGTTTGTAGGAAAACTGAATGGAAGCTTGTGTGGATAAAATAGCCCCAGCTGGTCCAAAATTTGGGTCCGAAAATTGGATAACTTCAGCACAAACAAAAAGGTTTCTGCTGTAGGCTTAGGTAGAGAATGGTGGGGGCTTTTCATTTTTCAGTGATGGAAAAGTATTTTCACAGCATAGCTGTCATACATTTCTCTCTCTCTCTTCTTTTTTTTTTTTTTCTTTTAGAAATAATAATTCCTTAGGCTAATCTTGCTCTGAGGGGTAGGTATGCATTTGCTATTCAACTCTGCTCTGGACCACACTGGCCAAATCCCAAATAATCCCCACATTAAGTGAGATCAGAATTCCAGCTCTGGGGTTGAGCGGAGTGTTACAGGTCATGTGTCCATGTATATTGGCTGGAGTGGGAAGCTGCTCTTTTGGCGATGCCTGTTCTTAACATTGCTAGTCTTTGCCCCCTGAACCCTCTTCACAGTTCTTGGGATGACTGTATGTTATCGCTCTCCTTGGAGATTTTTTACAGTGCTTTAAGCTATGCTGATTGCTGTGAGGTTGAGGCTGTCAGTATTATTTGGGTTGCCTTTGTAGCCTAAAAATAAATATTGTTATCCTAGCCTGTATTCTTGGGAATTGCATGCACATGTTAACCACTCCTTGGAAACACCTTACCGTGGAAAGCACTACTAGGAAAACACTATAATCTTTGTTAAAAAGTGGCAATTTTAGTCTCTTATTCCTTCTCACTTAGATTTCTCCTCCCGATGTTTGTTCACCTTGATTGCTTAGGAACATGCCTTTTTCTGGTGTATGTGGGAGGCTGCTGTATGAGGAGTTATCTTTAGTTTTGGATGGATGTTCTAGGGCATTGATACTAAGGAAAATACAGTTGTGCTCTCAGATTTACATTCACAAATAATTCCATTGATTAGGGGCCTAAAGGGGCAAATTATTTCAATTTATGGATTACATTTTTGTAATCCTAGATTTGAAGACTTTCCTGTTTTAATTAGGTGCAGGGGAGAAGCCTATATCTAGTTTATTCTATGTACTGAAGAACTAGAAACAGTTTGGTTTGGATTAATTAGAGCTAACAGTAATAAATTGTTTTACCCATAGCTCTCAGACTTTGTCTTGAAGAGCAGATTCGTCACTGTGATTGAAGGTGACATGAGGACTGAGTCATATACTCAGCCCCATCCAACACTTGCATATAATAAATTTTAATTAATTTTAAATTTGGAATAAAACCCCATCTCATGATGATCTTTATTTTTATGCTAAGAGCATGCTTTGTGTTTTTATAGTAAGACTGCATTTTGAGTGATTGCTGCATGGCATTTTAAGATAGTTTTTAATGGGGATTTTTTTTCTGTAGAAACTTTGCTTCATGTTTTTATAAAAGAATTTAGTATCTTTTACTTGGAGACATTAAGGAATATTAAACTGAGAGGTAATTTGCTTTGTCTTTTTTATGCGATGTTTTTGTGCCCTGTTGTGGTTTTGAACAATGTTACCTTTGGGTACATGATGAAGGTGATGACAAGTCGATGAAGTATGACAGCAAAGTGAGGCTTAATTTTAGTATATTTTGTATGTGGAAAGTTCACTAAGTTCTTTTACAGTCTGATTTAAATGCATCTGTTAGTTGCTTAACCCATGATTGAAGTGGAAGGACAAACTTCTGAGCAGGAAGAACGTGTAATCATGAAAAGCGAATAACAGCTTGTGATTCTGGAATTGAAACTACTGGGGAGAATTTTTATAGTGGCATGTAGTTTATATAACTAACCAAATTAAAATTTAACCATATGTGAATATCTTTCCTCTTACGGAATACGTTTACTTAAAAAAAAAATAGAAAACAAACCCCAAAGGAATTCAGCAATTACAGGGAGTACATTGCATTTGATCTCTTACTAGTCTTTCACTAATGGTATTTTAAAGTATGAATTTAATCTTAATGCATACATAATTCTCTCCTATTTCCACTTGTTTGATTTGGACTGCGAGAACAGAGCAACAGCTAATATCTGTGTTTATCAATATGTGCTTCCACATCACCACCTCCTCAGGGGAGAGCTTTTGCTTGCAGAGCAGTGTTTCAAAAGCACTTTTCTAAGCTCAGAGTTGAGCCCTGCTTCCAGAAGCTGGCAGGCTGGCAGGTCCTGAGGGGCATGGAGGACTGTTTTAATTTACCTGCTGCTTCTTCCATAAGAAAGAAAATGTCTGAAAAGAGGAGGGGGAGTAGGGGTAAAAAACCTTTGCTGTTTCCATAGAGCTGTACAATTCCACTTAGCCAACTTGATATTAAATCCTGATAAAGAGAAAACAGGAACTTTTTCCTTTGCTTCGTTGCATTATGTCAACATTACACCTTCTTAACTGCACTTAGGGCTGAGTCCTACTTTTTAAGATGCTGGTGAGCTACCACTCTTGATGTAAAAGCCTGTTTCCAAGAACTTAAGCTTTTTCTACACAAAAATCTAAGTGTATTTGGGAAAGCCTAAGAGCTTCCATGTGGGATCAGGCTGCAGATCTGTACTGCCTAGGCTGCTGTCTTTAGTACTTGTCAGTGATTGAGAAAAGGATTAAAAATATATATACAGACAAAAAGAGAGACTTCCCATATTACCGACCCTTGGCAGCTGATGCTGGGGGTTTGTGATGGGTGCTTGCTTTTTTTTTTTTTTTTTGATTAAGATTGCATCCAGTTCATCCATGCTTAATAGCCCTTATGGTATAAACCATATTTCCACCTTTGGCTTCAGTGGCATCCAGTGGGAAGGAGCCTGGCTGTGTGAAAAAGTACTGGTTGAACTTGCTGCTCAGTAAGCAGTGGTAGAAGCACCGTGGTGTGACCCTTCAGGGCGGGTGTCTTTGCCTGGGGAGGAGTACTCAAGGGCTGTCTGCAGCTGGCACAGCCTCATCTTTCCTGCCATTCTTCTCCCCTCATTTCAAGATAGCAAAGTTACACCTACACCTCAGCAGCTTGATGACCTGTGGGTTGTGTTGCATGGATTCGCAGCCCACTTCCATCTGCCGGA
Organism: Edolisoma coerulescens; assembly: GCA_013397115.1. Lineage (NCBI taxonomy): Eukaryota > Metazoa > Chordata > Aves > Passeriformes > Campephagidae > Edolisoma > Edolisoma coerulescens. Next base: position 2,746,465 of record VWZW01001014.1, read on the forward strand.
CATAATTAATGATCTGTGTGTGTCCGTCTATTAAAGTATCAGGCTAGTGTAAACAGTCATTTTTCCTTTGGAAGCACGGCTGCTCAGAAGCATGCTATCACCAAATTGGTATTTGTTTTAATCTACAAGTTGGAAAAATATGGTTTTCTGATTTATTAGGCTGTCATGAGGGCTCCCTAAGTCAGGCCTGAATCTTGCTGTCTCCTGCAATCCCAGCTGGGACTCCCTTCCAAAACTGCTATGAATCCCCTTTTTGCTGAAACACTTTCATATGTTCTGCTGTTAGAAGAAGAGCGCTTGAGATGAAAATTAGTTTGTTAACTGTAAGTTTAGGTCTTCAGTAAATAAGTTATTTCAGCTTTAAAAATGTTCTTTTTAGCCATGAAAGAGCTCTTGTTCCTGAATTTCTGCAGTTCCTTTCACGCTTTTCAACAAAGTACAGGATGAGTTTTATGAAGAATCAAAGCAAGTTTTAGGTGTTGCTTGCCACATAGTGTTTGTTGGGTGTAGCTTCTCAGCTGTGGGGTTTATCTGATTTAATTTTCTAATTTCGCTCTCCAGCCTGTATTCTAAGTGTATGGATTTTCTAGATGGTGTCCATTCAAATTTTCGTGTACGGAATTTGCTGCTTCAAACTATTCTTATTCTTTGTGGAAGGAGGGAAGAAGAAAGCAAAAAAGGCACATGTAAGTGTTTCATGGTATATTCTTATGAACTCAGGTGTTCATCGGATCAGTAGTGAGCAGAGTTTTTTCTAGAATTGGTGTCCACCAATTCTAGAAGTGTAGCAAATTTGAATAGCCCAGGAAGACAGGAACAAAAGGATGTGACTCATGCTGCATGTGTCTTTAAGGGAGACCAATGAAACTGTGAAGAAAGACTGTGAAATTTTGTGTATGTTGTTTTTGGCATCTGTTTGGGTGTGCAAAAGGCTTCAGTTTTTATTAGGAAGAATGCTTTTGGCTATTTGCTTCTATCTTCTGAATATTTTCAGCAGCTTCAGAAACCAACATTTTGCAGAAAAAAGGTTTGGGTTATTATTTCTTCTCTTTGTTAATAAAGAGTGAGAATTATGATTTACTGTAATAAATATTTTCAAGATATAGTAATCTGCAATGAAATATGGCATGCACTGAAGGTTTCCCAAGATATGGAATACATTTTTCATATTTTTCAGGGAGTGCGTAATCTTATTTTTTTTCCAGGATGGAGTTGATTAAAAAAAAGGGGTTTTTTTTCCACACCAGCAGTTGGTGACATAGTTTGCCGAGCATGCAGTATATAAACAGATGAAAGCTATTTTTGATGTGTCATTGTCTCAGCAAGATGGGAATTGGCAGCACCGATGAAATGACAAGTACTTGGCGCTGTCGACTTTACCACATGGCTGTCAGTCTAGCGATTAAAAAGAACTGGCAGGCGAGGATTGCTGTGGTTTAAGCAGAGGAGCTGATTTTTCTGCTGTAGAGCCTGATTCTGCACATTTTGACTCATTTCGAGGTGCTGAAATCAGGTGACTTGGCTCAAGTGAGGTAGGGGCTGCTTGAACATCCTGCAGGGCTGAGTGCTCAGGAGCAGGTCTGCTCCTCTGCAGGCCCCCTGTTTGTGCCACAGGGGTTGCCAGCACACGGACACGCATGGATGCACGGACACACGGACAGACACGCACACATGTGCACCCAGGCCGCTGCGTTCTGAGCCAGAAGAATTCGAGCCTTGTACCGATCCTTGGGCAGAAATCCTCTGGGTCTGTGTCAGGTCTGAACTCTGGGCTGAAGTTGCATTTGCTTTATATAGCATTGCTTCTAGTTCGCCTTGGAAATAAGGAGGATAAGTTGTTTTATACTGCTTTGTCTGAAATGGGGGTCTAAAATAACTGACTGTCCTCTTTAAGGTACTATTGCAGGAGTGATTTCATCTTTTAAATTAGCAAGTTAGACGAACACCATTAACGAAGAGCTTGATCTTTTGATGGATACAAAGGGGGCAGGAAACATGCCTAAATTTAGGAATTTTCTCTCTCTGTGGGTGGGGGATGTATGTGCCCCAGCAGTGCCGCTCTCTGTGGCGAAGGGGTAACATTGTTGCATAAAAGGGTTTTCTTTATTTATTTTAGTGGCACAGTTTAAAGGCTAATTGGAAGGATACTCTCGGGCTGCGCTGAAGTGCTTAAAGGGCTCCTTGTGGATGGTTGAGCAAAGGGCCTTTGTTCCGTGCGCGGGCTCACGTGATGGCAGCGGGGGGATAAACAGCGACAAGACATGTGCACAGCACAGCGCTGACTTATCTCTGCAACCTCCCCGCCCTGCCATCTCTCCCCTCCCACCCCGCTGCCGGCCCTCGGATGGTTTTTTTTGTTAAACACGATCCAGTTTTCTCTCCTGTAGTTAAATTAGGGGTGAGCGGAGGAAGGGGGGGGAGTGGAGAGGGAAATCTCCGTCCCGGTTAAGACGAACTTGCCAATGACTTAATGCTGCAGAAAGGGCAGTTCTCCAGGCGTCTTTAGGATTTTAATGAGTGTAACTGATGGTTCGGTTAGGGCTTTTCTTTACATTTATGACAGATTGCTGATACCCGTCCAGGAAACATAAATGCAAAAGTCATTTGTGGCTGCACCGTTGTTCTCCTTCTCGTCCATCTCCCCAGGTCCAGACGTGCTCGCTGTGGCAGCAGCTGTGGCTGGGGACGGTGGGAGCTGGGTGTTCTGTCCCGGCAAGGTGCTGCACATCCGTTCTGGTCTCAATCCCTCTTTTTTGCCTGTGGGGATCTACCTCTGCCAGCAGATGTGCAAGTGATCGGTGCTGGTGCTTGGGTTTGAGGAGCTCACTCCTGCCAACCCTCCGAATGAACCATCTGTCTTTAATGACCTGTCTAGCGGGGGGTTGGGGCAGTGTTGGTGGGGTTTTTTGGTTTTTTTTTCCCCCTCTCAGTAGACAGGAAATTTTTCAGTATTGTGCCTGGTGGTTTTATGTTACAAATCCTCTCAGCTGGCTTCTCATTTTATTGGCCATTTTTCTGACCACCTTGTACTGGCTGTAGGGAAGGGGGGAAAAGCCACTCTTGGGATCTGAGGCTTGACTGCTGCCCCTGCGTTTTTACCTTTTTCTAATACTTCTGTTTTTCAGGCTCAGTTTTAAGTCTCAGTTGCCAGATGTTTGAAATGAGATGGCTAGGCCTATTCAACCCTGAACTCACTTTAACATTTTAAACTTAACAGAAGTGTGTTAAGGGATTTAAAGTTGCATGGCCATTTCAGAAGTGAAGTAGATATTAATTCCCTGAGCTCCATCATTTATCTTTATGGAGAGAGCTGGACCACTGCACATTTTTGACCTACATTTATCTGATGAAAGGAAGAGGGCATGGAATACAACTCCTCAGTTATTTAGTGCTGGTCGTCTTTTCTTTTTTTCTTTGTTTTGTGAGGGCATCAAGAAAGAACTGTGGGGGAGGGTGGCTCAGAGTTACCTGAAGCTTTTGAACTCTTGGAGGCCAGGAGCAATACGAATGTGAAGGGAGGGTAAATTCTTGCCATCACTGGTCTCAGGCTGGTGATCCACAGAGCTTACAGCAGCTTCAGAAAGCTGTGAAAATACTTTCTTTAGGTTATGCATGGGCTTTTGGATTTTGGTTTATGGTTTTAAATTCTTTATTTACGAATTCAGGACATGACTGCTTTGTTTTAAGGGAGACATGAGTAGACGTCAGTGATTAGCCTTTCCTGTGTTGAATACTTAACCAGATATTATGTAAAGCTCCTAGCTACTGTTTTTTTTTATTCAGACACAAGATCCAGCCACTCCCAGCTCTGGCCTGCAAGTTTTCCAGGCCTTTGAAATGTAGCACTATTTCAGGTACAAGTGTGACTTACAGCTGTGCTCCCTCAGAGTATTGTTGTTGTTTTGCACAGCACATCCATTTTCTCTGGGTGGCTGGGCTTCAGAGAGGTCCTGAGCTTGCACCACTGCAGTTCCTCACAACAGGTCAGGCCTGCTGTGAGTTATAAAGATAACAGGCTCTTTTCACAGCTTTTAATACTAAAGTTTAATCAGAACTTCTTGCAACTTACGCTTTCAGCACTCTTGGTTCTTGTGGGACGGTTTATGTTTGGGGAAAAAAAAAGGCTATCGACCCTGGATATTTTATAAGGGTGGCATCAGAAGAGAAAATTCTCTGTTCATTAGCATTGACATTGCCAGTTGTTACAAGTGCAGTATTACATGTTATTGTCCCTCAGTGACCTGTAGTTGTTACTGAAAGTGTCACTATTTGGTTCCTGACACTCTGTGGGAGGCTTGAAGAGCTTCTGGTGATCCTTTCTTGCCCCCACCCTCCATTTATTGCCCTCGTGATGCAGCACTGTGGGGCTGTTGGCATTTTACCTGTGTTCAGAGGAGCCCTGGAGAGGGGACTCTGTTTGGGGCTGAACCCTGAGGGACAGGAATAACCTCTGGCTTCTCCTCCTCTGGCTGCCCCAAGCCAGCATTAGGGAAATCTTAGTTTTCATTATGGGTAAATTACATTAAATGTGCTCTTTTCATTGCTGTCCTCGTGTTGTTAGAGAACATTTGTGCCAGATAAAATACCTGGGTTTGGAGGGATCTTGAGGACACAGGCTGAAGGAATGGTTTTTATTTTGTGTATGTATGTGGCTTGGACAAGAAGTCTTTGAATCTCTCGTGTAGTTTCTAAATTAATTCTCAGGGAGTGCGGGGCCTACAGCTCAAACTCTTAGATGTGACAAGTGTGACTGTTCACATGCCTTCAGCTTTTGGGAGGGCTCAAAGAAACTTGTCTTTTTGGAATGTCCTCTGAAAATCACTGGCTGCTTCTTTTTCCTTTTTTTTTTTTTTTAAATTACCTTTGAAGTAACATTGAGTGTTACCATTTAATCTTTTGCACTGATGATGCTGAAAAAATGCCATTGCTAGTGTGATACCATTTCAGAGGCAGTGAGATTTTGGGGACTGCCTGAGTGAGGGCAGCAGGTTGTTCTTTTGGTTTCCCACCCTTCCTGCTGTGCTCTTGCTGGGGAGCATGACTTGCCCCCTCCTGCCATGGAGAAGCCTCTTTGATGCAGGCCCTTAGGGATGAAGCTGGTGGAGATTTTGGGGTGCCCTGAAGGGTGACAGAAGCCCAGGAAGGTGGTTAGCTCAAAGCAGGCAAACACAGTTTGTGTCTGGGTACCAGCCTGGTAGTCCTTAGGCCCTTGTGTCCTGTGATGCTCTGGCATTGTTGCCGGCAGGGTTGCTGATGCTTCTGAGGTATCAACACATCTCCCATTGCTCTCCCAGTCACTGCTCTGGAAAATACCAGACTTCCTCTCCTGACTGGAGCAAATGTCAGGTCTTGTTACTAATCAGTTTTTTCCTTCTTTTCCCCACTAATCTTCCTGTGAGAAGTCCCTGTGCTAGCCTTAAGAAGTGGATCAGTGCTTGAATTTTCATCCCTGTAAACATGGTACTTCTGTGTGCTGACTTAGAAATCCCATTGAAATGTCTTATGCTGCTATTTGGTTTTGAAATATTTCAGATAGGCTCTCATTGTCTCTGGCTGCATGCTTGTTTATTTACTTACTTATCTGGGTGCCCTTTTGTCGGCTGGAGGGCTTCAGTCCTTTTTGGCTGCCCTTTGGTGGATCTTTTAAGTGTGGTTAGCAAGCATGCTTAAGAATGGTTAAAAATTTTTATGGCTGAGCAAAATAACAACGCGCTTCTGCCAGCATTGTGGTGGGAGCAGCTGGTGTCAGAACAGTCTGAAAAAACTTGCTTTGAAATGATGGAGAGCTGCAGCAGTCAGGGACACTCGGCCGGGCTGACCTGTCTTACAACCTGGGTTGGCCACAGCCACATCTGAGCCCTGCTCTGCTCCAGCTTGCCAGCCTTCTGTGCCATCGATAGCTGCCCTGCCTCTCTTCAGGGACAAGGAGGCTTTGGAGATCGACGGGACTTGGTAAAGGTTGATGGAGAGGAAACAGGACGAAGGAGCAGAGGGGCTTTGGCATTGCAGAGCCAAGGCTGATTCACAGCATTGGATGTTAGTTGGGACAATAATCTGTATTCATCTATGTCATCTTGGGCTTTTCAGTAGGCACTTTCCATAATTGTTTCTGTAATAGCAGGTTAACCTTTCTGAGGGAAAAAAATTGCCAACTGGTTTAAGAATAAAAGTCTGGCTATTGTAAAGGAAAATATGTTCTTAACACAAATGGGTAATTATCTCCCAGAGCTTGGTCTTATCTATTCTCTATTCTGAAAGGATCTGATGATACCATCTCGGTGGCATTTCCTCAGGAAAGTTTGCAGCTCGGATCCCCTATGCCACTCTGGCCCTGCCACTGGAAAGTGGGGGGGAGGGGGAGGGAGGGGAAGGGGGAAAAGAGGACCATATGGACATGTTTTCCGAGGGAGACAGGAAGCAAAACAGGATTCATTGCCCCCTTCACCTCCACTTTGCTCCATTGAGTGCCCCATTGAGAGCACTTCGGGCATGACAGGGTGTAAGGAGAGGTTTGCGCACACATCCCCCTGGGCGCCTTTGCCTGGGCCATTGTGTTCATGTCTGCAGTGTGCTAATCTCCTGCATGTGATCGGTCTCCTTTCGGTGTCTGGCCTAAATTACTTAACAACCAGCAGATTAACCGTAGGAAGATTTCCTCTGGTCTGAGGGGGAAGCCTGTTCATTTCTTACTGAAGCCAGGACTCGAACCTTATGTAAGAGACCAAAGGTGTTGACTGCAGTCCTTGGATATGGGATGCATGGCACCATCTTGTGTTGCTGGGACTTCTTTATAGTGTAGGTCATTTGAAGGGGGTTTGGACTTCTTCTGTTTTCCTCCCAGCCAAGATCGGTGAGCTGGAAACTGTATTAAGGAAATTACATATGCCATCTTTTCTTGCCCCAAAATCAATAATTTATGTGTACATGTTTGTGTGTATATATGTGTGTGTGTGTGTACATATATGCATGTATAAATAGGCAATCCATTTGTGTAAAAGTATCTCAGGAGATCATCCAGTCCTGTGCCCCAAGACTGGAGACCTTTGCTCTGTTAGGCTGTTCCTGATGGCTAATTTCTGTAGCCTCTGGTCTCATGGTACTGCATCCTCAGGCGATCTGTTTTTGCAGGTAACCATCATCGATAAGGAGGACCCTGTAGTTTGTAGCAGCATGCCCCCTGATTTCCAGCTGATAAATGGAAATCATCAGGAGTTTGTGTCTTATCCTCAAGAGAAACACTAGATTTGGTAGGAATGCTGCAACCTTAACTGCCTCTGCTCCTCCTTGTTAGGAGTCCTTGACCCTCTCTACTTGTTTGCTGGCTGCAGATGCTCAGCCTCCTAGTGCAGCAGCACTGGTTTTGTCTCTGAGCTGTGGATGTTCATTTTCCTTTTCTTCCCGCTCTCCTTGACAAAGAAGCGATTGGAGTTTTCTGCCAGTCTGGCTCTCGTGCAGTGGCTGCTGCTGCAATGCCTGAGGCCAGGGGCTGGAGGTGAGGGGAGGGGAGCTGTCAGGGGCTTGCTCCTGATGGCAGTAGCTCACCCTTAGATGGGTTTTTAGCTGAATCCCCAAGTCACACCCACAGACGACTGCTCAGGTCTGGTCTGAGTGAGGCGTGAACTGCTGGTGCCCTGCCGATGAGGGGAATGTGGGTCGAAGCTGTGACTTGCAGCAGTACGGTCTGCTCAGGATAGATGGGCTTAATTTGACAGTGAGGGACTCAGGAGGAGTTGCACATACATGGGCTTCCCGTGCCTGCTGCTTCCACACCCTGCTTTCTGCTTACGTTCTCAGATGCTGTCTTACCCTTGGCTTTTGCCCATTTTTTGCCTATTCCCTCTTGCATATAGCAGCTTCCCTGCTTTGCCTCCTTTACCTCCAAACAAGGACAGGAACTACTTTTTGCAGTTTGGCTGAAGCTGAAAACGAAACAACCTTCTCTTAAACATCCAGTTTGTTTTGGTGGGCAAGGTGGTAAATCTCTGAAAGAACATTTTCACTCTTGCTTTCCTCTTTGGGGATCAATACTTCTTTTTCCAAATATGATAATTACTGAAAGTGATCAAATCACCCATGAATGTAAATGATCCTGTACTTTAAGAAAAGTAACTTCTGGCAAACTAGATCTTTTCATTTCCTCCAGAATCAAAAAAAGGTGACTTACTCTACCCATAAACATCACCAACCTTTCTGTTTCCCTGGCTTTAGCTGAAAGAACGTCCTGAATAGTCCTGCATTCATCTGGCTGGTGTGAAAGAGCCTGCTTTCGTGGAGGCATGTTTTGAAAAGGCTTAAGTTACAGTTATGTTGTCCTCAAAAAACCAGAATTTGTTTTTATAGCTGAGGACAGAATAAATGGATTTCTTTAAATGACAGTATTTTTAGTAAAATTGTGGGGAGTAGAGTAGTAATAAAATTGTCTACAGCTGAGATAACATTTTATTTTATTTACTTATCTGTTTTCTTTCCCTGGTTGAGAGCTAGCACAAGGCATTGTCATTGCCTGAGCACAGCAGAAAGTTCGGGTGCTAATTTCTGTTCTCCAAGAAAGGGACAAGAGCTGGAGAAATGCCACTCTGCTGTTGAGCTCCTGATCTTTATTAGCAGCCTGTGATCTAATCTGCTTGTTCTTCTTGTTAACATGATTTTCTTCTTCCTCACTGTGTTCCATCCATCCATCCATCCATCCATCCTTGAAGTCCATAGCTTTGGTAACAGGAGCCAAAGTCATGGGCCAGGAGTCTGTCTTAGCCTCTCCAAATTACTTCTTAGTTCCTTGGCACCTCACTGAATACCCCCCTGAAAAGGGGAAAGGTAGGTATTTTTGTCTTCCTGACAGGGTTCATCACAGTTCCAGTCACACAGCACAGTGGTAGTTAATTGTGAAGCATGCTGAAAGTGATGTCCTTGGCAGCAGAAAGTTTTTCTTGTTGAACTTTTTGGCATGGAAGTAGCTTTTAGCAACCCAGTACTCATGAACCTACTTCCTTAATTTATAAATATTAAATTAGAAGAATTAAATGTCTTCTGATTTTAGTCTTTAGGCTAATGAAAGTGAAGTAAATCATGGTTATGGATGAACGGCTATGTAAACTTGCTGCTGTAAAATACTCTGCCAAGTAGAATACTATAACAAAGTAAATCCTGTGAGCCTAAAGCTTAGTTATTGATTTGATTTAGGCATATATACAAATGCTAAGAAAATACTATAACTTTGGGTTCTAGTGTAAGTTGTAATTCAAGTTGTAAAACTGTTTCCGTTATGAGCCTCAGATTGGAGATCCTTTTTTTTATTATTTATTTTCGTCCTCCCTGTTTTGGATGACAGTTTTCATCTGGCTTGTTCTCTGTAGAGATTGCTTTGAGTGTTCGTGCTCTGTGGTTGTGTTCTGGCCTTGGGAATCAGGAGGGTGATAGGAATTAGTTCTCCCCATCTGATTGAATTCTATCCTTCCTTTTATAGCGGATTACAGCAAACATTCTAAACTAGACAAGAAATTTGCATTAGGGAAAACTTGATAGCTCTTGACATATGGAAATATTTTGATACTGATAAAGCAGTCCAGGTGGAAGAGGGCCCTGAGAAACTGCCTCCATCAGAACTTCACAATATTTTCTTAAAACAAGGGCTGTAAATAGTGTCACAGGCCCAATAGGTTAGAACTGGGGCAATTCTAACAAAACCACTAACAAAATTTATAGGGAGACATAGTGTGTTTGACAAACATTGTCAAAATTTGGTCATGGAATACCTCCTTTGAGCCCTGCAACAGGAGGAGCAAGCTTCAAGAAGTGATGTTTTTTGGGTTTGATGTATTTTTGGGGGTGTATGTGTTTTTTTAATGGGCTTTAATACTTTTTCTTGTGCATGCTTTATTTTTCAATACCACAACTGCATTTTGATCACTTTAAAGAACATTTTACTAATCCTAAGCATCCTAAGGTTTTTCCTTCCAGGTTACCAAGTGGCTTGGAACTTGCAGGACCTGAGTGTTGGACATAAGGCAGCCAGAGAAAAGAGCTGAATTGGCAACAATGTTTGTTCAGGCCAGGCATTTTCCAGACGGGCATTTCTGCCCGAACTAGGACAGGATTAAACTCTTGGAGTATTTGCTGTCTGGGATAACTTGAGTGCACGTGCTTTCCTGAGCGAGGGCACCAGGTTCTTAAGTGCTTTGGGTTTGCCTGTGTGGGTGGCTGGACGGTGTCTAACACAATGCTGATTTGGTCATGATTTGGGGCCACCGAGTGGTACTGCAGTGTAAATAAGAAATAAATTGTTGCTGAGCCGCGCTCTCATGCTGAGCCTGTGTAAATCCATTCAGTCCCAACAGGCCGTTCTTCCAACTTTAATTAGTGTTCAGTGCGAGCTTCCCCCAGTACCCAGACCACATTGGTAGCTGGTGGAGAGGCTGCAGCCTTATCTTTTCACTTTCTTTGCAGAGTTAGCTCTCTGGTTCCCTTGTGCTCCTAATGGAAAAATTAATGTTGAGTTCCCACTGGCCACACATCAATTTGTGCCTCTCTGAGCTCTGGGAATGCCCCGAACTCTTCTAATCTGCCTGGAGTGCAATTCCATAGGGAAGGGCTTCTTCGGCTTCCTGTGCTTCATGCTGGGTCAGATCCTCAGGACGTGGCTGGTGGGGAAGTTGTGTGAGCTGCAGGCTTCCTGCTCACCCCATGTCTGCCTCACACTGTCCCTGTGTGGTTTCTTCAACTTTTTCCCATTGGGAGCTGGTGACATCATGTATATTTTCAGTGGTGCAGAAAAACTGCCTGTTTTTCCAGCCCTGCTCATTTGTTCCTATGGACATCTTGTACCTTGAAAAATAACCTGCAGAACATCTGTGTGCAGGGGTGTATTTACTCATGCTATAGATACTGACTATGAAGTTTCTCCCATCTGTGCTTCTGCCTAGATGGATTAATTTAATTTATAGCTTGCTGCAGCTGTAGCTGCAGATGTGGGAGTCTGTCTGTTCTACCGGCAGACCCAGGGCAGGCTCTTGCTCAACCTCTGCTCCTTTTTCTAGCATTTTTCTGAGGTTTAGGATCCTCTTTGATCCTTGGCTCGCCTAGGAATGAGTGAACTGTGTAAACTTAAGGTAATTGGTTGTTCTATTCAATAAAAAAGGCTCTCTATCTTTTTTTCTTTCCGGCAGTAGCTTAATTTTTGCCATGATTTTCCCCCTTGCTTTGGTTTAACTGTTGGTGTTTGGGGATAGTAATATAAAACAGGTAACATTGGGGGTATAAAATAGTTATTTATAAATACTGCACATATAACTTGCACGTCCTCCACAACTTCTTGCTGTAAGCTTGGTCTTCTTTTAAAATGCAGGAAACCTGATAGCTTAAGAGAAATGGGATAAAGCAGATTGTTGGTATCAAACCCAGCACTGGAAAGAGACAGAGAAGGGGCTCACAGGGAGGAATTGCACTTGGACTTCACATTTGCATGTGATGTGAGGTCAGATATGCGTTTGTGCTGAGTGGTGCTTTGGTGACCTCTGTCATTCTGTTGAATGACTAATCAAATAGATAGTTAAATGCCTTCCAGTCCAAATTGTTAGTCCTCCTTTCTCAACAAAGAGAAGAATAACACAATTTTAGCCCACTGTGCTGTTCCCTACTGTGCTATAGTGTGGGCCTCACAGAGGGCTTTATGTGAAACTTGGCGTAGGGAGAAGATAATTGGACTGTTGCTCTTTTTTCTTACTGTTCTGTTAAATTCATGATGCACTTTCCTCTAACCAGTGCTCATTATATGTAATCTTATAAACTGCCCTGCTAACGTACTTTAGTAATATTCTAATGAATCAGAGACACACAAAAGCACCAGGCAGTGGGTGATCTTAGGACCTGATTAACGATGTCTGCTGCTCCTAGGGGAGGAGGGTGACAAGTCCTTCCTGCTGGATGCGTGGTGCAGTTTCTTTAAATAGCTGTAACTATTGCAGCTTAGTGAGGAAGGAGGATGAGGCTGTGTGCCTACTGAAGTGTCACGGGAGTGGTGGGCTACACCTAAATACTTGGTGGTCCTCCATCACAGTGTTAAATGAATCACGACCTGGGGAGCTGAGGATCTTTTGCTTCGGTGCAGTTCCTCGGGGGTCCCAGCTTGCTCTGCAAAAATTGTCATTTAAGAGTAGGATGTAAACCTGCAGCAAATGCTGGGTGGGTTTTAGGGTACAGAAGAGGGTCCCTGCGGGTGGAGGGTGCTGCACAACCCCAGGCTGCTCCTTGTTTCTGTCAACTTCTTTCTTGGATTTGCAGAATTTTAAAATAATTTGGCATAGAGTGAGCCATCAGTTGTGAAGTGTGGGAGGAGTTGGCCTGCATTAAAGGCAGTCTTTTCTCACCACCCCTGAAATACAGAGCCTTCAGAGGATCTAGTGACTTTTAATTTTAGAAACAAGAACACCTTAGATCTGAAAGTACACCAGCAGCTCCAGCTCTGAGCCAGGCAAGGTGTAGAAGTGACAGTGCTGAAGCACTGGAGTTTTGTCCTGAAGGACAAAATGTCTCTGCAGAGAGGGAATCCAGAAATTGATTTCATTTTGCTTTGCTTTCAGGCTTATAGATAGAGATCTGAATTTCCTCTATCAGCAAATCTTGGATTTACAGCCTCTCGAAGACATCCATATGACACTGTTAATATTTGTTCAACAGATCTTCCTTTACTAAAAATGCTACTATTTTTGAAGACTGTCTTAACCTGCTCATTCCCTTTTTCTGTGCTGAAGAGAAGTGAAAGAATAATCCTTCCCGTCACCCCTTTCTTCCTTTCCATATTTAACATGAAAAACATTAATACTGAGAAGCTCAAAGTCAGAATGCATATACTCTTTGAAAAACCATACCACCTTTTCAGGAATAGGAGTTGTGGGTTATTTGGTGGTTTTGTTTGGGGATTTTTCAGGGTTTTTTTTGCTTGTTTGTTTTGTTTTTTTGATGTATGGGATCAAGAGTGAAAAATTAAAAGGTGGCAGGATCTCATCTCACATGAAGTAGTAGTAATCAGTAGCCTTTATGAACAGGCACTCCTCTTCTTTTTCATCCTGTCTGCCAAATTGCAGCGTTGTTTGCAGCGTGCCTTTCTATGAAGGCTGGGAAGCCATGCCTGCAGTTAAGCTGCTCGTGGGTCCTTTGTTCCAGCCATGTTGAGGCGCTTCCTCAAAGGGATTGATCCTGCTTTCAGGGGCCACCACAGCCCAGTTGCCTTCAAAACCAAAGTGCACCCAGCTGGGACACTGCCCTCGAGCTGCTGTACCAGGGGTATTGCTGGTGATGCCATTGTACCTCAGGGGCAGTGGGATAAGGACCCGTATCATACTCTCTTCCCCTCCACCCTCTCCCCTCTGCTTCTGTCCAGCAAGGAGAGGTGTGCTGGAGCATCCTGTCCTGCCTAGCTCCCAGCATCTGCTCCAAAAGGACACAGACCTCTAACAGGACTTACGTTCTTTTATGCTTGCCCTGGGATGTCCCACAAGGCATCCATCACCCATATTTAAGCTACACAAATTGAACTGCAGGATGCTGGCAGTCTGGTCTCTGCCTCTTGCTGGAGGAAGAGGAAGTCTGACTCAGCTTCCTTGGTTTTCCCTCAGCACCCATGATTTTGTCTCTTTGCTTCTGTGGTGTTGTCTGCTCTCCTTTGCATCTGGCATGGCACTGAATGTGCCTGATGCTTCTGTTGGATGTGTCCGCTGCTATTTCCTGGTCTCAAATGGCCGCTCAGTACAAAGAAACTGCAAGTACTCATGGGAGGCATTAGTCCTGGTACTATTTAGCTGTTCTTTAAAATGTGATCTATCTGTAGCAGCTTTGACTCAGGAACATCAAAGCACTTTTTTTACTAAACATTAATGAATTACATCTGACAACACAACTATGGAGTTAGTATTTTTATGGAGTAAAAGAAAACAACCAAAATAAAACAGAAAATTGAGTTGCATGTTCAAAACTGCACAGGAAGTCTACAGCTGAAGTGGAAATGTGTCATCTCCTTCCAGACCTCTCTTCTTGACATACATTTTCCCATCTCCCACTGTCTTGTGGTGACGAACAATCCAGTTTTGTGTGTGTGTTCATGTGTCTCTTTCAGTGTGCCTCAAATTGCTCAAGACAGTAATCCCCTTCTGAATTTGAGTTTCGAAGTTTCTGCTAGTTTTCATGGCAAAGCTGGAATGCTAGAGATGGGGGATGGAGTGGGGGAGGGTCAAGGTCTGGAGTTTATCCTGGGAACTGACTCTCTATTGGATCCTGGCAATGTGCACATATCCATGTTGTCTTCCAACCCCAAGCCCATTGTTCATGGGAGGACCTTTCTGATGCTTCTCTGTTCTCTTGTAAGCAGTGTTAGAGCTACCTGCTGGGTTTAACAGGAAAAAGAGATGGTTGGCATGTTTTTCAGTGCAAAGGCAAGATGCAAATGTGTGCTCTTTATGTGCTGGATGCTTCTTTATCTACTGGATGCTTCATATCTGAGGAAATGAAAGGTGGTACAAGAAAATTACTTTTTAAGGTAGCAGACTTTGCAGGATAAGGCTTGAAAAGAGTAGAAAGAAACATCTGCAAACTGAGAAGATTTAGAGGAGTGGTCATAAGGTAGAAATGCAGATGCTGTTTGGGTCAGACTGTCACTGCATACATGAACTGGATGAAAAATGGTGGCAATGCTAAAATCTAAATGTGTGTAGAAGTTTCTCCACAAGTTATTTTATATGTGCAGAGGTCCCCTGGTACAGCTGTTAGCTTCAGAAGTAGTTTGGCAGAGAGCTTATGGTCTGCTAGAGTTTTGCAAAAACACTTAATGGATATTTATTACTTAAGTTTTAAAATTTTTGTTACTAGTACTTTTTCATAGGCTTTAACTATCTCAGTTTTGTAGACTTGAGAAGCAAGTTTTGGATATTGCAGCAGACAAAACAGAAATTTGTTTTTTCCCATCTTTGAACATCAGGCCCTATTTTTTGCCCACTGAATTTGAGGTACCTGTGTTTTCATGAAGACCTTCCATCACAGCCAAAGTGGTGGGAAGGACAAGTAGAGTCCAGTCCTGGAAGTGTCTGTGTCTAGCTGTGGTGGAGAGAATCATTGTTAACTCTCATTAATGGCGTCGTTAAATGGATAAGCCTTCTTTAAATCTAGCTTTGAGGAACCAAATTATCTTAATCTTATATTGGCAATAAGTCACCAACACTCTGGAGGCAATGTTTTTTTTCCCCATTAGGAATGAAATTTGGCACTCTAAAGGGAGGCTCCCCTGCGCAAAAGGCACATAAGCAGGTTGTGGTGGTAGATGGGATTACTAAATGCTGGCATTTTCTCATCCTTATAATCTCTTGTGTGCACACTTGTTTCCTGGATTTGTCTGCTGTAATGTGCTGTCATGTGTTGACTTCCTCGTAGTGACTAGGCAGGGACCTTTTGTGAAGATTATTGGTGCTGGAAGCAGTCCCCTTTGTCTTCCTCCCTCCTTGCTTTTTCTTTGACTGTTCCTTCTAGCTTTGATGGAGGGGGTGCCACCTCCTTTGTCATGGTATAGCCATGAGAAAGATTTCTTTGAGTTTGGATGTTGGACGTGAGCAGAGATATTAGGAAAGAAGCTCTGTTGGGTGTTGCCACCCTCCCCTCCCTCGGAGGATTTTTAGATTGCTCGGCTATGTGTGAGTGTCACATGGGATCCAGTATCAGGTAATCTTGATTGAAGAAAGAAGGGCTTTGCTCATCATTCACGAGGTGATTCTAGCTGGGGGAAATGAAATCCTAACAATAGTTTATTAGGTGTTCTCTCTTGAGATTCTGTTTTCTGAGATGAAGGGAGTCATCATGGCTGGGAGTGCTGAAGATCTGATGTGGAGGAAGAGATGAAAGATAAGGCTGTACTTGCACCTACATGCCATATATTCAGCTCCCTTGCTATTGACCCATCCAGCGGTAAAAATACAGTCTTTTGTTTGTTTACAGTTGTTACCGCCTATCTCCCAGAGCTCTGCCAAAGCTGTAGCGTGGCATGGCTCCCCAGGGTAGCCATGCCAAGCCGGACTTGCAGACCTCCATCTTGGCTCGTACCTGCGGCTTGTCTGTCCGCTCTGCTGTTTTTGACCCACTCTTTCTTTCAGGTCTCTTCCATAGGGCAGCCTGGAGAAACGTAGCCTGAAGGCCTTCTTTTTAAGTGAATTTCCTTGAAGGAATCATACTTCATTAAAGCATATCATGTATCTTCTAGTCTGTTTACTTGGAAGGTATTGCCACATGCTTGCCTATACATTGAACGATTTCTGTCCTGAGACAGAGCTAAAATTTGTCGTTAGTAAGTGTGTACTTTTTGCTGAGTGTGTGACACATTCACAGGAATCATAAAAGTAAAACAAATGAATTTCTGCCTCCAATGAACACAAAAATGAAGACTGGAAAGCTGGAGTGATCTACTTCAAATTCCCACTAGTTGGTTTTTCTGTTAACTTTTAATTCCTTGTACTGAAGCTGAGGATGGTTGTTGAAGACTTTAATGCAGCAGTCAACTGGACTTCGCTTTTCTCGCTTGCCACCTCTTGTTAAATTTCACCCACTGATTTCAATGCTAGCTATAAATGCAAGTGGCAAACAGTATAATTAGGCAGCTTAAACCTCTCTTAGCTACAGACTTATTCACATAGTGGAAAAATGCTGGGTTTCTTCTATTTTTTTCCTTTTTCTCTGGAATAGTGTCTCTTGAAATTCTTGAACTAATGAGCAGGCTAAATGGAAGCTGTGCATTATCAGTTTTTAAGTGTGTACAGAAGATAGTTTGCAAGCTACTGAAGTGATAGTAAAAATGAAAATAAAAAGCAGAGTCATCAAAATCCCTTAGCGTAAAACCAAGCACTTGCTATTTTTTTCTCACATGGAGTGCTAATGTTTGCCAGTAACTTGTATCTCTTTACTTTCTTTGCCCCGACCATTTGGTGTCACACTGAGGAACCCTTGCTCTGTGCTGCTTGCAGATATTTAGATGTTACAGCTCCTCAGTTTTAATTCTTTGGATCTCGGATGATTCTATCTCTGATCTCTTAGCTTTTCCTCTTTCTTGGTTGCACTTAGGGTTTGTGGCAGAATTCAGAAAAGGAAGCCCTTCTACCTTTCTCCTGGTGGAAGGTACAAGCTCCTTCCCTTCTTTCTGCCATATGGGCATCTTAAATGCTTCCAGCTTTGAGTTCTCATGTTTATTTGAACTCAAGCCCAGCGTAATATCAAATTAAGCTTTGGGGGTTTTCTTGGTGTTTCAGATGGAAATTCACTGGCAGCTTTGAGCTTTGTTTTGTTTATTTTCTTTCCAGGCATCTCAGTTTGGGATGTGCTGTAGCTAGATGAGGAGAAAGAGCACAAGATCCATGAGTTTTTTACTTGGCGTTTTTCACTAAAACAGCCTCTCAGGCCCTGATCTAGGTAGAATTAGACCTTTGGGACAGACCTGTGTACCTGTGGGGACCTGACTGCCGTCCTTCAGATTGTGTGTAGCTGCAGTTGGTGCCCCTGTGGTGCCCTTGGGAGGGTCAGAAAGCCAGTTGTGGGAGCCTGCCTCACTGCCACAGACAAAGTCAGGCAGAGCTGAGTGATGATGGAAAATGTGTTTTGGCAGGTACATGTGTGACTCTTTGTGTGTTTTTCACCTTCAGTGATAGTGGAGCATCATTCCAACCAGAGTTTAACAACTTTGCCAGAGACGGGTCTGCCAGAGCTGCGCTTTGCTGGCTGCCTCCAACACTCCTTTGTGCCCTGTAGTTTCTGAATGTCGGTAGTTTGCCTGCGTGGTGAAGTGACCTCACTGACTGGGCTGGTGGGTAGGGTGGGATTCTGACTTTTATCAGGGTCTTCTCACTCAGAGTAGGTGCCACGGGTGGTGAAGTGGTCATTGTTGCTCAGGTTTATAGCATGGTACCATAGTCAGCCCTTGGCTTGTCTGTGTGTTTGATGGGGCTGCCCCACACTTGGCATAAATATGCATCTGTCCGTGTGTGTGTCCATAACTGACAGCACTTTCGGCTAAAATTTGTCTTGCATGTGCTTTGCCTGGTGATCCATGGTTCAGTGAAATTGCTTTAAGTGTTAACTATTGCTCGTGCTTGTGTTTTGCAAAACAAGTGCTTGGACTTGTTCTGAATTCTACTTTGACAGCAGTTGCAATAGCTGTGCACTGTATAATTGAGCAATCTATTCCAGCATTCCATCTTCATGTTTTCAGTGTAGACACATGATTATAATAAACTGTAATGCTCTTTCAGTAATTAGACAAGTGGCTGTAAATTCATAAGGCAAACTTTGAAAGCATTGGAACTTTTGTAAATCCAATTTTATTACAATTTTAAAAATAGTTACTTTGTTTTAGCTGTCCTCATAGTGCCATAATTTGGGACAGGCACATCTGGGATGTGTAGACCCCTCCCCAGCATCTTGGAAATCCAGTCCTGCTGGTGATACAACATTCAGACTGCTGGAAAGGACTTTGTTTTCTTTCTCTGATGGGAGAAGGGAGTAGAAGTAGTAGGGCAGCATCACAACTGATTTAATTTTGGTTTCAGTGCATGGCACTTAATTGGAAGATTGCTTAATTCTAGGAACTGCTGTTTTGCACCACCATACCACATAATGTAATTAGGTCATGGCTGTAGTGTTTGGTCAGAGTACCTGATTGTGATTAACGCAACTGTTTTCCAGATTCAAGTGGTGATTTTTTAAAATGGTGGGTAGCTTTTCAGGCAGTGTTGCTTAAACTTTGTAGGTAGGTTTCCATATGTCCTAGGAAAGTGACTGAGCAGATACCTTAAAACAAGTGGAAGACTTCTACTCTTAAAAAGAATTATATATTTCCAGACTCCCTCTTCAGTCCTTTTAGTAAGGTTGGAAGTGGTGGAATGAATGGTAAAAGATTAAGTTTGGCTATAGCTTTGGCATTATGTATATCTGTGTTTTAAGGATTAAAATTTTTTAAAGTTTAAATTCTGAGTGGGATTAAGTAGTATTTTCACTTGTGACTTCCTAACCAAAAACTTACTGGAGGTTTCTGGGCTGTTCCCCATCTGGGAATTGGGTCTGTCTCTGAGCTGCAGTAGATGAGATGACTGGTTATTTTGCAAAGAGCCATGCGGCAGGAGGCAGTGTGCTGGCTCCAGCTGTGCTGCGATCCAGATGTGTCTGGGTGCATCCTTCACAGTCAGCTACATCTGCTCTTGGAGACACCAGTGTATTGGTAGATGCATGGGATCTTTCATGACTGCCTCTTTGGAAACCACCCAACTGGGGATGGAAACTTTGGGTGTGTAGGGTGCTCCTGAGTCAGGGCTGAATGATTGCTGGAGACGTATTTTTTTGTTTGCAGGGGGCTGAGACTTTCAATCTGAGCTGTTTATAGGTACCCATTTCTATATTTAGGGGAGATGAAGTGATGGGCCCAGAGATGATCAGCCTGCTGTAGTCATCAGCAGGGCAGGTCCACTGTCTGCTTCCTTTGTTGTGCCCTGGCCCTCAGCGAGATGTGTCCCTGCTGCCTCTCCTGTTTATGTGAGCGTGGCTGCCAAGACGTTTGCAGGGCCAGAGGGACAACTTCGTTGCCTGTGTGGGTGGAGTGTTCTTCCTTTCCCTTTGCCGCCTGAGAAGTGGTGCAGTATTACAGAGGTTTCATGGATAGTGATGCTGGGCTAAGCTGCCTGGCTATAACTGGCTACAAAATGTATGAGTCATGCTCCTCAGCTGAATTTTGATTGTTGCTCCTCTTTTGCAGTCTGGGGCAATACTAAGTTGTCCTATTTGTTCCAGTTTACCGAATGATTTACAACCAAAAGCTTGGCCTTTCTGACTAGCAATTTTTATATTACATCTAATGGCAGTTGTGGTCCAGAGTAGTGACTTGTGGTTTGCAGGAATGGCTGATGTTGGATCACGAGCTGAATAGTAGTTTTGTGTGTGTCATGGTGTCATGAGAAAAGAGATTTTTATTTTTCCCAAAGTGCAATTGTTATTAGAAATACTAAAAAAGTCTTTAGTGTATATCTTGCCTACAACTACAGAAGGTGTGTGTGTTGGGGACTAAAATCATAGAACCATAAAATTGTTTAGGTTGAAAAAGACCTTTAGGATCAAGTCCAACTATTAACCCAGCACTGCCAAATCCACCACTAAATCAGGTCCCCAAGTGCCACATCTATATGCCTTTTGAATACCTCCAAAGGTGGTGACTCCACCACTTCCCTGGGCATCCTGTTCCAATGCCTAACCACTCTTTCTGTGAAGAAATTATTCCTAATATCCAATCTAAACCTCCCTTGGCACAACTCGAGTCTGTTTCCTTTGGTTCTGTCGCTTGTTTGCTTAGGAGAAGGGACTGACCCCCACCTTGCTACAGCCTCCTTTCAGGTGTTTACAGAGAGCAGTAAGGTCTCCCCTGAGCCTTTTTCCCCAGGCCAAACACCCCCAGCTCCCTCAGCCACTCCTAATGTGACTTGTGTTCCAGACCCCTCACGAGCTCCACTACCCTTCTCTGGACACTCTCCAGCACCTCAATGTCCTTCTTGTACTGAGGGGCCCAGAAATGAACACAGCACTCGAGGTGAGGCCTCACCAGTGCTGAGTACAGGGGGACAATCACTGCCCTTGTCCTGCTGGCCACAATATTGCTGATACAGGCCAGGGTGCTGTTGGCTCTCTTGGCCACCTGGGTGCATTCCTATGTCTCCTGCCCCTTCTTCCAAAGGTCGTAAACTCTCTTTTTTTCCCCAAGTTCCGCCCAAAGCTTTTTGTTCAGTCAGGCTAGCCTTTTTCCCTGCCAGCTTGTCTTTCATCACATGGGGACGGGCTGCTCCTGTGCCTTTATGATTTCCTTCTTGTAGAATGTCCAACCTTTCTGGACCCCTTTGTCCCTCAGGGCTACCTTCCAATGGACTTTGTCAACCAGCTTCCCAGACAGGCCAAGGTGGCAGTTCTGCTGCCCTCCCCCTTACTTTTTTGAGAACTGAAAACTCTTACCATTTCGTGATTGCTTTGCTCAAGAGGCCTCCAACCATCACATCACCCACCAGTCCTTCTCTGTTCGCCAACAGCAGTTCTCACGGGGCAGCTTCCCTAGTTGTCCACATTCGACCAGCTGCATTGGGAAGTTACAATCTTCCACACTCTCCAAGACCCACCCGGATGGTTCCCTCTCTGCTATGTTGTATTTCCAGCAGACGTCTGGTAAGTTAAAGTTCCCCATGAGAATAAGGGCCAGTGATCATGAGACGGCTCCCAGCTGCTTGTAGAATATTTCATCTGCCTCTTCATCCTGGTTGGGTGGTCTATAACAGACTCCCACCAGGATATCTGCCTAGGCCTTCCCTCTGATTCTTATCCATAAACACTCCATCCTGTCATCACCATCATTAAACTCTAGGCAGTCAAAACACTCCCTAACACACAGGGCTACCCCACCGCCTCTCCTTCCTTGCCTGTCCCTTCTGAACAGTTTATAGCCGTCCATTGCAGCTCTCTAATTGTATGGGTTATCGCACCATGTTTCTGTGATAGCAGCTATATAATAATTTTCCTGCTGTGTAGTGACTTCTAGCTCCTCCTGTTTGTTGCCTATGCTGTGTACATTGGTGTAGATTGGTGCATTGGTTGATTCCACCACCTTTTTATGGGAAGAAGCCCTAATTTTTCTGTGACCATTCTCAGGTACTTCTGTGGTTTCCAACACAGTGATAACCCATTCCATCTTTGCTGTTGTATGAATCTCCATCTCCAGCCTTCACTAAGACAGCAAGTCTGAAGGACCTTGGTAGCACACTGTCCCTCAAACATGGGCATGCTTCTCCCAGGCTTATCTCCAGTGACCCTGGTTTTATCCCTTTCCCCTTTCAGACCTAGTTCAAGGCTCTTTCAATGAGCCTTGTTAACTGCTGCCCAAAGATCCGTTTCTCCCTCTGAGACAGATGTACCCTGTCTGTTTGCCAGCAGGCCTGCTGTCATGTAGACTGACTGATGACCAAAACCTCCAAAATTCTGTTGGGGACACCAGGCTGAGAGCCAGGCATTGATCTGCTGACTCTTCCTGTAGCAAGAAACCTAACAAAGCCTTTTACACCAAAATAACTTGTGCTTAATCTGCATTTTATTTGTTCCCTGAGTGCACAGCAAGGCAGGTAAGTACCAGCTGCAATGGCTGTGGTACTGTGGCCTTGCTCTGCAAGTTCTCCCAAGGAATTTCTTTCCCTTTTTGTTTGCCACAACCTGGTCTGTGAAAGCCTGTAGTGTGTTATTTAGGAGTGGTGAACATGTTTTGACTAGTTTTTGCGAGGCACTTGGTGTGTTCTTGAGTACTCGGTAAAAAGTCATTATTGGAGAACACACAGCCTCCATTTCCTTAATGCTGTTCTTTTCCGTGGATTAACCTGTGAGCTGAATGTGTTGCATAATGGCTTTTCTGTTGTGTGGCCCTTTCACATAATAAACATGTTGGCCACAGGCTTTGGGAATGCAACTTACATACTACCCAGGTAGCAACGGAGAGGAAATGGCATTTATTTTGGTCCTTTTGCTAAATAAATAAATGGCTCTGTAACCTCTGAGACTGGGGAGTTGTTGTTACTGACTCTGATTTAGAAAGGGTTGTTAGTACAGGCTTGAATTTCTGAGTCAAACTCCTGCTGACAAAGCAGAAATAGTTTGAGGTCTGAAAATACTGCCTGAGTATTTGAAAATAGTTTGTGTGGACACAAAGCTGTTTACAGATCACTTGCTGGCCACCAGCCAGTTTCTCAAGGACAAGGTGGTTTGGGTTTTTTTTTTTTCCTTCAGAATCACAGATGTACTTGGCAGGTTATCAGAAGATAAAAATGCTGGAAATAGTCTCCTGGTGCGAGTCCTCATTTAATTAAAATACATGCAACTTCAGGCTAAATGTTGCTTGCAAACAAGTTGGTAAAATATATCTGAATTTGTTCTTATATATGGGGTTACAGTATAAGACATGGTCCCTATTCTTTTCAAGAATGCTTCTTACTGTAGTATTCCTGCAGCATACCTTGTGCTCTACAAGATGTATTTTAGCTTCAGCAGTGTCTGCCTGGAAAATTCTGGCTTCCTAGTCCAGAGTGGCAAGGAGATGTGACTAACTGGAACTGGCACTGATGATGTTTATAATGGCTAAAGGAAAGAGAATCGAAGAATAGAATATCCTGTGTTGGAAGGGACCCACAAGGATCACTGAAGTCCAACTCCTGATGGCACCCAGTGTCTCCCCTCAGTAGGAGAAGCAAGAAGCTCAAACCCATGCAATTCCAGCCCTTCTTGTTGTGTGGGGTAGCACTGGAGGAGTACTAACAGTTGGACTGGAACTTATTTTTTTATATTTATACATATATATGTATATAAATAAATGTGTATTTAAGAGTTCATTAACTTTTCTTCTTTAATGCTGATGTTCTGGAATGTTTTAAAGGCTGCCAATGTGAAATCTCTCATTTTAACCATGTTGAAATAAATAAAATTCATTACACAGCCTGATTTCCCTGCTCTGCTCAGCTGTATTGTTCTGCTGAGAAGGTATACATGGAAATAGTTTTTCTTCTGCTTGCCCCTCATTAATATTAAGCTAGCAGCTCCTCCACATGGAGTGTGTTAGCATCTTGTGATGCAGCTAGACAAAAGGTGGGACTCTCTTGATGGGGACAGCTGTACGGGGCAGTGTGTGTTGGGCTCCTCTGTGCAGCAGCAAACCCAAAAACATACCAAAAAGTGAAATAAAAAGCAGCAAAGGCAATTGTTCCCCCTTTTCCCTTCCTACTATGTCTTTTGCATTTACAGTGAGGTTTTATACCTTCCAAAACAATTGCCCTATCCATTTAGCATTCTTGAAATAAAAGAAGAAGTTGATTTCTATTTATTACCCTTCCTTGCTGCTGTCCAGGAGGCTGCTGGACATTTCAGGATGGTGTTGCAGGCATCCAGGACCTGAAGCAGCATAGCTGGACACTTGCTGTCTGTGACTGCTGGATGCTGCCCAGGGAGGGACACTGACCTCCCGCTGCCTGGCACTGGCTGTCACCCATTTCTCACAGCCGGTCTTTTTTGACAGTAGATGGAATGCAACAAGGCTGGTACGGTGTGTGTGGGCTTATCTTTCCTTCTGTCAGTGGTGTACGACCTCTGACAATGCCCCCCACGAGAGCACAGGCTGCTTTCAACAGTGCTGGTGCATGGAGAGGCAGGGACTAACTAGGGTTTGATTATTATTTTTTCTCCCCCCGAAGAAAAGTATGTATTGTGTGGCTCTTCTGTGTACTCAGTACCTAAATACTTAAATTCGTAGGGGGCATCTCACCTCCTCTTTCCGAAGGGGTGTGCCCAGCACTGAGGTGGTTTCTCTGCAAGTCGGTGGTGAGCAAAGTGTAATGGGTGCAGACTTGCTTGGGTATACAGAGGGCCTTGGTCACAAGGTGTCAATTGCTCCTCTCAGTTGGAAAGCTTTGCTCGTCCAGGGTGATGATTAGATGTCAATATAAATTCATTTAAAAAGCAGTCAAACGAAGAGAAGCAGCCCCAGGCTTCTTTCATCCAGGCTTATTTTGATGTCACTCTGCAGAAGGAAGGGAGAGACTCTGCCCTTTATTTTGCCATCTCTCTCAGCTGCAAAAGCACCTGCATTGTTTCAAAGCCCCTGTCCACCCATGTGGGGACCCTGGTAGGTCAGTTTGGGCCATGCTTGGTCTGAGGTAGGAACCTTGTGTGTGGTGCGTGATGTCTGTGAAGTGATGCTGAGTGGTTGTGATGCCATGTGGCAGGCACGGGGCTTGCTCTGGTGGTGTGTGGTGGTTCCCTTCAACCTGATTACCACAGCCGCTGTTGCAGGGACTTGCTATGGCCATGCCACCAAACTGGGCCTGCTGCTCCTTCAGGCCGTGGCCAATACCCAATGGAAAGTGTTTTGTGGTGAAAGTGCCTGTCAAGGTGTAAGATGAGAAATCAGTAGCAGTCTGTATCAACAGACCATGTAATTTTGTATCTACAAGTACATGTTTTATAATTTTGATCTAAGTTCTTTTCTTGATGTTCTCCATCTGGCTCATTTTTAATTATAGTTGCCAAAAAGAAATTGTTCTATATAAACGAGAACATTGCAGGACATCCAGAGAGACAAATCAGTGTTAGGAGGGGTGGATTTAGTGACTGGTAAAACCATTAAGGTAGGGTGAAGAACTGGTTTGAATGAGGGCCAGTTGATTTTAGCTGATGTTTCCAAAGGAAGCCAAATGTGCTCTAAGCCAACTGTGTCCACGTGGGAGGTATGCCTCTATTCTGATTTAATTATTTTCTTTTGTTTTAGTTTGGTGTTGGTTTTTTTTTTTTTTCCTTTCTTTCTGTAGTGTGCTAACTAAATCACCTAGGAAGGTTTAAAACCAGAAAAAAAGTGCAAGGATTAATAAAGTCCTTCTCTTTTTGGACAGGACTGAGGGTGCAGACTCTATTATGAGGGAAAATGAGTGATAGTGTTTTTAGTAAAGATCACTAAATCTGGACATAGGATGGTGGTGGCTGGAAGAATGGGATGATGACTTCAAGGACGGCTCTTGAAGAGGGTATCTTCCAGGCTGGGGTCTCAAGCCAGTTAGCTCAAGTGTCCGTTTAGAAGAAGCATCTAGTCTGGTGCAGGAAGTTCTGGGTGGTCACCTACAGAGCAGCAAAGCTTGATCTAGCACACAGCTGATGACTGGGGTGTCTGGCAGAGAGGAAGCACTCAGCATGGCATATCTTTCAAAAAATTTTCAACGGCCTTGTGTGAAAATGCATCGCGGCCTTGCTGCCAGTGTTGCCAGCAGACCTTCATTTGTCAGCCTTCCTGCTCGGTATCTGAGGAATGAAAAAGAGGGAAATCTGTAGCCTTCACTTGGTAAGGGAATGTTTTGTGCCATTTGAGCCAGGAAATGTGTAGTTTTGAAGGGATCCAGTTGACTGAATGGACTGCAGTTGACATGATTGGGTAACAAAGGACCAGCTGTGGTCTTAAACTGCACAGCTACACCCCTCTTACCTTCCCCTTCCCCTGCAACATCCCCTCCTTTGCTATCTTTTTTAATCTATTGCCAGGTGAAGTGTTTCAGTGGCTGTGAACTGAAACCGGCATGAACGTCAGGCCTCAGGCAAATCTTTCAGAGCTCCTCAGGGAATTGGTGTTGTTTTCCAGGTGAATTGTCAAGAGAACTGTCTACCTTTGCAGTTCTCTGTCTTCTCTCATCAGACAAAAACATCTCCTGCTGATAGGTGGGACCAGGTGGACTGCTGGGCAGGGTGCTGGGAGTCAGCAGAGAGGCCTCCTAACTGAGCTCTGCAATTGACCTGTTGTTATCCTGGGAAAGTTAGATTGTGGCTTTCTGCCATGCTTTCCCCACCATCCTTTCTCCTCCCTCCCATCCTTTCTTTTCTTCCTATTTAGGCAATGAGCTGTTTGGAAGAAGGAAATGCCTCTGATAATGTATATCCAGCATCTTTCACAGTGGGAAAGCTTCCACAAAACTAGGAATCAAAGTGAAAAATCAGTGAATAGAACTCTCTTCTCTTCTTCCTAGTGGGTAACATCTTTTCACTCTGTCCCCAGAAGAACAAAACTGATAATAACTGTGCATCTTTCTGTGCATTATTTCACAGAATGCACTACTGTGCATGAGTAAATTGTCATTATTATTTCTTCAATAGGCAGCTAGTGAGCCTGTGGATATCAAAAGCAGGATAGAGAATATGTTGTTTTCTGTTTTGCTTTCCAGGCATTTGATGTCAAGCGTTAGACAGAAGGAAAACACAGAGCTCTGTCCTGTCTTTGATGTAAACAGTGCCAGTCTTTAATAGCTCTGGTTGGTTTGGGTTTAGAAATCATCTAACAGGATGACTTCTTCTTGTGTATTTCTGCAGTGATTTTCCAGGTTTTTGTACTGAGGTTTTTTTGCTGATTTTTATTCTAGAAGTAGTTTTCGTACCAGATAAGAATTATCCCCCTTTTTTTTTACAAATTAATTTCCATCGCTGGAGCCTATGATTATTTGCCATACAGAATGCTGTATCAGTAGAGCAGCATTATTTTGGCTACAAATGCAGTTAGGTAGACTATATGCTTAACAGTACATTATATTGAATTTTTCAGTTTTGACTGGGGAGGTTGTTTTCACTTTGTGCCATTCTGTCTTTTTGCGTGTCAAAAATACGTTTTGTTTCCTTCACAAGCACTACTCACATTGCTTTTCACAGGGTAGACCTGGCCTTTTCAGGGAGTGGAAAGAAATGCCATGTAGAGTCCAAGTTCTCACAATGCAAAGTTAGTTGGTCTACAACTTTCTATGTTGACGAGTGACAAAAAGAGCTGGTGGTAAACATGACTTGGAATAATAAGTTATCATTTACTGCACCAGGGCATGCAACCTAATAACAGAATATTGCTTCATGGCCTGTTGCCTCGGCCTGGTATGAGTTTAGAGTCAACTGAATGAGAAGCAAATTGGAAAGTTAAGTTTGGCACGGGGGCCTTGTACAGCACTCACTACTAAGAGGTGGTACTGTGGTGAATTTTGACTTCATGGAATGTCTAAATCTGGTCTGCTGCTTCTGCATGCATTGTGGCAACTGAAATTGGATTAGTAGATTTTTTTTTTTTCAAATCAGTTCCTTTTCTTTCTACAACTGTCAGCATAGAACACTGGGAGCTGGGAGAAGTTTACCGAAGAGTTAATTGTGTACAGTGCACAGGATAATCCAAGCCTGCAAGTCATGAGGCACAAATGGTGCATTCCTTCCTTAATGTGTGATGTTGCCCCATATGCTACTTCCATGCCATTTAGCTGGGGAGCAAGCTTCCAGGAACAGTCTCCCAAAGGCACTTTAATTCACAGGTCTGAAACTGTGTTAGTAGGAGAATTACATTACTGTGACATAAATATCTTGGATAATTGGGGAGAGGTGTGGGAAGGAGGTAAATTAGCTGATAGAATTTTCTTTTGCACTTCATTTGCATAGTTCTTTGATAACATTAAGGCACAAGAAAAAAGAAAGCACCATGAAAAACAGCACAAACACCACTTGCCTTTGAACCTTTCTAAACCAAAAATTTTACAGTAATAATGTGTGCGAAGGAAGAAAGAGGCAAGAAGTAGGTGTATTAACTGACTTGGAGAGTGTGGGAAGGCTTGAAATTTATAATGTTCTGCAGATCTTGGCAGTCTGCCAAGGATTCCCCTTGTCCCCTCTGCTTTTCAACATGCACAAAGCCCACTGAGATGAGAAATAAACACCATATTGCTATCAGACATGACTAGGAATGTGCTTAACTAGAGGATTCAGTTTAAGATCCAGTTGAATACTGCAGTGTTGCTGTGTTAATGAGAAGAACTACAGCTCTGTGTAAATGAACTTTCAGTCGTCTGCATGAGAAGAAACAGGACAGGATTTCAGGTTGGCAGTCTCAATTCCGTTGATTTGCTCATCCCAACAGGCCATTTAAAAATGCAGCGGTACAAGTAGCACTCTCAGAAATATTCTTATGCTGCTTCCTTGGGAGGATAAACCAAGTGCTTTAATATGAATAGAACCATGAAAGGAGGGAGAGAAAAGTGGGGAGAATGTGTAAGAAACAAGAAGTAGTTTGGAAATTTTGGTGAATAAAATCTTAATGTGGTCTAAGTGAAAGGAATGTGTTGGTGGGCTCATTTCCATGAGGACAAGCTAACAGTGCTGATGTTTTCTTATGTTTCTTGTGGTTCCCGTGCTGAAACCCAGTAAGAGGCAAACTTTAACTCCCAGGATGACGTAGCCTTTTCTTCCTGTTGCTGCCACTATTTGAAGAAACCTCTGCAGCTTCCTCAGTCCACTGGCTCTGGAGACAGTCACCTTATGCTTAGCAAGATGCATCTAGGTTGCTGTTCTCTTCATTGCACGTTTCATATTCGCACAACATTCTGGCCATGGGACAGACAGTATCTTGTGATCCCCAGCTTCTGATATTTGGCATCTAGCAATATTTTAAGAAACTGCTGTTTCCAGTTAGCATGGGTTGCATTTTGCAATATTGCCGAGCTTTTCAGATATCCAGATGGTAATTGCCAACAATTTGCCTGGAGAAACAAAGCTGCAAGAATCTCTGCCTTGCCATGGGGATGGCGATCCCTGGATGCCCTGAGGGGCCACGTGTCCACACTGCACTAAAGCAGGGGCCTCATTCTGCATGAAAAGTGTTATCCCAATGGAGTGGTGTTGCTGAGATATGGTGTCTGGATGGAGCCTTGATGGCTATTGCATTTGTGAAGTGCCCTGTGAGCAGAATTTGAATAAATTTTAATCCCAGGAGATTGAGTTCAGAGGGTTTCTCCTATCTGTGATTTCTGCAGTTTTTTCTTCGCATTCACTTTGCAATTTTATTATTACTCTTTTTAACACAGACAAATTTTTCCAAAGCAAAAGCTGGCCATGAAAATCTGACGATTGGTTTCCAAAATGGGAATGCTTAGCCATTTCATGTTGCGAGCAAAATTATACCAGCGTGCTAATAGTTTGACAGGCCTGTTCTTGAGCAGAGCTGTTAAGCAGATAAACAAACAAACAAATACTCTGCTCATGCTTATATGCTGTGCTTGTGATGTTTGGTTTTTCCCGCCCTCTGAAAATATTTTTAATGAAAAGAATGTGGCTTCAAAATGTCCTTTTACTTCTCTCATATAAATTAATGTCATGCAGGCCATCCCTCCTCCTCCCCATATGTTGTAGTTTAGAATATAAGTGCTCCATACATTACAAAAAGGGTATTTGGAGTAATTTTGAACAATATTCTGAAGTGACCAGGGTTTAAATTTGGCCTGGGATACTGAGCAGACCACACTTCCCACCCTCTGCAGTTCCCTTGCTTTCAGTCCCTTAGGAGGGTTATGTAGAAGCTTTTCCCCTCCCAGAAGAAGCAAAGTGAAACATGAGCAGTCGCTCTGTTCTGCTGTAGCTGGCCCCAGTTTTCATAGGGACACTCGTGGAGGCACCAGCAGGATCCCATAAAGCTGCAGGGGAAGGATGGTGGGGCTGGTGCACATTAGTCATCCCGAGTGGGCCAGTCTCACAGGGAAGAACATTGACTCAAGAAAAGCTGTGAAGTCGAGCACTGGGAAATTTTAGGTGTCTCTCTGGAAATAGCAAACCCACCAGTAGTTAGTAGATTTAAAAAGACAAATAGAGCAAAGATTTAAAAAAATGCTACTTCGCTCTTCTGCATGCCATATTTTCTGCTTGAGTATATTCTGCCACCATTTTAGCATCTCCACTTTTCTGCAGAGTGAATGGGGAACTGTATTTCACTGCTTTTTTAAAAAAAAGTTTCTTTCCTCAGACCTCCTTAGTGTTGTGAGGGTTTTTTCCTCAGAGATCTTTGTTTCTCTCTTATCTTTAGTATATTCTTTTTGTACCTAAAACTGTGCTTCCCATGTCTTTGGGCTTTCAAGTTCCTTCAACAAAGCTGTGGAAAATGGGGGCAGAGCTGAGAGTAAGCATTTTTCGACTTCGGTGTAAGCCATTTTCCCCTCCTTCCATGTGGGATGGTAAGTCTTGAGGAGAAGCCCACAGGCTTTTGTCATTAGGCAGAGGTCCAGTGTGGGAAATTAGAGCTGGAAATCTCCTGGGCTTGCTGAAAGACTTCGGTTCACAAAGTAGTAAGGTCAAGGTGAGGTCAGCGTTGGCTACTGCACACATGTTGCGACCCCTAACTTTGTTTCAAAATCGAAACCAGCTTGAGACCAAGCTGTAAAAAGAAATGCTTGCAGTAAAGCGAGTTTACAGAGCAAGCAAAAGCCTGAGCACAGTAATATATTTATAGAAAGCACGTGGATTGGTTAGTAAGGGGGAGAGTGAAGCACAAGAGTTGTGGAAGAAAGCTGAGGCAGTGAATTCTGCAGCATTTCATCCTTTTGAATGCACCAGCAATGCCTGGCCATTACTTCCACGGAGGGCATCATAAGGTGTGAAGGGGTCAAGACTTCTCTAAAGAGACTAGTGGTTTGGGGTGCTTCAGTTCTGGGGTGCCAGTCTCAAAAGACCCTGTAAAGAGATTAATATGTTAGTCCAAGAAAAAAATACGCTATTCATGTCCATCACATAGGTTTCTGCCTAGGAAACTCAGAAATTGGTGAGGAGAGAGATAAAGGAACTATGACTTCAGTTAAATGTTCCATTATGTTCTTATCATTATTTGTGATAAAAATGAAGAAAATTAATGGGCATACCTGTTGCTAGAGAACTTGACTGATGCAGATTAGAACCTTTGGGGATGGTGCCTGGGAAAGTGGTTGGGAGACTGGGCTGTGTGACTGGCTTAGGATAGACTGCTGGGCGTTACACTGCTTAATGTTAAGTGGAGAGCTGGAAAATATCAATATTAGGACCATTTCTAAGTGCCTGTTTAGAAAAAAAAGTACACAACAGCTAATTGATGTCTCTACCTCATGTAAACATACACTGGAGAGAAAAAGGCCTTTGTTAGAAGTCAGCTGAGGAGAGTTACAGCCCACCAGGGCTGGAGGGGCCTGCCATGCCGCCTGCCTCCTGGCCCTGTGATCTGCATCCTGCTGGCTCCAGCTCTGTTTCAACTGCAGAACAAACCACTTTAATTTCCTGGACTGCAATCCCCTGCCCCACCCCACAGTTTGCTTTTTCTGTGTTAGCTTTCTGCCATTTTAGTGATCTCAATCAGCTTATCATATGATACAATGAGTGCCAGAAGGAGCTCAGTGCTCCTGGGAGTAATATGTGACAGGAGGCTGGAAGGAGGCAGAGGAAGGAAGGGTAGGAGCTCCGTGCTGCAGGAGCTGGGATCTATTAACTCAGCTCCAGCTGTACTGAGAAACTGTACCCTTACCGTGGTGTAGCTGAAGGGGCATGATGTCTTGTTCTTGTCTAGCCATTGTGAGACAAGCAAAGAGAGCTCTTGCAGGTCTGATGAATCCCTTGCAGAAACCTCACTTTTTTTACTTGGGAAGACCAAACCAGTGAGAAATGTCCTAAGTCCTAAGCATGGGCTAACCATGCTTACTAGGTAAAGCATGTAATGTGTCACCCAGGTACTAGGCATTGGTGCATACAAATAAAATATGCAACACATGGAATTTATTTATTCTGACATGTTAATAAACTATCATTACTGACAATGAGCTTTGCTGAAGTAAATAGGAGGGAAGCTGTGAATATAACCTGTTTGTACTTGATAATCATCATTTTAATGTGGAGAAAAAGAAATGGGTTCTAAAATTTGAATAGGAACACTTTAAATTTGTTATTGTTGTTGTTGTTTTAGCCATCTAGAGTATTTGTAATATCTCCTAGGAAGTATCATAAGGGTCCAGCATAGTTGGGGAAAACACCTTGACTGGAACTCTTGTCCAAGTGTTTTGCTCTCTGTAAGCTGAAGGGATGGGTTAGATGCTGGTGCTGACTGTTCTCTCTCTCTTACTCAGGGTCGCCATGTCAAAACGGGTCAGCTGGCAGCCATCAAAGTCATGGACGTTACTGAGGTGAGTAGAGGAACCTTCTGCTTTATTAGCAACATGTAAAATTTAATAATGAGATGGTATAAGGCTTACCTCATATTTCTGTTGAACGGCATGGTCCTTGCATGCGAATGTTTGCTCTCTGCTTACAGGACCTGACCTCTTCAGTCCATCTGCCGAGATTTCTGTGTGCCTGTGTGCTGGGGCATTTGGCCTTCACAAATTGCATTGTCCAGTCCCAGGGAACATGGGTGCATGTAGCACTCTCTTTTCAGAAATTTCTGAGAAAAGGGGGAGTAAGTTCAGATTGCTTGCTTCCCACTTTTTTCTCTGAAATGTATCGTCTTGCTTTTACTGAAAAAGAAGGTGAGGTGCCTGCTTGTTGTAGAGGACAGTGTTCTCCCTGGTGCATCTGCAAACCTACAAAGGGTATATGTTTCTTCAAAGGAATGGGTCCAGTGTAGTTCCAAGAAGCCTAAAAATGGAAATATCTGCAGGAATGATGAGCAGATTGCTAACAGAATTCAGCAGTGTAAAGTAGTTGTAGTAACTGACCCATGGGGATTTACTGTGGAGCTTTGAATGGGAAAGAGGGGACATTACCCCGTCAAAGAAATAAAAAATACATGCCTGTATTTGAATCCTTAGGTGTCTTGCAGTTTATGCTGTATCAAAAAGCTAGTTTAAATTAAGTCTTCAAAACAGATGAAGAAAAGCATGGGTTTCTCTCTCTTATTCCATTTGTGTTGTATAGAGTTCCATTCCCAAATTAGCAGCTTCACATTTAAAATCAAATCAGATCCTCCCATGTGATATCTGCAAAGCTTGACTGATACCACTCTTCTGTAGAGAGGTTGTGCCTTTTCGAACTAAGTGTCATATTTTTCTGAACTCCTCAATCTTACATGGGGGAATAATTATGTTAATGCATATACATTGTACAGAGGAGGGGGTCTTTGGCCAAGACGGTTATAGCAAGCGAAACTTCTCCAAGGGTATTCTGCAAAATATTTTGTAGTTTAGTGTTTGTATAGGTGCAACAAGTAAAAATGGCCTTGGACGCAAGGTCCTAGATGAGTGGTAGGGTGTAATAGGTAAACAGGCAGGAGAGGAGGAAAACAAGAAGGCAGGGTTAGGTCAACTGATAGGACTTGAGTCTTATCTCCAAGTCTTGAGTGATCGATGGACAGTGTGACTGCTGCTCTCTAACTTCAGCTGTTGTGTCTGCCAGCAGCTAGATATTCTTTTTTTTGTCAGATGGCTTGATAAAGATCAATTTTCAGCTGAAGTTTTTCAAAGGCTGCCTTCATGAGGGGGCAATGCTTTTTTTGCTGCAGTTAACAAGCAGAGAAGCCAGAGAAGAATGAAGGTGCATTGACACACAGTGAATGTTCTTTGCACAGCAAATGTTTTCATTTGTGCAGCAGTTTTACACAGGGCAGCTTGCTGGACTGTGCATGACAATGGCTTCTTCCATAATATTAAGATTGGCTCTACTGCACACTCCCTCTGTTTTTAATAGCATGTATTAATCACAAACAGTTGTAATAGAGAGGTTGCACAGAAAAAGGAAAACAGTTGAAAAATGTTGTCCATAGTATAGCTAAGCTCATATTGCAGGAGATGGCTTAAGTTTTGAAAATTTCTGTAATTTTTGTCTGGTTTTGAAAAGCCAGTTGTATATTGGCACTGTCTTTTATCTCATAAGTGCAATGCTTTTTTAGGGGATGAAGGGTAGTCAGAGGGAGGAGTTTGGAGATGTTAGACCCATGCAGCTTAAAAGCATTGTCATTCCTACCAGTGGAGCTCATGTGTTTTGCTTCAAAGTAAAGAGCCCACAGAGACTAAAAATGTGTAAATTCTTCCAAGCTGTACTAAGTCAGCTCCAGGCATGGAGTGATACTGTTGCATGTACCATTTTCTCAGTAGCAGATGTGGCCCTAGGATGTTCTTGTCCAGCCTTGCTCGCTGGTTCCTTGCCTGTTTCCCAACACTTGTGCCGACACAGCTGCCTTGGGGCCAGATGGTGACCTGGATCAGTGAACAGGCCCTGGTTCCAGTTTTAAAATACCCATACTCCTCTCCTTCCCCTGGTTATTTATAACCTGGATTGGTTCATTGATTGAGTTCAGCACATGATGTTGCAAACTCTTGTGTGGTTGCTATGAGGAAGGTGGCATGAGACTGGAAAAGAGCCACTGTTGGCCATCAGGGAGAAGGGGCAGTAGCTCAAATTGACATTTCTGCCAGAGATGGCTGTATCCTCAAACCATGGCTTCAGTTCCTCAAGGGTTTGTTTCATGAACACCTCCTTTGCTGGCAAACAATGCAGGTCCATCCTGGTTCTAGCTCACCACAACTTATGGGGACAGTGGGAGGAGAGAACATGGGGACAGAGAGGGCAGTGACTGCCACCCTTAGCACTGTTCCAAAAGAAATGCTGAAGGAACCACAGCCTCAAATTCACCTTCTCCACCTGCTTTAAGAGCTACAGTTAGATGAACTGCTAATGGTAATACTGTGTCCATGCCCATGGAGAAAGAGGCTTGAGTGGAAACTTTCACAAAACTGGAATTGCAGTTTTCTGATGAGTGGCTCCTTGAAGCTGTAGGTTATTTGTACCTATGTGCATATTTTATTGGCAGTGTTATGCCTTTCTGCTTAAATTCAAGTGGTGCCATGGGGGATATCTGATTATTCTGACTAACCTGAACTGAGAACAGACACAAGACTTCCTTTCTTCTGGGATACCTCTGATCCAGTGCTTGCTTTGCCAAATGCTTAACAAATTAGAAAACCTAATGTATTGGCATGCTCTGTGGGCACACCCCAGATTTTCAGTTTTCAAGGCCATGATTCTGCAATTCACACATTGCTTAGGATCAGTGAAGTTATGTCAGTTCTGGGCTGTAAAGCTTTGATCACCTCAAAGGAGGGATGTCAAAGTCAGAGTGAAGGCTTTCCTTAAAAAGTTTTGGTTGGCATGAAGAAAATGAGGTAGCATAACCTCTGACTAGAGGCATTGGAAGAAATATTACAGCTCTGTAGTGCACATGGCACTGTGGAAATGCTCTTCATCCTTCTCATCTTTTCTTGTGGTTTTCTCTTTAGATTTTAATTTTGAAAAGAATGGTGGCAAGGATGAGAAAAGAGCAGGTGGGCTGAAGCCTATCAGCTTGATCTTTGAATAAATTATGACTAGTTAGTTCTGCCGCTTGAAACGTTGGGGGATGTTGATGTGCATAAAACTTTCCTGCCTATTCTACTTTCCTCCTTTCTAAACTAATTAAGAAAATACTTAGAAGACTGAATCTTTACAGATCTTTAGATCTACAGCACTTAAGCAAGCCCTAATGGAACTGTAAGACCTAAAGATCTGTAGGTTTTACTACAGAATGGTGCATAGGCAGGTTTTCTTTTCACTTTCTGAGGGCAAAGCTGCAGCGCATGTAGGCTGAAAAAATTTCACTGGAGCATAGAACAAATAAAACGAAAAAACCCACCAGTCTTCATCAATGGAAAGCTATTCTCACTCCTTGCTGGAATGAGCCCAATGACCGTAAAAGGGGAACAACGCAAACTATCAGCGTATGCGCACTTCAAAAATTGTTTTACAAAATCTGCATATGTAGGATGAATCTCATGCTGCTTGCTTGTTGTGAGGGAGGCATTTTATGTAGTCTGTCGTTAATCTTTCTGTTGTAAGGTCTCTGCTCCTTTTGTGACATTGTTTTGGAGAAGGTGGTGTTCAGTCCGTGCTGATTCCTTCCACTCACTGACCATACTGTTAGGTTTCCATGATTGTGAGACTGCCATGACTGCTAAGATTTGGCAGTCCTTGTTTAGTTGGAAGAATCGATTTTCTTGTGAAGCAAATAGCATTTAAAACTTTAGCAAAGCTTACTTGGCAAATGTGCCTGCATCCAAGCTGTTAACTTGCATTACACCCTAGAGCTTGACTCTGCTTAACTCCTTTGGAGCCTTTCCTTGCAGCTGCATAGTTGTTTCCAGTGTTGCTTCTATGTTCCACTTCCAGCGATGCTTTTCTCTTTGAAAAGTTTAGTAACTGATTTTGAGGGAAGAACACAATTGCTTCTCTTCTGTTTGTTATAACCCCTGACGCTGCTGCTTCTTCCTCCTACCTCTTCCCACACACACTCTTGGCATCCCTTGGGAAAGTTTTCTGCATGCTTTTTTTAATAGCAGCATTTCTCAGCTCTTGTGCCCAGTGTTTCATGACTTGTCCAATCTAGTCTGTGTAAAATTATACTAAGTAAACAACTGGATACTGTATCCTGTGGATTTATGAAAGAAGGTGGATTGCTTTTAGTGCTTGCCTGTCTTGCTGTTTCTGTGTGTCCTCTGCAGAAAAATTAACAACCTCAGACCAAAGCCTCCAAGCCTACAGAGAAACATGACACATCTCCCATATCTTGACAGGAAAGGTTCCCTGAGTTACTCACTGCCATCTTCCTTACTCTGCTGACTGCTTATTTCTGTTGCAATAGGCAAGTCACTTTGTTTCTCGTGAGTCTGTATCTTATGGCCTACATGATGTTATGAACTACAATTTTGTGGATAATCTGTCCATTGTCCATAGGACATCTCAAAGCAGTCTGCAGAAAAACCGCAGATAAATAAAAATGTATGTTCCCACACAAACTAGCAGACAAAATGAGGGACTAATGAAATAATAAGCACTAAAAGTTTGCCCTATTACATCTGTTCTTGTTTTCCCCATGAAAACTCAAAGACAATCCAGGGATTTTGATCTGTTTGAAGGGAAAAAAAAAAGTTCGTGGCTCACTCTGGAAGATTGGGAAATACAGATCCTTGTGGCCCTGTGCAACAGAACTGGGTCAAGCCAGCCTGGAGAAGCTGAATAGGGGCCATCCTTTTAGTGTAGAGATATGAATGCAGTGCTTTACCTGGCTTTATCTGGCTTAGTGCAGCTGCCTGATAAAGTACTTATGTACCAGTCTGTGGCTGTACTAACTGTAGAGTTAGCCAAAGCAAACTAAAGTCACTAGAGTTACCAAAAGCCTTTGCGATTTCACTGTTTCACAGGAGTTACTTCTTCTTAATGTGAATTGGGGAAAATGGATCGGGGACCTAAAAATCCAGATTGTTCTATGGAGAGTACTGGCACTCTGCTTGCTTGTCCCTGAAATGAGAGGTTGCTTACTACTAGTCCGTACAACATTTTGTAGTCTTTGGTTAAACAGTTACCTGGCAAAATAAGGAATCGTTCTGTGGAAAAGAAATAAATAGGAAAGCTATTTACAATGTGGACAGCCCTGCTGTCCAGTTCTTCTGAAGCTGATTAACCTCTGATCTCTTCTGGGGATTAGGTAAAAAAAAAAAAAAAAGAAAGCTGCTGGGAACTATATATTACAGTTCAGAGGAAAACAGAGCTGGCTAGAGTGGTCCCTTGAGCTGTAACATCTGGTTTTGGAGGAGGTCAAAAGGAGCTACAATAGTCTTGCAGCCAGTAGGGCAGCCTTTTTTGAACTGCAGAGCATTTGTATAATTGACTGTTTCCCTCCTTAATTGAGATCCCTCACCTACCTCTGCTACATGCCCTCGCCCAGCAGCCTGGCACAGTTCTTCCTCCTGCTTTACCACGGACCTGATACCAGGAGGTTCAGCCCTGGTGCTGGCAGGGTCTGCAGTGCTGGCTGATGTCTGTGTGGGACTGGGCTCTGCTGCAGCTCCATGCTGCCTGTTTTTCTGCAAGACCCCCGTTTGGTCAGAGGTGGTCCTGTCCATCTTCAGGGCGAGGACGGTGCATAGGGCCTTGCAGGGGTGCCAGACATGTCACACCACCCCTGCCCTTGGGTGGGTGGGAAGTTTCTTGGATTGCCAGCTCACAGTTCTAACGGGGCAGAATGACATGTAACTCTAAAGAGCCTTTTGTCCTTAAAAGGAACAGTCACTTTATCTGCCAGCAAGGCAGATACGTCTAACACCTGGCTTAAGTCAGAGCTGCAATTTCTGGATGCAATCCAAGAAATTTCCTGGAGCAGTGCTGGCACCAGTTTGGATAAAGGGCAGACTTCACTCTCTTCATCTGATTACTAAGGTGGTTAGCAAGATTGTTAGGCTGGAGAAGCTTATTTGGAAAGGGGAGGATGTCTGGTTTGATGCAGTTGCAAGGAGACTGAAAAGAAGGAGCTTCACAGGTGGTTTGAGGTCAGGGCAAAAAGCTGTGGCTGTTATCAAGCAGCTTGGGAAATTATACTGCTGGAGAGAGCTGATATTGTGCACTGTCTGCATTGCTGTGTCCCTGTGAAGAGCAACTTTGCACTGATACTGTGCGTTTGAGGGAAAAATTGGCGAAGGAGAGAAGAAAATGGATGTAAAACATTCATACATATTTGTTTCTCTGTCTGCTTATTTCAACATGTGTTTTCTCCATATGCAAGATTTTCACCTAAGATGAAGACAGTTTGCATGCACAGCCTATCGTCAGTTGTCCTTGTGGGTATACCTCTCTATATATTTTAACAAGCTTGATTTGGAAACCTGACTGTTTCAAGGCTGAAAGAAACAGATGTTTTCCTTTTGCCATGAAGATCGTTGAGGGCATCATTGCTGCCTCACCAGCATCTCTCAACAGCAGTAGAGCTTTAGCTGTAAAGGCTTCATGGTGCTCATTTAGCAGGATTCCTGTTGCTTGGCTTTTAGAGCTGAGGCTGGGCGATGGCTTCATACTCAAGGTTGATTGTGGAACACAGGGTGAAGAAAGTGTAAAGAAAGCTGTGTTGCCTCTGCCTTCTCCTCATCTGTATGTTTATGTCTGATGTGCAAGGTTCTTGAACTGTCTAGCAGAAAATGTTTTACCAGTGCTCTGTAAAATGAAATGTAGTTTAGATAACACAAACTGAAGTTATGGCCACATAAAGGGAACTTTGTAGTTTGGAGCATAAAAGAATCTCCTTTTTTTTAGGGAGACAGCTTTAAAAATTTGCCCACCTGGCTGTAAGAGAACCAGATAATGCTCTGCTATAGCACAACAGATGATGCTCAGGATATACTCCTCAGCTGTGGCACCGAGATCTGTTACCACTCATCAGTATGTGAGGGCATGTATTGGAACATAATGGAAATGGCTACAGCTGACTTCTATAGGCAGAAGGGCAGGATTGCATATTAAGAAGATTTCTCTGCAAGTCTTGAGCTCTTTGGACAAGTCAGGACTTCTTAAAAAATTTCTTTCCTTTGATCTGATGGTGCAGCTGCAGTGACACACTGAGAAAGAAAGAATAAGCCATCTAGGTGAATTTGTTGACGTCTGTTACGATGCTTGGGCACTGATACCAGTCCAGGTGGGCAATACTCATGCATTTAAGCTCTAATACTGTGCCTAATTTTCTTCAGTCATTAGGCTTGATAGCTACAATCATCTGAAGTCCTGCTGTTAGCATTGACAAAGAGGTCACTAATGACACGTGATTTCGTATGTGTACAAATGACTGCTAGCATCTGTCTTTGTTCTGGACCCCAATACTAACAAGTGGTGAAGGCTCAATGTGGATAGCATGCAGATGCTTTCACAGCTGAGATATTTTACCTATCAGTTATACCTGCACTGACATGAATTTGAGCAATAATAGCCTGTGCAAATTCTAGTGATGAAGCATTTCTTCTGAGCTGAGAGGAGCGTTCGTGCAGGCGGCCTCAGTGCAGGTGATTTGCCACTGCCTTCCCCAGTGCTGAGCTCGCATTGTCTCAGCTGTCTAAGGAGGTTCGAGTTCTGATGGGGAACAAATGTTTTGTGTGCAGATAATAGCAAAAAGTACAAGGCTGTGTTTTATATAATTTCTGTCAGACACAGAGCACAGCTCAATTTACCCCCAGTGAGTCAGACATATTGTCTACTCAAGGAAAACAAGGCAACCCTGTCAATACAGTGTTTGAGCATGTGTGCTCTTGCCTGTTTGGGCAGAGTGAAACCAATAAGGATTGTGACAGAACGTTGTGCTTTCATTTTAGCAGGATTCTAGGCTGGGCTTGGGTCTGCATAGGCAAGCAAAAGGTCTCAGGTCTAGTTTAAGCTGCTGTCTTTCCGAGGTACACTTTAAAATCTGGCTTGGGCATTAGGATCAAAGTCAGGGAATTAATTCTCTGTTTATATTAAAGGGGATATATCTGCTTGAAATGTAATCTCTCTTGACTGTGTTTAATTGTAGTTTCATAAACTGCACCTGCCTGTGGGCTCCTCCTGTTTTTGCTGCAGCATTCCATATTTTTATCTTGACTTCCTAAGGAAATGAGGCTTCTTGGTGATACTGAGTGTGTCCTGCCTTCTTTTCCACCAAATACCTTCTGGATCTGCTGGTCGACTTCAGCCAAGTTTAATGAGGAGAAATTCCAGAGATACAAAGTCCTGACAAGTTATGTGAAAACTGGCAGGCTGCATGGAGAAGGGAGGGGCTGAAATTTATAGCCTCTGCTTTGAAAATGGTAGGCAGACCTTAGCCACCCTCCATTATCAGTCAGCTGGCCACTGTTTTGCAGTAAATCATGAGGAAAAAGTAGATCACTTCATTTTTATTTAAGGAAAAAGATCTGTGCAGTGTAGCACATGCAAACTACTTTCAAGCATTTTAAAATCTCCTCTGGTTCTTTCTTTAGTTTATGGGTCCACAGATCTAGTATTGTACATTTGGGATTATCCTGTGTGATTTCTCTCCCCTTCTTTCTTAACATGCATATATGTATATAAATATAAAATAGCAATGTTATTCTCCAACATTTAATGAGACAAAAGTGTTTTTTCTAAGTCCCTCAACAGTGCTTCTTTTGCAAGGCACAGTTTGAATGATTGTGCATGGAATTGTTGGCTAAAATAGAGTCTTAAAGGCGAGCTCCTAAATCTAGAGATTATGGTAGCAAGTGCTAATGCTCGAGAACCTGGGAATTCATTGTACTCTTAAGCTGGTTTGTAACCACAATAAACACTGCTCTTGT
Source organism: Edolisoma coerulescens (assembly GCA_013397115.1). NCBI lineage: Eukaryota > Metazoa > Chordata > Aves > Passeriformes > Campephagidae > Edolisoma > Edolisoma coerulescens. Next base: position 2,787,954 of record VWZW01001014.1, read on the forward strand.
GCCTACAGCGTTCTTCTTCCCCTGTGCCCAATCTCTTAAATATGCAGTGGAAAGCACACAGCTGAGCTAGTGTTAAAAGAGCTTTGAAGATGCTGTGCAAACTAGTTCATTTGATCAGTGTAGGAGAAGATGCTGTTTGTCTCCGGAACCCAGAAGTGTCTCAAATCCTTTCCAACAAGGCTCCTGTGTACATACCTCTAGATAGAAAGTAGCCTCTCTGTCAGAAAACACCAGATAAAGTGCAGAGAACACTTTAGATAGAAGCGCAAAGGTGTTGTCATTAAATTGCAAAGATTGGTGCTTCATAATGAGCACGTGGTTTAGTCTTGCTCTCTCTTATTAAGACCCTTCTTCAAGCATGATTAGAGCAACAGGAGTCTGGCCACAGAGGCACACTTTTTTGTTGTTGTGATGTTTACCTGTTGATTTTTTTAATGTCAGGCTTTATTTCTTGACCATTTCATCAGTGTTTTGTTCTGAAAGAACAAATCTGATCTGTGAGAAGTGAGCAAGCTAACAGCAGAAGTGCTACTGTTCCTGTGTGGACAGCAAGCACATGGGTGTTGTGTTTTGCCTGACATCCACCAGGTAAAATGGTAGTTTCTTTACCCAGCATGTCACTGGTGCAAAAGATGAGGTGGGAGTTCCAATAGCCTGCCCTCTTTGGCACCTCATTCTGTAAGATGATGGGTGCCTTCACAAGTGTCCCTTTCTCTGCCTAGGGGAGGGGTCAGTTCCAGAAGTGAGCTCAGCTTTTGTGTGTTGGTTGGTGTATGAGGTGTTTCTGCAGTGTTTCACTTCAGCAGGAACATTTTCCACTGTAGCTCCTTCTTCCTGAACCAAGTTTTAGTGTTTGATTCTAGATGTGGTAAGAACTAAGTGGAAATCCTAGTGTAAATGCAGCAGCCCACAGACCTTCAGATAACTTGCTACCGGCCTGGCAAAGCACCTCGGCTCTGCCTGCAAGAGTAAGAGAGGAGAGCGTCCATGATCCCTGAAAATAATTTTCTCATGTGGAATATTTTACTGAATGGAAATGTAATTGGGCAGAGAGACCAGCGGCAGCAGGGAGAGAGAGTATCCTGCTGGCTGGCGGCTGCTTGGCACCTCCTGTGCTAACCTGTCCTCCTGGCCAGGGCTGCAGGCGGACAGGCAGCCCTGAGTCACTGCTGTGGAAACACTGATGCAAAGGCAGCATTATTACCGAGGGTTTTATTTGTCTCTTGCATATTTTACCTCAGCTCCCTTTTCGCTAGCATTTATTGTAGTTGCCTCTCTTTGAGCCTGTGGGATAGAATCATTTTTATAAATGAGTTTGTTGGTTTTTCACTCTGAATTTGTCTTTCTGCTTCTCTTACTACACTCCATTGCAACAATTTTTAAAATGTGAAGCCTTGCATCAATTATAGAATGATAGAGTTGCACTGATTTATAGATCAGAGGGGGCTGCATGATCAAACAAATCTGCACTCAGATTTGAGTCCCTGAGGGAGATGTCTGTTCCTGTGTCAGAATTGGTGCTGCTCCCCAATTCTGATTAAAAAGTTTGGGAAATTTACCTAGCCTAGTCTTGATTTGCAACACAAATTGTAGGAGTTTGCACTGTTCATGTAAAAGTAGATGGATCAGCATGTAAATGCAAACTCTTTCTCTGTGCCTACAGATGTAAACAAACTGTGTGTAAATTCAGGAAAGGATTTCTCCCACTGGCACGAAAAAAAGGAGGAATAGTTCCATTTTCTATTTGTAAATATTCAGATGGCATCCTGTTGTGATAACAGTGCTTCCTCCTGACATAGGTGTCTGTGTTCTCCCTATTTCTAGTTACTTCTCCCCAGAGATAAGGTTTTACAATACAGCAAAGACAATTGGGTGTCTGGATGCTATTGCAGGGACAGCCCTGCCTCTCTTCCCTTCCTTTGCAAGTTCCCCTTACACCAGCATCTATTGGTTCCCATCCTGTGCCCCACTGGCAAGGAAATATATATATTTTTTTCCTTTTTTAAAATACAGATTAGCTTTCTACTGTTTTTGTGCTCCCCAAAGCTGGCCAGGGGGTGGGTGAGAGGGGCCAGGCAGCGTGGGGAGTGGAAGTGGCAGGTTCTTGGAGCTGGCCTGCAGCAGCATCTCCACAGAGTCACAGTAGTGAGGCTGCCTGAGGAACCCAGAGCCATCCCTTTGCAGTGCAAATCCAGGAGCAAAGCCGGCTACAATGCCTTTCCAACATCTTGGCTGCATCTTTCTCAGCCACCTGCAGTGACTGCTGACGGACTGTTTGTAGTGCTCCAACCTGCATATTTAGGAATAAAGAATGGAGTGTAAAGGTCTTCTGCAGGGATTTCCCTACCCTCTGATTCTTTCCACTGTGCAACAGGCTATTTTTAGTCTGCTTGCTTGCCTCAGAAATTACTTCACTTTCTGCTTTGGACGATTTCCATAACATTCATTGTGATTCTGAATTCCAGTGTTCAGGATAATGTCAGAGCAAAGAATCGCTGGGTGGCAAGCTCAGTTCCAATGGCTGAGCCAGAAAACCTGTGCTGAGGATGTGTGACGCCAGCTGCCTCTGACCTGGTGACCCGTGGGAGACTGGCTTAGCTGAACCTTTTTGTGGATCATGCCCCATGTTTGCAGGCAAAGAGCCTTGTTAACCCTGAGTTTAAGGGTGCTTTAGTTAGTGAATGGCAAAAGAAAACAACCCTTTAGTGGCCTAATCCAGGTAGCAGAAGTAGATCTACCTCTGAAAGACGTCTGTTTGCTTTAAGTGAAGTCCAGAGTCAAAAGCTCAGCCTGCCCTTGCTGTGTATGCTTGGATGGTGCCATTGCTAATTCACTGAATGTCACTCATTATTCCTCCACACAAGCAGCAGTTTCTTTGGCAATAAAGTGTTCTTAAGCTATGTAAGGTGTTGGAGCAGGCCTTGCTGTGGGAAACAGTGCTCGTCTTAACATTTTTGTATATGATGCATCTAACCATTTGCCACTCTGACATATAAAAAATATCATAGAGGCAAAGAATCACTGAGGTTGGAAGAGACCTACAAGATCATCCAGTCTAACTGCCCACCTGGCACTATCACTGTAACCCCTAAACCACTGAATCACATCACCCAGCGCCAGATCCACACACCTCTTAGACACCTCCAGGGATGGTGACTCCACCACCTCCCTGGGCAACCAATTCCAATGCCTGACCACCCAAACAGTGAATTTTAAAAAAATATCTAATCTAAATCTCCCCTGTCTCAGCTTAAGGCTGTTTCCTCTGGCCCTCTCACTGAAGGCACAGCAGAAGAGATCAGCCCCCACCTCACTACATCTCCTTTCAGGCAGTTGTGGAGAGCGATGAGGTCCCCCCTGAGCCTCCTCTTCTCACTCCTTCAGCTGTGTCTCATAGGACATGTTTTCTAGACCCTTCACAAGCCTTATTGTCCTTCTCTGGACACACTTCAGCACATTTTATATAGCTAGTTCTGTAATAAATGAATTTCATACAGCTGGTTGATAAAGCAGAAGAATACAATTCAGTGGGTTTGGGCAGCGTGTTGCAGTTTCATAGGAAAGGCCTCCAGACTTAGCATCCCTGAGGCGGTGCTGGATCCAGAGGGTGATGAAGACTGACTGGCAGTTAATAGAAAATTTTCTTAGATAAAAATGAAGATGCTTCTTCTACTGGTCTTCTCTGCAGCCTGATAATGCATGGGATGAATTTACTTGTGGGAACTCACATATTCAGGAGCTGTATATTTGGTGGAGAGCAAAGATTGAGCCTATTGCTAAGGGTCAATATAGACCAAAAAGCTGGAATTCAGTGTTTGAGACTGGGGGAGAAAAAGGACATTTAGTATCAAGCCTACATTCTTACGAATTTTACACTTTTTTTTTTCCTGAGTCTTGATTAAGAACCACTCTGGATAGATTGGTTCCTGTTTGGATTAGAGGTCTAATCCATGATTGTTTACAAAAATAGCCATATTCATCAGCCTTTGGAGGACAAATGGCTACTTAGGGCGTGGATAAACAGTCACAAACACTCTGCTTAGCATGGTTCCACGAGCTGTTCTGTGCTCCTTGAAACGTGGCCATCCTGACCTGGCATGGCAGATGAGCGGTGATCTCTTGTGTAGGTGTTTTTCTGCATTTTTCCTCCTGATTGCACTCAAAGCGAGTAAGTGTGTGACTGCTCTGCTTTTGGCCATCACTAGAGGGCTTCAGAGGGAGAAACCTGCTTGCCTCCTACATGTCAGGAGCCAAAAGTTTCTTCTGAAACCTGATACACAGCGTTGTAACAGAGACCTTCAAGTTATGCTAGTAGGAGTTTCAGCTGGTATTCAGCAGTTTTTTTGCATCTTCCGTTCAGGGAACTTCTTTTGTCTTTTTCTTTTTTTTCCTTTTTAAGCTTCTTTTTTAATTATCTTCACAAGATGAATGGTAAAACAGGGCATTATCCGACCCTACACGTGTGAGGTGAGTAGGGCTGGTAGGCAGCTGATACTACCTATAGAGTTTTGCAGCGCCCTGCACTTCCCTGGAGGGAAGCGACTGGAACATGCCGGTTGTCGGTGTGCACAGGCATGTGCCCACTCTCCAGGCCAGCACCGTGGAGAGGTGGCCAAAACTGGGTCGTGTCTGCTGCATGGATGTACACGCTGTGGGATGTACACTCTTCATCAGGAAAAGTGTCTGCTCACGAACCAGAGGCGTGAGGGAATAAAGGATGTATTGTATGAAAGACTACCTTTAACTGGGTGGCTTGCTTTGAAGAGGCTTGCCAGCAAGTTGGAGAGCTGCCCTCAGCCAAGCCTGCTTTCAGTCAGGAAGTTTTATAGGTCATGAAAAGCAGCAATGTCCTTTTTTTTCTGTTGTGCCCTGCCTTTATATGCAGCAGCACACATGCACTGCCCTCATCCTTCGTGCTTTGGATCAGTGGCTAGGCGTTAGCCCAGGAAGGCTTGTGAGTGCCTCCGATTTCCCTGTGGTGTGGGAACACTGAAGCACATAATGGCTGTGATTCAAAGACAAATGCTAGCTCTTTGCCACTGATCACTTTGGCAGAAACCCCCAGATGCTCAGAGACTACAGATGGAGCTGTTTTGGGGAGAGTTTTTTTGTTAAAGAAAAAAAAAAGGCACCCACAACCTTAGAATTTTCTGTTATTATTGTTATCAGTGGTGGTAGTATTAATATTATGTTTTTCTACCTTTATAATAGCCTCCCTGTTCTTCCTTTTCTTATTCTGCACACCCTGACCCTCACTTTTCAATTCATACCAGCCGGAGCACAGCTAAAAGCTTTTTGTAGTGGTGCATCATTTGTTAGTAAACCAGCAAAGACAAGCTTAACCGATTTAACCAGCAATTTCTGTGAGGCTTTCTTTTTGAGTGGGCTTTGGGATTTCTACATGTTCCCTTTGGAGAGACTAGGCTGCAGGAAACTGCAGGAGAGGAGCCTTCAGCCATGGCGGGCTTTGTTCAGATACCTTAGTCTGGCAGAAGCTGACCTCTGCATCACATGGTCTTTCACTCAGCACTGCCTGCTAAATCCTGTTGGAGAGGTCCGATTTGCTGTGTGTGGGATTTCTGCTGCTTCCATGCTGCTTGGTAATGTTTCCAGACCAACCAGCGGATCCTTGCATTGGTGGTGGAACTGGAGCTGGCAGGGTTGTTGCAGCTGTCCCTTTGTGCATGACTTCATTGTCACACAGCTCTACTCTGAGCAAATCCGGTGCCTTGAACCTTATCCTCCTGAGTTTTGAAGCGCTCCAGACAATCTAGGTTTCTGTCTTTTGGATGTAAATGCCTTCTCTGTCTTCCTGCACACATTGGCTGGGCTAATTGCTCTTAGTTTGGTTTCATCAAGTGTGATTAAGGGAAGATTTCTTCAGACTGTCACTTAATCATGTTACCAGACTAGCATAGTAAAAAGTTGTAGTATCTGTTGGGGTGAATACCCTGAGCACAGAATTACAGGCCCTTTCCTGCTCATGAGTCATCTTCCCCTGAGACTCTGTAGTGATAGCATTACTTTTCTTTTAACAGAAAAATCCCTGAGAAGGCGACCAGTTATTTATGTGAACAAGAGAGGCCATGGTTCTTAGGTTTTGTTGGCTTTTTTTTTTTTTTTTTCAACTCCACACTTTTGTATTTATCCTTAAGGAAGGCACTGCTCTGGGTGTAGTTCCCATGCAGATACTGGCTGGGCAGGCTGGGGCCGTGATTGGCACAGGAGATGTGGTGGCTGCTGCCGGCTGGGGAAACCAAACCAATAGTTTTTCTAAGGGAGATCAGATTATATTATGTATTGGAGGATTTCACTAGAACATGTTACGCCTGCATTTATTTTACAGTTAGGTTGCTGAGTTTCACTTTTTAACAGGGGCTTGTGCTACAGGAGTGGGTTGTGCCTGTCTGAACTGCCAGCTTGAGAAAAGAGCCTCCAGAGCAGCTCACAGCAGGCTCATAACACACACACACATCCTTTCGATGTCACCTTCCTCTTTGAACACATGTGGTGCCCAGCGAGTGGAATAACCAAAGAGAGCCCCTGGCCACAAGCCTGAGGGAGCAGTGTTACCCACTGCTGCCCGGGGAGGGCTGCAGCCTGGATGGGGGGCGGGTGTGCTTCCACCTCTTCCCAGACTGTTGCAGGGCTTTTTCTTTCTGGGCAAGGTGGCCTGGCCTTTCCAGTTTCTCTTACAGACTTTGTGGTTGACATAGGTCCTGTCACAGGAGAGTTTTGGACGGAGTAAACCTCATTTTCTTATCAGCATCCGAGTGTTGGTGCCTGACTCCCTTGTTCCTGTTTGGACTGCTCGCTGCCTGCTGTGCATACACACCTGCAGTTTTGAGCAGCTGTCTGACCATTTAGTATTTTGGTCCCTGCAGGTCCCCTCTGCTAGTTGTGGTGCAGTTGTGACAGACAAGGCAAGGCTGGCAGGTGAGGGTCTGGCAGGAGCCCCTGCTTTTCAGCATGGGGGCAGCAGGGCAAAGAGCAGCTGAGCCTCACTGGGAGCTGGTGTTGAGGTTGGGAAGTGGACTTCTGTCCCCAAACTCCTGCCCCTGCTCTCAGCGTTTCAGCTCAAGAGTGAGAGACTTGTGCTGGGATCTGAGCTGTTTGTTTTTAAACTGGAGAGTGAGATGCCATAGCAGCTCTGATTTTTGAAGTGAAATACCTTTTAATAAATGCTTGCCTGTTCACAGCCCAGCAGCAAAAACAAACATGTACTGTAGCATTAGGACCATTTTATATTTTCTCCGGTCCTATTTTCTTGGCTGTTAATCAAGGTCTCTTTGTCACCTTCCCAGCTAAGGGTAAATGCAGCTGGGGTGTAATATTTGCAAGCATTTGTTGCTTTTATTTATCCTGATGGAGGCAGAAAGGCTTTTCTTCTCAGACAGGTAAATAATTAGCTGGCCATCCACAGCTTCCTTACTCAGAGAGCAGGAGTAGGGGAGAGAGGGGACTGTGACACCCCGTTTAATAGATGGACATGAGCATCTCGTGGCTCTGTTCATTGTTAATTCACTCCTGCAGCACTGCTCAGCTGTGAGGTTTCCAGGCGTGCTTGGCAGCACTGACAACAAAAACATCTGGTCCAAGAATATAGCTCCCTTCTGCTGGCAGCTGCATGAAAATGATTTTGTACATCGTGGCGTAACGCCAAATGCACTTAACTTGTACACTAAAGTGCACAGCCTTTATAGAGCTTTGGCAGTGCAGGGCGATTTTAAATGCTGTGCATAAGTCAGCGTTAATCTACCAAAGAAAATCAAAACCTCAGCAGCCAGTTTTATAAAGAACTCGCTTATCACACGTGCCCAGACGTGGCTATACCTTTGTACCTGTCTAACAGCTGTTCCTGTCTGAACACAAAGGAAAAAGCCTTTTGGTCGCAGCCCTAGTTGGCATCTGTCCTCCGGGAGGGTTTGGCACAGACATGAACGGAAATTTGCCCCTCTCAGACATCCCTGAATTCCACTCTCAGCAGCCGCATTTGTTACTGATAGAGGTTGTCTGTCTCCCCTCTTGTTTTAGAAACGACCTGGCAATAGCTGAAGAAAAAATGTTAACTGTGAATCAAATAGTTTGTGTGTCTGCTGGTAAATGGTAATTTGAGTGATTGGACCTGATAATTATAGACATCATCATCTTGTCAGTCAGTTGTAAATCATTTGGTAATGGATTTCCCATTTTTAAAAGAGCTGATTTTTTGAGCAGAAGTATATTTTAGAGGTAAAATACAATATCCATATTCCTTCTTGCTTTGAAAATCCTTAGGGTTATAAACATGGATCTCGTTCATATATGAACAAGCAAGTTGGAGAGGTCTGTTCCAGGAAAGCTGCTCTCAGCATACATATTTCTAGTTATTTATTTTCAGTTTATTCCTACAGAGTAGCTGAGCATGGTGGTGTTTTTTCACCCTCAAAGCTGCTGTTATGTTGTAGGTTTCAGGAATGCTGCAGAAGAGCAGGGGAGGAGCAGAAATCCCAGGTCCAGTCTGTTACCCGTCATGGGTCTGGGTGTACCCTTTGCAGAAGGAGCCCATTCCTTCCCAAGAAGTAGCAGGTGGTTTGAGGGCTTGGACAGGTTTCAGTAGGTGTGTGCAGGTTTGATGGTGTCACAGCTACTGACCTGATACTAGTTTTCTGCTCTGTCACTGCTTTGAGGAGCAGTTCTCTCCAAAACAGAGAGGGAAGACAAGGTGGAGATAGTGACAAAGGGAGTAGGCGCTAACCTCCTCCTTCCGGCTTTTGAAGCAGTCTTTGCTTGCAATGTTGGTATAAGAAACCAAAGGCATTTTCTGGAGTGTTTTGAAAATGGAGTTTGACAAGCCTCTAAGGCTTGGTCCGGTCTCCTCCCTTCTCCTCATCCCAGCCACCCACAGTCTGTGCGGACAGTTGTTTATTCATCCTGTTTCTCAAACACATGACGGTGGGCTGGTGTCACAGCTGTTTTTGCGACCCCTTCTGTCCCTCATCAGGTAAGAGGAATGGGCCTTTGAACCTCTTGGGTCCTCCCTGTTGGCACCTGGCAATTTGAATTTGCAGTCCTTTCCCTGCGTACGGCAGGGGAGAAGGCTGTGGATTACTGACAGAGGCTGAGCGGTGACTAATATTGGACCAGGGGAGCTAAAGTGTTTAACCTTTAGGCAAAGATTACTTGAAATTAAAACTTGTAAGGACTTGTGCACTCACGCTGTGTCATTCAATCGTGTTTGTAAGACACATGTACAGATCGGACGATTCCTTTTATTCCTGGGCAATTTACATATTTTGGCTGCTTCACAAAAGAAACCTTGTGTTGAATAAGTCAGATCATGATCTCACTCCAATCCTTGCTTACAAAAAGTTTTTTGGAAGCTGTAGCATAGTGCAGAATTTTGAGTTTTCCTTTTGTGGGTGTGAAACAGAGCATAGGTTACTGGCTGCACTAAAAATGGGCATTAAGCATGGGTATTCCTAAGCCAATGTCTTACCTTCTATGTTTGTGCATGTGACAGCTGTCTCTTAGAAGTCTTTTCACCTGGCAGGTGTATCTCAGACAAAGGTACACCACTTTAGAAAAGAAGCATTAAATCTGTTTCTTCAGATTAGCGGGCCGAGCGAATTGTATGTCACTTTATAGAAATGGATTGGTGGGCTGCAAAGAAAATGCAGTAATTTGGGGTTTGGGGCTTTTCTTAGTACTCATTTTCTGACAAAATACAGGGCTTTGTTAGTGTTGCAGACTGAGTTTTAAATATTTGGAAGGAAAAATGCTGCACTCGGTACATTTTAGTGAGGGCAGTTCCCTTAATTAAAGCATTTAGAAGACTTAGGGAATGTGGACAGCTGAGGGATTATCAATACGTTACAAAGTTCTTCTTGCACCTACTAGTTGATTTGGGGTCAGAAGACGAAGACCATAATAAAATGTCTTCCAGCAGTTGTTTGCTTATTGTAACCATTGGTGCTACCAGTGACCAAAGCCTGGATTCTTTCTGTCTAATTTTAGACACACAGTGGTTGTGCCGAAGCCTGGAGTGTAAGTGACCTGGGGATCTGCAATTTAACATGGGGGGGAAAGGTGTCTGTGAGGGACAGGTCTGTCCACCTGAGGTGGTATTTGTCCTATAGAGGGGTAAAGGTCACTGGTGGCACTGTGTCTCCTGGAGGTATGAGGTACTTGCTTCATGGCTGCCAGCTGCTCACTGCCGGCAATTGTGATGGTACTTGTTTGTGCTGCCCTGTGTTTTGGGTTTGTTTTTTGTTTTGGTGGTTTTGTTTGTTTTGTTTTGTGGTTTTTGTTTGTTTTGATGTGGGTGGTTTTTTTGTTTGTTTTTGTGGTTGGTTTTTTTTTTTACTATTAAAAAAAAAAATTAATTTTATCTCTTAATGTATGATTGATTTGGGAGTACCACTGCCAGTCTGCCCCCTCTGCTTTGCAAATCTGTCTGTTTGCTTTTGGCCTAAATAATATCATGTACTGAGCAGTGCCAAGCCCTTCAGGAAAGAAATGGTGGCATGTGATGGATTGCTGAATTTCTCTTGTAAACTACTTCTCCAGCCCCATCTCTTTTTGATAAAAGATTCTATGTGAAACAGCCCTGAGGAAAGCCCAAGTGGGATTACTTTTCCTTCCTCTCATTTGTTCTGTTCCTGTTTGGGTGTGCATGGTTATAGCTTTTGTGTTTGTTATCCCAAACTGTTGGGATATTTTATTTGTCTTCTAGGACTTGGGTTTCCTTCAATGTATGAAATGAAAGAGGGGTTGAAAATAAATTCCTCTTCCTTGTTCATCTACAAGACTTGTTGGTCAGTGTCGGTGTGAGGCTGATACTGAACAAATCTGTCCTGTAAGAGAATTAGTGTCTTTGTGTAATTACAGGTTTTCACAATATATATACTAGAAGAACATTAGTGTTATGCCAGAACTGCTATTTTTAATGTATTTTACTTTCTCGGCTTACATTTCAGCTAATATAATGTCTGTGGCATTTGGTGCATAGGAAATCTGCTTTCAGTCATTTCAACCTTTTGTTTCCTCTCTTCTCTCAGATGTTTGCCTTCTGCCTCCCTCTAAGTTTAAAGCTTAGTCTCAAAACAGAACTTCAGTTTCTTGTTGAATCTATCCAGCTGCATGAAACCTGCAGGACTTGGGAGCCTTTTACATCTCCCATGTCCAAACTGCAGCCCAGCAGTGTCTGGACTGCATATGTGGGGAGGGACTCATGTGTTGATGCCCTTTGGGAAGGAGATCTGCCCTCCAGGTGGGAGCGGTAGAGCTTCACACTGCCCAGGGCAGAGCAGGGACCAGGCAGTGGGCAAATGCCTCCCTTGGCTCTGTCACCACCTGAGATGCTGCTGTCCTTGTCATCAAATGCATGCTGAGATTGGAAGTAGAAAAGCCATGCAACTTTTTGGCATTGTGCATTAGCCTGTTTTCTCTCCAGCATCTACATCTCCTCTTATTGTCTGAGCCCGAAGCTTTGTGTAAAGGAGATTACTATCATTTCTTTCCTTCACACACAGGCTTACTTATAATATCTGCTAGGAAGGGCTTGTTTCAGTCACAAGAAACCTGAGACTGGATGTAGAAATTGTATAGCAACAGGCATTTTTTGTGTAAGTAGTAGTGATGAAAGTAGGGGACTAGTCCTTTCCTCTTTTATGAGAGCTCTGAAGATGTCAGTATAAGGCTAGCTTGTTGTGTAACTTGTAAGTAATTTAGGCTTGATGAGGATGGACAGTTGAATTGTATAGCTGGGACAAACATGCAATCTGAGCAGGAGACTCCTTTAAGTAATCATGACTAGGATCAAGGAATTAGCCTTGGAAATGGTAGAAGGGATTTGCCCTTAGGGGGTTTCTCTCTTGGTTGTCTTTGGAAAAGCCTATGGCGCCCTGGGGTTTTACTGAGGGAGGTCAGCAGTGGTGCGGTTTCTGTGCCTTCAGAGCAGCTCATTCAGTGACCAGTGAAGGCACCGGAGGCACATCAGGCAAGAAAGAAAATATTGTTGTCGAAGTGACTGGCAGAGGAGGTGATTTAGGGGGGAGACAACAGACAAGTATTGTCTTGACATGGTTTTTGGCTCCTTCCTGCCTGCACGTGATTCCATCTCCTGTGCCTGCACAATGCTGCTACACAGGCTCCTTGGGGAGTGCTGGGACCCTGCTTAGGAGCTAGTCCTTCCTCATGCCTCTTTGTCCAGCTAATTTAACTGTGGCTTTATGGCTGCACCCTCAGTGATGGCACTGTCGTGAACAACTCGCTCATTTGCTTTCTTGTTTCAAACAGTGCTTTTAGCATGCAGTAGAGAGGGTGTTGTGCCAAGGGGAGACAAAGCAGCTTCTGTTTTGTGTGTGTTTGGAAGTGTTTCTCACCTGCTTGATGAAATGTTGCCACTGAAGGTAACTGAACGTGGTCGTAAGGACAGCACTGTTCTGCCAGCCAGTCCTCACAAAACTAAGGTTTTTTTGACCCTTGAAAAAGCTTCACAGCCGTCTTCTGAAATTACCGTGCCTGAGCAGTGTTGCAGCTTTGCTGTTCCTGGCAGCATGGCTCTGTGCCAGCAGCGGCAGCAGCTCGCAGGCTGGTGGGCAGCTCACAGTGACAGGATGCCTGGTTTCCAGAAAGCTCACAAGTGGTAAAGCCCGTGAAGGCCTTTCTCTGCATGGGCTGCGTATGTGGGCAAGGGGCAGAGGCTGAGAAGCACCCTCCCAGTGGTGGTGGGGGGATGCTCACCACCTGCGCCGCTGCTTGCTGGATGGCTAGTGCTCTGCCAGTGTCACTGAGTGTGTGGCATGATGGATGCCTTTCTTAAGAGGGAGCAGTCTGAAGGCCTTGGAAGAAGTCTGTGTTTGGGAAGGACTTGAAGACAGTGCAGAGAAATTAACCTGCTGATGTCAAGGTGGGAAGAGCATGTGGGTAAGGGGTCTCTGAAAAAGACACCTTGCATGTGAAGTGAAACAGGCACAGGGAATGCTGGGAGTGAGAAGGTAGCACAGGAGAGAGACAGATGGGAAATAAACTTACATGAGGTCTTTAGCTTGAGGGTGACAAAGCTCAAAAGCTTGTAAAAGACTCTCAAGAAAGATGGGATTGAATAAGAAAGTTGGAGGCTCTTGTATGTTAAGATTTAGGAGGGATTGTATATGGACTTGTTAAATGTTTATTGCACCTCTTAATTAAAGTCTTTTATTTAAAACAGTTTAGACTTTCCCTCCCAAGAAGCCTGTGTTTGATATTTTTTCTTAAGAACTATTTTATGTCGTATTCCCAACTCCTACGCTTCGTTGTGGTGTTGGAGAGGATCACTTTTTTCCACGTTGCACTTTCTGCACTGCAAGCTGCTCTGCTTTATACAAACTTCCTACCTTGGCAGTCGCTGGCAGGGACTTACCCACTTGGAGTATCGTTTCTCTTGTGGTTTGGTTCCTCCTGAAATTACAACCTCCTTACCGGCTTGGAGGCAGCGCCATAGCTCCCAGTTCAAGTACTCTGCTGTGTGCAATACTGCCCCAACTTTCCTCGCCAAAACATCTCCCTTGTGTGTGAGAACTTTATTAACGAGTGTATATATTACGGATTCCAGCAGCAGAAAAGGTCACCTATTGTACTAGGCTCTATTCAGACTTTCTCTGTCCTGGACAGATTCTGCTCCAAATGGATGCTGGCCAGGTCTGGGGTGCAAAGAGGAGGGAGGTCGTGACACTCAAGCAGAATGGTGGTTTGCAAAAGTTGGTGTTGTGATTTGNGAAGGCAGAAATGAAAAGTGAGAGGAAGCAGAAAGGAAAATAAACTGGCTTTCTTTTGGGCTTCTCCTGTTTTTCTTCAACTAGCATGTTAGGGGCAGATGGTGAAAGAAAGGGCATGTCGTCGTCATTTTGGTGCCTCTGAAGGCAAACTGGTTTCCTCTCCACCACTCTGGGGGTCCATGCGTTAGCAGTCCCTTTTCACTCCCAGTGCTGGGCTGAGGCTGTTGCCTGCCCCTCTACACAGAGCCCAACTCTGCCGAAATCTAAAGATTCCCAGATTCTAGAAGCTACCACTGGAGCTTGTGATGTTCAGGAACTCGGCTTACTCTGAAATTCCGGGCAGAGTATTGCCAGCTGCCGTTCTCCAGGCAGGGCAGCTCCATGGGTATAGGCAGGCCAAGTTTTGTGAGCAGCATCGGGAAAGCAAAGGAAAGGAGATTTGAAGGCTTCCCTCACTCCATCCCGTTTTGATGGTGTGTTTGACTTTCCACACTTTGGTAGTGATATTAATTCTTAAAACCCTTGGTTGTAGCTTAAAATGACTGGATGCCATTTGTGCAGGGAGAGCTGAGATTTGTCACTGTCTCATTTCTTAAATCAAAAAGCAAAGTTACTGAAGGGACCAATTTGTATTCTGCTTCATACTGATTTAGGGCAGCATATAAATCATCTGGTAGGATAAGTAAACTTGCTCTCTCCTTTATCACAGAACGTTGTCTTGCTTTATCCTTGCTGGACTGTGTTTTCTCATTCACATTTCCCCTCACCATATTACTAGGGTAAATAAAACCTTTGGAAATAGTCCTGAGTTTCTCGTCCTTGAGCTGGCAGAATAAACATCTGTCCAAGAGCAGTGGTCAGACTGATCTTCCAAGTGGGGGAGTTTGGATGGAAAGTCACCACTTACATGCCCTGAGACATGTCTTTGCTCTGCCTTTGGGAGGGTTGGGTTTTTATGAATTTTAAATTTGAGCTCCTGAAATTCATTGTGCTATAGAGCTTGGGATGAGTGTTATTTCCCCCTTGCTCCTCCAGGTGTGTTTCTCAGAGACAGTTTCTTGGAGGGGTCTCATACCAGTACTAGTGCTGGAACAGGTCAGGACTGTTGTGCTCAGTCTCCTGAGGCATCTAGACAATGATGTTTAGGGACAGACTTGAAGTGATTTTTCTTTTCCTTTGGTTATGTCCTCCCTGATTCTGACACTTCTAGAGCTTAGTTCTCTTCTTTTTCATCCCTGAAAAATGTCCAGCCAAGTGTTTCTGAATTCTTTATCTTCAAAAAATTTGTGTAAGTAAGCAGCATTTTCTTTCAATAATGATGCAGGGAGTGGGGTGCTGCCTTCGGAAAACAGCTGATAATCTTCCTTACATGGATCTGCACTAGTAGCGTTTTTTGACTGCGAGTTAATCCGGTGGCAACCATGGTCAGATACCAAAATCTTCAGCTACTTCAATCATGGCAATTTTGTAAATGCTGAAGTAATAAAACTAACAAGTCTTTGATTTGCCATCTGCATGCCAAAAACCCCACACTGTTACTTAGTGTGCAGTGATGAATGGAAGAACAACGGGTGTTGAGTTTTGTGGTGGAGCAGTAAGCAAGCTGATCAGGTGCTGCTGGGTGGTATGCTGAGACGTAACACACCTGAGTTTATTTTTAGTATGCTAATTCAAATAGTTAGAAATTATCTTAATGTACATAGGTGGGTTTCTGTGTGGGAGTCATATGCAGGTTTTAATCTTACAGGCAAGATTATTTTGGTAAAAGAATGTTGCAGTTAGAAATCCCTAGGGATGCTCTCATGTCCATTTAGTCTCTGAAGGGAAACACATGAAAAGGGAGAGGAAAGCTGCTCCAAGCTTGATTTAACCACGTGAGTCTTGCAAAAGTATAGCTTACTGCAAAAATTACTGGTAATCAGACGTGCTGTCACAAACAGAGAGCGAATGTATAAGTATAAAACACTTCCACCAGCTCCATCAGAGGGAAGACAAAGAAGGTTTCAATGGGAGTTTGTATTCACAGATAATGGCTTAAAGTGGTAATTGATGCCAGCTGCATAAAATCACTAGGAAGGGCTCACCAGCTGCCTCTCTACTCCAAGAAAAAAGGATGTACTTTTGTATTACTTCATGAGAATGACAGTCTCTTGCCTCAATCAGTTTTAATTTTCCGCTTTTGTGACGCCCTTGCCTCTGCAAATGGAGGGACTGTTAGTGGTGGTGGTGCAGGGCGTGTGTTGTCTGGAGGAGGTGACAGACCTTCCATCTCTGAGGCTGGCTCACATGTCCAAATCCCAGGACGGCTGCCGAAACACCTCGCTCTCCACAGGAAGATCCCTGCTGCGGGCCGCAGCATACCCTCCCTGAGGCATGTGTGTGCATAAGGAGACCTGTGCGGAAATGGCCTTATCCGGTGAGATTTTTGGGTGGGATTCATCTCGCCTTGATGCAAGACATCTGCAAGATTGGTGTCTGGATCTTGGCTAATGACCTCACCCTCCTTTTGTAGTTAGTGGGGAGAAGTAAACACCGGTAGGGTTCACATTGTTTGGCTTCTTTTAGATGTCCACATTGGGATGAAATGATCTGTACCCTGGAAAAAAAGTGCTCCTGAATCTAGAACAGAACAATTTTGGTTTGGCCAACTTTTTTTTTTAATTTCCTTTTTTTTAAGTCTTCTACCAATTGCTGTGCCACACTGGTGCTTCAGCTTTTTCTGTGCTGATTAATCCTCATAATAGTTCTGTCGCCACAAAGTCTTCAGGACTCATTGCCAGGGAGTTATCAATCCACACTAAGAAAGTGGAGTCTTCCAAAGCCTGGCAAAAATTACTGAATCCATTTATTATTGTAGACTGTATTTTGGACTGGATCGAACTGTAGGTGAGGTGCTATCTGTGTTCTGGACAAGTGCTCAAAGGCGGCTGAAATATGAATGTAAGACCATTGTTAGCTGTAGTTCAGGGAGATATTTGGCCTTTGAGCAGGTGCTGTGACACAGACTTAGTGGAGAGCTGAAAGAGCAGTAACTGCCTACAGTCTGCTGGCTCTATGTCTGCCTTTTTTGTTGTTTGTTCTTCAGGATTTTTTATTTTGTAGGGGAGTGGGCTGGGATTTTTATTATTTTAATTTTCAGAAATAGATCCTGTTTAAGTATTGTCATTTTGGCTGCTGTTACAATAAATAAACACAAACAGCCTTTAGGACATCCTGCCCATTGTACTGTAAAAGCTATTGTGTTCATGTGCTGAGGGTAGGAAATAATTTTTATCTAAAAAGTCAGTTCGAAATAGCAGATTAATCCAATTATACGTATTAATCTATCAGCAACTAAGTCCCAAAGCATCAAGTTTAACAATGCTCCTGTTTAATTTTTTTTTTGCCTAAATGCACAGTTCAGAGGTTTGGTGAATTATAAGCATGTATTCGTCCTCTCTTTTTTTTTTCTTTTTGCATATAGTGTGAATAAATAAAAAATCATGCAACAGCAAGGACAACAGAAACAGCTGAGGAAGCACCAAGTTAGCTGTTGGCTCAAAAAGCTTTTCTGGCAACGCTTTCTCCCAGGGCTGCTGTTCACTGGGAACTTTGATTTACAAGATTCTTTTACTATTTTGTTCGGTGTTCCAGAAATACACAATATTTTACTTCAAAGATGCATCGTGAGAAGATATAAGAATAGTTTATCCCTGGTGCACTTTGGGAATTCTGTCATAATAATTTACGAGTAAGCATTGCATCCCACTGTTAGAGTATTTGAAATAATTGTTTGCTTTGTAGCATAGAGTGGCTTCTTTCGTTCAAGCCGTGTGTACCAGTGTGTATAAACAGTTAACATGTAGCTAGTATTAACATCTGCATATGTCAGGAACAGGATATTTGATTGCTAGCGTGGTACAAATTGCAAGGAATTTAAATTTTATCATCTAATCAGCTTTGACATCACAGGATAATCAAAATATGTGCTACCGTTCCCATCAGCAAGCAACCCTAGGGAGAAGAAGTTTTGGGTTCTTCCTGGAATCAATTTAAGGTAGACGTTTTTCTGCTTGGATAGCTACGGATGTAAAACTGGGGAGCAAAAAGGGATATCTATCTGCCTTTTAGTTTGTTGCCTTAATAGGTGCTTGAAGAAGGCTGCCACTGTCTAGGTATGGGAACAGCGAGTTGGGGGTGGGATGGTGTCTGCTCCTTCTTCTGTATCTGCTGGCTGCCTGCTCAGACACCACCTCAAAGCGTGTGTGGATCCTTCCGTGCAACATGTCCTACTGTCACGTCAAAACCAGCTTGCGGGTGTTTTAAGGAGTGGTTTCATGATGTTACCCACTTCAGCTCTTTGGAGGGATGACCTCCCTTCACCTGAACTGCTCTTTGCTTGGCACCTCGCTGGAGTGGGGGGAGCCAGGGGAAATCCTTCCTCTGCCTTTGTGTCTCAGCATCCTGTTTACTGCCTGGGCTCCTGGCCTGTTCTTCCTGATGCACTTGCTCTTCCTCCACAGAGGCAGATGGAGGAGGAAACTTGTGCACGAGGCAAATGCCTTTTTCTTGCAATAAGGGGAATTCCTGATCTCCAACCTCTGTTTTCCTGCCCCAGTCCCATGCTGCCACCAAGATGGGAACTTGCTTTGGCAGCTGGTTGCGCGAAGCCCCTGTCTGGCATTTAAATAGAACTGGTTGAAATTTCCAAAATTAAAGGAGAAAAAATGAGGAAGATGGAAATAATACTCCTCTGCCATAAATTCCCAGCCTGCTAGCTATGGATTTGCTTAAGGTATTACAAGCATAAGGTTTTTGAAACAGATTATGTTGTGTTCCATCACTAGGTCAAATCCATTGCATCCTTTATTTGGTTTTTTGCGCTACTGAGAACTTGGGAAGGACCTATTTTAGACCATCTCAATAGACAGGATTTTGATGGCATGAACATCAGAGGGGTTTACTGAACATGATGCTGCTGGTATAAATGGAACTTTAAAAAAAATCTGCTTGTGTGAAAGTGAAGAATAAATCAATAAGACACGTGATGTATTAAACATATGGGGGTTTGTTTTATTTTTTTCTAAAGGATGAAGAAGAAGAAATCAAACTGGAGATTAATATGCTAAAGAAATACTCTCATCATAGAAATATTGCAACTTATTATGGTGCTTTCATTAAGAAAAGTCCTCCAGGACATGATGACCAACTGTGGGTAAGCAGATGTTTTTCAAACATGTTCATAAGTCTTTCCCTGTTGGATATAGATTGACAATGAGAGAAATACCACTTTATGGAAAGACAAACTAAAGGAGTTTGGTGCTTGCCTGAACAGCTAGATAAGTGAATCACAGAGACTGATCACACATCCTTAAGGGGATGGCTGAACCAAGATTTGCTATAAGCAGTGGATTTGTTCTTTAGGTAACTTTTTCCCCCTGATGGATAGTAACATGTTTCATAGGAACAAGACATCTGAGCAGAGCAGTAAGAATATGTTACTGTAAAAAGAAAGCTGCACTTGAGAATTGTACCCATTACATTTTTCATCCCACCTCATCTACACCCTCTAGAGGACTGAAGTTCGGGGTTGAAATGGCAGGGTGCATGTTCTTCCATAAATAAATGGAAGTTAAAGGATAAGATATATTGCAGTGATGTGATCAGTTTGATTCCTTCAGCACTGGATGTGCTCTTACTGCTAATGCATTTTGCATAGCTGAGCAAATCCAGATTCCCAGCATTAAATTACAGTGATTAAATCAGTCCTTGAAAATGTGGTAACTAATGTGAGACATATTCCATATATGTCTGACACACATTGAAGACATTTGGTTGAATCCATTTTCCAGGCAGAGATGTAAAATACATTCTCTGCTTCACAAGAGCTTCCCATGTCAATGCTGTAACCTGATTATTTTTCTTTGCTAAACAACTGAGATCTGTGTTTAATGTTGGTTGTACACTGATATTTGTTTTGCAGCTTGTTATGGAGTTTTGTGGAGCCGGCTCTATCACAGACCTTGTGAAGAACACAAAAGGGAATACTCTGAAAGAAGACTGGATAGCATATATCTCCAGAGAGATTCTCCGGGTAAGGAAAAGAGTGTGCCCCACACAGAAACAGTCTTACAGAGATGTAGCCGAGCTTGAGGTTCTGCAAGAAGCTGTTTCTGATCAATCCCATTAGCCATGTCATCACTTGGAGAATGCGTAGGAGCAGATAGATGTCTGCTCCACATCATTTAACTTGGTGTGAGTTGTACTGCATTGTAGCAGAAGCCTTGCAGAAAATCACAATTTCTAGTCATGAAAAGCCAGTAGAGGAGCCAGTGACCTTACCTACTGTAGAAGCTGTGAAACAGCGCCCATAAGACCTGAGGCTGAAACAGTGTTGTAGCACAGCAGCATGCAGAATGGGCTTTTCTAAATATGCTTGCAGCTGCCTTTCTTTTCTCCTAATCAAGTCCATGGAGGAAGAGCCGTTGGCTCAGGCCAGCAATCAGGACTTCTGTGTTGTGATGTGCTCTCATCTTGTGTTATCCCTGCAGTCTGTCTAGAGCAAGCAGCTCTGTCACGTGTGGCTGTGCCCTGTGCAGTGCTCGCAGACAGCGCTGCAGTTTTTCAGGAAGGTTGCAGCTTACCAGTTGTTCTAAAATTGAAACTTTAACTAATTACTCTTAATATTTAATTTCCAATTGGTACAGTTTAAGTGCTTTTTGAATTGGCATTTGTTTTGCTTCACCAAGTAAATCTGGTATGGTTTTCCTCATGCTTCCTTGTAAAACAAATTGCCTCCTACCCATACCACTACACAGTATGTTTGTTCAATTGCTTAGTCATAAATAAAGTTCTGAAGGGCTTTATGTTAAAGGAAACGAGCACTGGCTCTTGCATAAATCAATGCTGCTGTTGTCTGTGTTACACGTTTGCTCTGCCTTGGCAATTTTTAAGATGAGGACAGAGGGAGACACATGGTTCTGGTCTCTTGCTCTAATTTTGAATGCTGGAGGAAAGTCCAGCTGCTGGAGTTTGACTGGCACATTTTAAGTTGTTTACAATGGAGGAGTTGTATTTGAAAACAAATGGATAGCATACTCTAATATGAGGAAAACTAATGTCTGCAGGGCTATCTTATCCTTGATTTGAGAGCCATGTGGGCTTGGAGGTATTCCATGCTATGTTGCATTCATCCTAGATTCTCCTTAGATAAAGCAGTCAAACACTTGCTGAGAAGAGGAAAAAATTATTTACCTCAGGAAAGAGATCGGGAAAACTATTTTCTCATTCCAGTGAGAGATTTGCAAAAGGAACATTAATTACTGGCCATCAGGAACTGGAATATCTGGAAAAAAGGAATGCTAAACTCACATTGCTATGAGACATTTCAAAACCTGATTCAACACAGAGTTTGTCAGAGGTGGAGGACAGAGGCTGTGTAACGCAAAGTTAAAAGGAGCCAAAGTGCCAAAGATTGGTGTAGGTGGAGACACAGGTGACGGTGGACGCAGTGGATCCTTGTGTGGTTGGAAAGGTTGGGGACTGCAGGAAAGTGGAGACACACCCCTCTGTCTCCTCCCAGCCCTTCGCAACCCCAGATGTATTTTTTCAGTAAGGTTAGATGGTACTCTGGAGAGAACAGACGATTCTCTCTCTGGCTGGGTCAGCGTAGCAGAAGGCTTTAAAAAATATCCTGTGTGAAGCTGTGGAAAAGCCTTCATTCCTGTGAAAAATAAGACCACACTTAGCATTAGCAGTCAATGAAGGGTCTCAGGGACATCAGCCGTTCACTTGATTGGCTTGTGGTGTGTGGAAGAGAAGCTGTGGATGGTGTTTTTTTGTCACGCTCATTAACTGTTTTAAAAAAGGAAAACAGCCCAATGGTTATGTAGGCAAACTGGTAAATGATCACGTAATGAAGAACATGTGTTAGGAAATACTTCTCTACAGCAACCACTCTCTTAACCTCTTGCAGCTGTAAGGGTTCTATTTCTTTATTTTTCACAAAACATTAAAAGACTATGAGGGCAACACGAACAGGCAAGATGATCCCAGTGGAGACTACAATTTTCCAAGCAGAAAACTGAGGAGAACCCAAACTGCAGGCAGTTGCTAAGAGGGTTGCCTGTTGTTCTCCCAATTACATTAGAGTAAAATCCAACATGTGTCTTTCTCAGCCCTCCCTCCACATGGCTAATGCTTTGGGGCATGTATCCAGGTGCTGTCTCAACAAAAAGCACCGTATGCCAGGAGGTTTTGTTTCCTTTGGAAAGTATAATGCTTATGCTTTTTTTTTTTAAACTTTTTTTCTTTTGCTTTTTTTTTCCTGAGGTACAATTATCTGGCTTCATATTTATGGAGGCTGGAGAAGAGGACTGCAGCTTTGCAGTAGAGCATTTCTTTGTCATCTGTCCTCCCTTGCCCTCAAACATGACGGCCAATCTGGCCCCCCACCCCCTTCTCGAGGGTGCATATATAAACGTTGATGCTACCTCCTTTCTCCTTCCACCTCCCTTCCCAATTAAATTCTGTGTGACGCTGTGCATGTCAGAAGTCAGTGGCATACACAGACACTGATGTCATTTAGAATGTAATTGCATGGAGACTTTGTGGGAGCTGAACTTTCTTCACAGGACAGCTGGGAGGTGTTTGCATGGTGCAGATGTTGGGCTGCATTTGGGTAGTGTGTGTGCATGACCTGAGGCCTGCGTCTCTGCTCCACCACCAAAAGCTGTGTGGGTGGTGTGCTGCTACACGGCTCCTGCAGGTCCCTTCGCACCCAGTTGCAAGAGGTCAAGGCACAGTGCTATGACCTTTGGGGCTGCTGGGTATGGATAGTCTGTTGCTAAGCCAAGAGCCTGACTCTGAACATCCACTCCTTCTTCTCTTCTCCTTAATGCAGGGGTTGGCACATCTTCATGCCCATCATGTGATTCACAGGGATATCAAAGGGCAAAATGTGTTGTTAACAGAGAATGCAGAAGTGAAACTTGGTAAGTAGGCACACATGTCCACTTCCTCATTTGTTCAGCCTTTGGTGTTATGATGTTCCCAAATTAATTTCATCCTTTAAGAGCCCTGCAACATGTTTTATAGCATGAGTACTCTTTCACTAGTTCCATGTGGATTAACAGCCTGCATGTATTTCCTCCTGCTTGGAGAGGATGGAGCACAGGTTGTTGTTGAATTTTGTTAGAAGATGTTGGTTTCCATGCCAGAATCGGTGCAGGGATCATTTGTTTCCCCCACTGAGCTGTGTGTAACTTGAGTCTGTTCTGATTCACTTTATTCTGGACTCGGGAAGTGACAGGAGTTTCTCTTGTATTTGGCTTTAATTAAAATAGCACCTGCTGTTCAGGTTCTGGACACAAAAATATGATCTGGACAGCACGCTCAAGGGAGCTGTGGCATTGAATTCAAAACACAGTTCCAGCTCTGGCATGCCTGCTGAAAATCGTGCTCATCTCTGGCCTCTTCTCTCCTGCCAAGTGGACATACTCTTTTTTTTATTTCCTCTCTAATTTGTCTCTTTCAGTTAGTGCACATGTTAACCTTCTGTGTTTGTATCACGCTACACTCGCCACCTTTTTTTGGTTAAATATAGAGCTATGCTGAAACCCTCCCACCCAGCCCACATCCCTTCTGGTTTGCATTACACCTTCCTGCAGCACGAGGCATGGGAAGTTGTCCCGGCTGCTCTAGGAGGAAGCTCTCGGGAGAGCTGTCCTTCGTTTGGTCCAAAATGGAGCACAGTAGCTTCCAAACCATTGCTTCCACTGAGCTTGTCTACACCAGTTTGTCAGTGTCACTCAGATGGTGGATGCAGTGAAGCTGACACAGCTCTCTTAGAGCACATGCAGTTACTGGTATCGAAAGACATATAGCACTGTGGTCATGAGCGAGGCAAAATGAAAGGCAGAAAACACCTTTGTAACGTAATTGCTTTGTAAAGAAATGGGTATCTCTTTTGCAGCCTGTGTGCATGTGTGCTCAAAGTCAGCACTTCTTGAATAATCCTCATCTTTTGCTCCCATTGATGTTTCTGCTCTGTGCATTAAAGCAGAGAGCATCTCCCTGAACAAAAGGTTATTTTTGCTGTCCAATATTAGAGCAGAAAAAGTGGTGAGCTGAAAGGGACATGTGTTTATGCATGCAATTTTCCCATAGCATGAGAGGTACCTTCGGGAAGTGGCTGTTTCTGTATAGGCAAAGGTGCTTGGCTTCACCATGTGGGAAGGGAATAAATAGCCCTTTCTCAGCCTCCCAGGCAGTACTTTTGCAGCTATGCTCTCCCTTCTGTCCAGGCAGACCAGTGAGGGGTACAGGAGAGGTGATTGTATGCTGCCGTGTCCCTTGACACTTCTGCCCAAGCACATTGTGTGTGAACCGTGAGGGCTCGGTTGCCTCAGGATTAATCATCTTTTTTCTCTTCAGCAGGATCCTCCCACGTGGAACATCTATAGGGTTTTATTTTCAAATCACTTTGCAAAAGTAATTATTGCATTATTTTTCCCCCTCTTATTTCATTTTACTCTTTTCCCACCCACAGTGGATTTTGGTGTTAGCGCTCAGCTGGACAGGACCGTTGGCAGGAGAAACACTTTCATTGGGACTCCGTACTGGATGGCTCCAGAAGTTATTGCCTGTGATGAGAATCCAGATGCTACATATGATTACAGAGTAAGAGTCCTGTTCAAAGAAAAAACCCAAAATATACACTTGCAGTATAAATGTCCATGAACTATGGCAGTTTTTGAGACTTGTTAGGCTTTGTAAGAGTAATAACTATTTTGTGTAGTTACATTCTTATTAAAAAAATACAAGGTATGGATACTGTCAAACTGTGACCTTTAACAGTTTCTGCTGCTTGTATTATCATAGCTTTGAGATGTAAATACAGGACTTCAGGGTGCTGTAGCCGCTCAGAGAAGGCAAAAAAGAGTTTACCTGGAAATGCTTGTGTTCTCGATTTGTGTAATGGTTGTACTTTAAATTGTGTTAGACTGTCCCAGTTATTGTGGTAACCCAGAACAATACATTTTAGGTGTTGCCTTAAATAGAACCACCGTCTGGAGAGCCAGTGAAGTACAGAAAGAGCTCTTAAAACTATTCCTGATTTCAGGACACATATACATGATTTTTTAGATAAAAATTTATCCATCACAACATTTCTTAACAAAGATCATTCTTTACGTAGCTTGCTGCAAACCAAGGATTTAATTACTGCAAAATCATAATTGGCTTGATGGTATTTGCACTACCCTTAAGAATATTAGGTATATGTATTTAAAGTTAAATATATCTAGTGAAAGCATACTGTAATCTTAAAAATTCTTCTCAGCTGACTTTAATGAGAGCACAAGGAAAGAAAAAATGTGGAAATATACTTTTTAAGAAATCTTCACTTAGCCTAATGCATTGTTCCAACTTTAACCAAGGGCAACAAGGATATCAGAAAGCCAGGGATTAAGGCCTTACAATGAATTATAGATGAGTTATATCACTTTGCTGAGACTGATAGTGGTGTTTGCTATCAGTATGTTTGTGTGTGTCTAAATCTTTGTAAAACACCCAGATTATTTGAATTGGCGTTTTTGTACGTTTTGACCAAGATTGATCCTGTTTCTCTTGATTTAGTTGCTTTATACATTCAGCATCTCATTGTACAAAAGATATCGTTTTGTATCTTTCCAGATAGAGTTATTAGTAAGGAAGGTTCATTATTAAATGATATAATAAAGGAGAAAAACTCCCTGCAATATTTGTTAATGCAGTAGTGATGTGAAAAATAACTCCTCTGGCCTCTGAAAATACCTGTTGATTGTTCCTGGTGGAGCCTGTAGGGTGGTCTCTCACAAAAAATTAATGTTTGAAAGATTCTGTAAGACCATGAGGCTGTGCAATTTAGCTAAATGGCTGCATTTGACTAAGAGAATAGTGCCTTGCTGGGTCTGAAAATATGATCTTTAGAAATGCTTCTCTGCTTGTAGTGCATGAAGATCTTATTTGCACATTAGTTTTAAGTAATTTTTAAAAAATCACAATTATCGCCAGAAAGGAAGACTGCCTTGCTCAAGAACAGCTCTCTTTCACAGCAGTCTCCTCCAGTGTTTTGCCCATTAAGCTGTGTCAGTCTCTGGAGTTGGTTCCTTGCCAGGACTCCTCCATCTCTTCCCCATATTTGATCTTCCTGGCTCTTGTTTGGTCCCTCCCGAGTCAGAGGTGCTGGCCAGGGGTGGTACCTTGAAAGGCTGCCACTGAAGGACTCTTGCTCTGTAGTGTCTCAAGCAAAGCTGAGATGTTAGGGGAGGAATGTTGGCTTTGGCTGTAAGTAATGCCTGTGGTAAAGACGGAGGTGTAAATTTCGGGAACCTCTGCCTTTTTAGTGGTGTTGGTGACTAATTCACCTCTCCTTTCAGTGGGCTTGTATTTTCCTTTTGTTCTTGCTTGTTTGTTTACATACTTGAAGAACCCTTTCCTGTAGTTTTTGACAAGTCTGGCCACTTTAAATTTGAGCTGAGCTTTTGCTTTCCTATCTGCATCTCTGCACACCCTGGGAATGCCCTTGTTCAGTTCTTGTCGACAAGGGAACACTGAAAATTCTGTTGTTTCTTAGGCTTAGATTTCTGGCAAATGTATTTCCCATTGTCATAATGTGGATATATTTTTATGTGTTACTAGAAAGGGTTGTTTGCTCACTCAGTAAGAATACGTGTGTGTGTTTCTGCATATACAGAAGTATTATGTGAAAAGTAGGATTTTATGATACTGTTACAAGAAAAAAGAGGCTTATATTATTTAAATAGCTGTGGTATTTGGTTTCAGCCTCACCTACAGGGCCTCTCTAAATAGCACTCTCTTAGTGTGTGAATGGGTAAATCCACCTACTAACATATGGTGTCTCTCTTCTTTTGCAGAGTGACCTTTGGTCATGCGGCATTACGGCCATCGAGATGGCAGAAGGAGCTCCCCGTAAGTGATACCTGTGCTTCTCCAGTGGGCTCGTTAGGGCTGAAACATATACTTGGGCCAGGCTGCTTGTAATCTAAGCCTAGTTTTGAGGTTTCTGAAAGTATCCCTATGTTATTTCTGTTCTCTCTGGTTTTGCCTGCTCTATAAATATAAAATCCCATAAATAGCTGTGCTTTTGATAAAGATAGGATTGTGTTTAAACACTACAGTGCAGACTGCAGTAATTTAATTTCTGTAGCAGGAATATTTGGAAGCTAATCGAGTGTCTGACTTCCTTCCTATGGGTAGTATATTGTGTTTTGGAGTTGTGTCCCACTTTGTCTATGGGCTGGCCTGGAATACTGAAACCTCAGCTAGGGAGAGGGTCAGTGGGGCCTTGAGGAAACAGACCTTAATGAAAAAGCATTTGTGGCAACTGTTTCCATGTTGGCTTTCTGTCGGTCTGGATAATGCTAACATTGCTTCTCCTTTTGTTTCCACTCATTGGTGGGTGGTGTTAATCTTCCTTAGCAGAAACATGGCTTAAACTGTAAATCCTTCTTCAGGACAAAGCACTGAACTTAGGTATTCTCAAGCAGGGATCATTATCAGTTAGTTTGGATTTGAGAGGAAAACCTGGAAACCAAAAATGCCAAACTTTTTAATAGATTCTTTAACATAATTCTTTCAGAATATAAAAGGAAGCAGCTCAGATGTGTGAGGATGTGTCCTCAGATGTGTGAGGACAGAAACCTTTGAAAAGAAAAAAAGTTAGGCATGCTGTTTTGACCTTTAATGATAATTTTTATGAAAGTCCTTATTGATCTTGCAAATATACTTACCCTTACCCTCAGCTGGAGCTCTGTATTGAAAAAATAAGAGCCTAAGGTACCGATACCTAAGAGCAAGTTAACTTTTTTTGTACATAAAAATCTACCACCACACCACAGCCCAGCTTGAAATACCTTTGAAATAATCATGTTGAAATAAAGTATTGATATTTCCCAGCTAAAAAATGGTAATTTCTTTGTAGCTGCTGCCTGATTTTGTTGTTGTTATTGACTTTAATGTAAGATTTAAAAAACAAATCACAATGGTCATTTTTTCATGTTTTAGGAGGTCTGATGGTTTGGGGTTATTTTCCTTTTTCCTTCCTAATTGTACATTTGCATGAATGTCCATGTGAGAGCTGCTCCCAGGACACCTCAGCCAGCACTCAATTAAGTGAACTACCTCCTTTTTGCCATATCTTTCTGTTCAGTGCATTGGGTTGCCCATATGGCTTTCAATTAAAAGCTGTATCTCTGGGCTTTGTAAGCCTAGAATTGGACAATAATATTTTGTTCATTTCTAAACCAAAGCAAAGCTTGGCCCCTCTTTGTGTAAAAGCACAAGAGTGGCATTTAAGAAGTAAGCAAAGATCCTCTGTGAGTGCTGAACAGCTCTTGTCCTCTGGTATGTGGGCTTTACCTCCTCTTCCAGTGGCAGCTGAAGAGTCCATCTCTACATTTGGTGGTCTGCAGGGATCCACAGGCATCCAAGGGGCTTCTTTGCCAAGATTGTGGCCGCTTATTTTTGAAGCCAGAATTCTCTTCACATCAGTCTGTTTCTCCTGAATTTCTGTTGTGTGGTAAATGTCACCTCATCCTGCAGTCATCACTCAGGCTGAGACTTAGGGTGTAAGAGGTCAAACATAGGAAGATGGTTAAAACATTGCTCCCTAGAGACCTTTCTTGGGCTGCCTCTGTCTCTGCTCCCTTGTTTCCCTATGTTGGCTCTTCCATGTTGCTTTGCTATGGAACAGGAGGAAAAGTCCAACACTGATCCTGGACTCCCACTAAATGTCCACTGAAACAAACGGGACTTCTTTGGACAAAAGTTATGGGTTTGCATTTCAGTTCTGCAGGCAATCCTTTTTTGTGATACAGACCCTCCCATGCTTCAAAACTGTCATGCCTTGAAGTAAAGAAAATATCCAGGTCTAGAGAGTAAAAATGAAGCATCCTCCATAATGGGAGAGAAGGGCAAGTAGAGGGAAGATTGTAACTCTCATTCTTCCCTTCTGCCGTCATCATCTCCCAATATTTTATTGACCAGAAAGTAAGTTAGATGACTTGGGGCTGGAGGAGGGCCATGCTCAGATGTTCCCATCTTGGTCGATTCTGGAGGTTAATCCATGCTTTGATCTCTTTCTGGGCTGCCATTGGCACAATGAACTATGGAATTGTTGTCATTTTGGGCTAATTCCATTTAGCTGTGTTGCTGTGTGCTCCTGCTGCCAGTATTTTTGGGATGGTGGGAATGGTTGTGGAAGCTGAAGTCATGGCATTGACAGAGAGCAACTAAACCAGTGTCTGTATGTCTCTGTTCGGTTTTGTTTTCTTCCTTTCAGCGCTTTGTGACATGCATCCCATGAGGGCACTCTTTCTGATACCCAGGAACCCTCCCCCACGGTTAAAATCCAAGAAATGGTATGTATATCTTGCTTGTAGCCTTGTGTAGCATGAAGTTTTCTTGTATCACATGCAGTTTTGTTACCCCTTCCATAGAACTGTAAAGCAATTTAAGTTACCAAAAATCTCTGTTATCTTTTGTGCCTCTGAATCAAAGCATGAAATAAAATGCATGCATTATTTAGTTCTGTTTGTCCCAGAGAAATTCCATCTCAAATTGTGTGAAAATAAATACCAAGGGTTTTTTTTTTGATAGAGCAGCATCTGTATTAGGGTGACAAATGGATCCATATTTTAAGAAATAACCTCCTGCAGCACTCTTAATATGCAGTATGTTTTCTCAGATGTATCATAACACAGAAACAGAGCAGTACTGTAGTGTTCTAGTTGCTAAATAGAAAGGAGCTATTAAAACTAATGAAGGCTTTTACTATAATTATTGTAAACGGTTGGAATTGAGTGCTCGCTTCTTGCCAGCTGAGAAGAATCCATTAGTATCAGAGGATTTCCTCCCAGTTACTGGTTACAACTGGCACATATGAAACAAAAATACTCCCTAGAAAGAGGTTTCTTATAGGTTGAATGTGATCATGGGATGCTGTGATCCTGTCAAAATAATGAAGTGATTTGACTGCGTATTCAATATCACCATAATATAAACTTGGCTTGCTTGCTGGGCTTGGTCTCTACCTGGATTGACTTATTTATGCACTTGTACTGTCAAGGCATCACTCTCTCTTACTTGCCTTTTGCATATATTAAGGGAATAGAGATGAACATACACCATTTGCATTAGCCTTTCATTAACCTTTCTGTGTGAAATAATAACATTCAGGGTGTGAGGAATGAAAAATCTGAACAACCAAGTTATGTTGGATTCAGCCTTTTTTGAAGGGACCTTAAAGTAAACTGATGGACGGAAGTAATTGTTTTTATGCTTAACCATGTGGTGAGGTTGTTTGCTCTCCAAGCACTGGAGCAGGTTGAGAGCACCTACCAATTAAAAAGCAGCTCTGGTCAAAGGCAGTGCTGCTGTGACTCAACTGTTTTGATAATGTGCTCAGTGGCAGGTTATGAGAAGATAGGCCAAATGATGAAAAAGTTGTAGAATCATCACAGAATGGCTTGGAAGGGACCTTAAAGATCATCTCGTTCCAAACCCCACCATGGAGAGGGATGCCACCCAATTCAGGCAGCTCAGAAACTCATCCAGCCTGGCCTTGACTAAGTCCAGGGATGGGGCATCTACAACTTCTCTGGGCAACCTGTTCCAGTGCCTCACTGCAGTTCTGAATATTTCCACTATTGGCATTTTGCAAAGGTGGCTTGTTCTTTCTGGACAGGTCCTCTTTCAAGAGTTCAAATGAAGTGCAAATTTTGGAGGTTGGTGCTGCAGCTTAGCTAACTCCCCTACCCTGTCATTTTATGCTGTGTGCAGGAGGGGTTTAGTTTAGTTCATGCCATTAAATTGTGTCAGGGAGAATTTGACCCCAAGTACCTGTGTTGAGCAGACAACACTTTCCAACACCCACCTATTGTTCTATAAGAACTTTTGTGTGTGTGACTCTTCAGGTAAAAAATAAAATAATCCTAAATTCTGGCAGATCTAACTCTGTGAGCCCAGGTGCATGCAAAAGCGGTGTGGTGCTGCTTGTGTCAGGAGAATGGCAGACACAGTTCTCCTGACTTTGGATATGGCTGTCTGTAGGTGGAGGCACACCAGAGCTGCCCTGCCTCTGCTCCAAGCAGGCTGGATTCTATCCAGCTCTGATCCAGAAGTAGCAGAGCTGGGTTTACGTGATTTACCTCACTAATAGATCCTGACTTTCAGGGCAATTATGCCTCTGAAAGAGGGCACGTTACTGTGAGGCTGTGCCTGAGCACTGCAAGTATGTTCATGTCACCCCGTGTTCCTCCAGCCCTGTGTCCCTCCAGCCCAGTGCTCAGCTGGAACACACTCAGATCTGATCAGGAGGTAGACTTGCAGGCAGCACTTGAACTGTCCTCTGGGACATGATGCTCTTTGAGGAAAGGAATTTGAGGAAGAACAGAAAAAATGTTTCAGCTGAGTTTTACCTGTCACCTTTTGCTTTGTTTTGTTTTTTCCTTCCTGCTTTCTCAGGTCGAAAAAGTTTTTCAGTTTTATAGAAGGTTGTCTAGTGAAGAATTACATGCAGCGACCTTCTACAGAACAACTGTTGAAACATCCCTTTATACGTGACCAGCCAAATGAAAGACAAGTCCGAATCCAGCTTAAGGACCATATAGACAGGACCAGGAAGAAGAGAGGAGAGAAAGGTATGCAGCTTCTAAAAATCAAGTCTTTGCAACTTGTCAAAAATGCGTATTTTTGTCCTGCTTTGCATTCTAAATATGCACCCCAAGAGAAACTCCTATAGCCCAAATCCATAAAAAGTTCTTTTTTAATTCTTAATTTGACTATCAGAAAGCTTTGTTTTGTTCTGTCCTTTACAGAGAAAGTATCAATTTCAAGTACCTTATTTTCTGATACATTAGGTTTACTTGCTGCTTGGCCACTGCCTCTTCCATACAAGCATTAAGCAGTATTTAGGAGGATATTGGCATATATGCCTTTCCCTTCTTAAGTCTGTGGTAGGTTCCTTTCCTGGAATGATGCCATAAATCAGACTCACAGGAAATAACCCATCACAAGAGCTATGAAGCAAATGTTTTGGGCAGCCTTTTCTCTTTATTCAGGTGGTGCTGAAGTTCTCCAGGTGTGTGTCTTGTCTTACATACACAACTTGGTGTTGTTCAGGGAATTTGCTGGAAGTCTTCTGCAAAGCACTGTGCCACTTTACAAGTCGGGGAAGATGAGCTGATATATATAGAATGAGTTCTGGGGTCTGTGATAGATCTTCTCACTGAAGGGGACAGGAGCTGGTTTACTGAGGTGCTACTGCAACTCCCCACTGCCCTGAAATTAAATACTATCCAGGCCTTTGTCTCTTTCCTCTTAGATGAGACGGAGTACGAATATAGTGGAAGTGAGGAAGAAGAGGAGGAAGTGCCTGAACAAGAAGGAGAGCCAAGGTAATAATAGCTTTTGGGATGGCTTTGGGCAGTCCATGCCAAGTAAGTCTAAAGATCTGTGATTATAAATCAGCATGCTGAATTTCTGTCTCTTATTAAGTGAATGCACAAGCCACACAAACCACCCAAAGGGTTTGAATACCTATGCTGTGACTGCTAAAGGTTTGAAAGCTCCCCTTCGGATGACTTAGAGCCAACAAACTCTGGATGGAGGGAGATTTATGGCAAATATGATTGATCAGGATCTCCACAATGTTAGCATTCGTCCTTATTTTGCTTGGCCTCATTTCACGCCTTCCACTGAGAGTATGTATTTGACATACATCCAGTGTCCTTGCTCCGAAAGAAACGAGATTAAACTTTAACATCATGATATATTTTATTAATATTCCCCTGCTTTGGCAAAGGTATTTAATGGCCCATCAGGCTTTATCGTACAGAAGGCTTTAACTTCCTCTTGTTGCAGTTCCATTGTCAATGTGCCTGGAGAATCAACTCTCCGACGTGATTTCCTGAGACTGCAGCAGGAAAACAAGGAACGGTCCGAGGCCCTTCGGAGACAGCAGCTACTGCAGGAGCAGCAGCTCCGTGAGCAGGAGGAGTACAAGAGGCAGCTGCTGGCAGAGAGGCAGAAACGCATCGAGCAGCAGAAGGAGCAGAGGAGGCGGCTAGAAGAGGTAGAAACAGGACACTGGAGTTTGGGGGGCAGAAGCCCCTCTCCCCTTTTATTTCCCATTCCTGAGCCCATTTAAAAAGAGTTCCCCGTAGCCCCAGGATATCTCAGGAAAGAAAACATCATGTGAAAATCAACCTGTGAATGTAGAGCAAAGCACCTAAATCCATGTCTGGCTATTTTGAATATAAGATTTCTTCCAAAGCATTTGAATGTCCAGCAGCTCCTATGAAGACAACAGGAGCCAGAGCTGGGTTGTTTGAAGATGTTTTTTTGGGGGGAGGCTGTGTCTTGGTCTCTGTCTAGGCTTTAGGTGGCTGTAGAGAAGAGGAGACATAAATTATTCCCCGATGGATTTTTCTCTCAAGAGTACTTTTCTGGGGGGCCATAACATTTTTCAGATTTCCCTTTAAAGCTTTCTCAAACATCTGTGTTTAGCACTCACTCATGGTAGATAGAAGCCTGTTTTTTAATGTATTACTCCCTCATGCGTAGTAGCTTAACGACTAAAAGCCAGCTAGATCATAAAATAATAGAATGATTTGGATTGGAAGGGGCCTTTAAAGGTAGATCTATAAATATGTTTTATAAATCAGTGTTAAAATTATAATTCTGCAGGAATTACAAATATGTAAATCATACTTTTGTGATACAGTAAGTATGCAATTTCTGTACACTACTGGAAGATAAAAGAAAGTGAATGTACATGGACGATATTGTTCTGTCATACTTCTCACCTCCTAAGATCTTGTGTGCATTTATATATATATGTAGATGGAATATGCAGTGTGAACTTCAGAGGCAGGAGGATTTCAAAACAGCTCTTCAGGCCAGAGCTGGGTATGACACAGAGTTGAAGTGAAACCAATCCTCTGGCTCTTCAGGAAGTGCAGGGTCAAATTCCAGTTGTCCTTAAATGACCTCTTGCTTGAGTCTGTTTCAACCGTCCACTTAGCATTGATGGAAAAACTACACCCAGTCTGGTTTTCCAAATCCTGGTAATGTTTAATGAGGATGCAACCAGGACCAAATGTTGATTTGCATCCCGTGACGTGTTTGCATAACAAGTAATACAAAGTCCCAAATACTTTTCCAGGTCACATTATGCTCCTTATCCCTCTTTTCCAAAGTGCAAATGAGTTTAGTGCTGCTACAAGGAAGGATTGGTAGCTAAGATTCAGCCACACATGAATCCATGAGGAGGGATGAGGGGAAGGTGTATAAACTCCATTTCTCTTCTGTTTCTTCCCCACCTTTCAGAGAATGCCAACATAAACATTGTAGCACTTCCAACTGTTTTAGACATTTTGTGGGGGAAGTAAGTAACAAAAAAAGTTACTAGGAAAATATGAAAATACAATATTGATATTGTCAAACGTAGGCAAAAGTTGAGATACTGCTTAGCCTCTCAAATTTTTCTTAGTACACGAGTCAATGATTTCTTTTTAATACCCCTTTAATCTCTAAGGTTCTGCAGGCAGTATTTTTTTGTTGAGGAAGAGGATTACAATTAAATTATCTAGGTCATTCAACTTTAGTAATCAGTGCAACTCTTAAAATCTGGATTTTCTTTTTAAAATATAGGAGCTGTTGCTGCTAGTAGTGGAAACAAAGCAATGCACCGTTTTCCTTGCATGGGTTGAACTTTTTGGGGATGTTGCCATTATAACTGAATGAGCAAGTAAAAAGAAAAGGCAGTTACCTGAAAGTTATTTTTAATCAGTCCTGCTTTCTAAAATACAAAATAAAACTGAGAGCTTCCACAACCACAAGACAGCATGTAATGCAGACTGTATTACTGAATAAGGTTGCATGGTAAAACATATGAAATTTGTAAGATCAAAGCTTTTTACCTGGTATTGGTCTGTAACCTCTGCCTGGTTCCCTTGGAGGCATAAATAGGAATGATGAGTTACAAAAGGTTTCCTTTTGCAGGTGATGGTGTGGGCATATTGTTCATCAAGTGCATTAAAAAAAAAGGCTCACATTTAGCTTTCAAAAAAACCCCACTTAGTTCATTGGATCTTGTGTTGGAAAAATGTATGATCCCAAGTGATTTTTAACAAAACAGCAGCCAAAACAAGCTCTTTCAGAGGGGGGAAGGGTGGTAGACACAAATTTAGATAAACATCAGTGTTGTGACACAATTGAAGGCCAAAATATTGAAATGTTGTCACTTTGTCCTTAACTCACCCCCCTGTTTTGATGAAGCCAGTAAACAATGAAGAGCTTGGTAAAGGGAGTTAAGATTAGTGTCAGGCATTGAAGTTCAGGGCGTTCATAAATTTATTGATATTTTTACCAGACTTGCTTTCTTGTAATTTTTTGCTCGTGTAAAGTATGTTTGCATATACCTATTTAATATTCTTTGGTAGAATTTTATGCATTAGATAATCTTCCTGAACAAGTTGCATATACTTCCCCCCCTCCCCGCTTCCTAAATTAAAATTGAGGGCTTGTTCTTACAATGCTGGCATAGAGCCTAGACAGTTTTGACCGAGACTGTAACAGGAACGGTGTTTAGGACATCTGCCAAAAACTGTAATTCTCAGCAGGATTGGAGAAAAGATTACTTTTTAAAAGGCATGTAGGTGACTTCTAAAACTTGCTGTTGCAGGAACCTTGCAGTTTGTTACTGAGGAGATGAAAATGACATGTGGTCAAACTACAGAAAATTACTTGAAAATTTTGGGAAGGGGATTTCTTTGTCCTACCCCCAACCCTCCTTTAAAAGACATATAAAGACTATCAACTATGTAGGTGTTTAGATAGTTTAAACAAGAAATCTGAGCTGTTCCTGGGTGGTTTAATGTGTGTCTATGTTTCTGTTCAGCAACATGGAGACAACTGCTGGGTGTCAGAAGGCATTTGAATTTGTACTTAGCAAAACTGAGTCTGGCTTGGGAAATTCAGAATTGGCTGTGGTGGAATCCCATTCTCTGTGGACCTCTGCAGTTCAGGATAGCTTCATTAAATGGTGTTTCTGCCCCTGATTATGAGAACCTAAGATGGATGTTTTTGAAGTGGTAGGTTATAGCTCCACTGACAAGTAGTACAGTCCTGTAGAAGCAGATCGTGGAGCACAATAATTAAGTGCTGAGGACCTGAAGACTTCATGTGTTTAAAGACAGGAGGAATTCCTTTGGACTGGCTGAGGTCTAGACTCTATGCCTGCTTGTGGTTGGAGTGCATCAGCCTTTTTAATTTCATCCAAAAGGTGTGGTTGGCACTCCAAGACATCTTCAAAATACGAAACAAAACTGGATAAGTGGAGATGTTTGGGTGATTCACTTCAAAAGAGCACTCCTGATCTGAACCAAGATGCTAATGTAGGTATACCTGCAGGCAATTTTTGCCAGGGCTTTATTTCTTTTACAGAAGGGGTGCTTATTCTTATCTACTTAATTTGATTTGCTTGCAGCTTGGATTGGTACTGAGTAAGAAGTTCTACTTCTGATTTATCTCTAGTGTGGACAAAGCAAAAATCTCGTTATTAATCTTGCCAGTTCTCTTCCTAAGCTGATACCAGGCTACCTAATTCTTTGTGAAAGAAATAATTAATATATGTATCATCAATCTTCTTCTGAATATGAGACACAGTAATAATATTTTAGGAATTTAAAATTAGAGGATCTATATCTATCTTCAGCATTTCACTGTATGAACGAGGGCCTGAATTCGTTGGTATAGACCAACTGCATGTGTAGTTGCATTGCCCCCTCCTGGTAAATCATGCTCTACTACATGGACTTCCAGTTTGGAGATGCCAGGTTCCATTATGAGATCATCATTATTACACCCTAAAACCAGACAAGGAGCCAGAGTATTCACACTGTATTTTCTTTGTGTTTTTTTTTTAATGTTGTTTGCATAGTAAATGCCCATTTTGTGAAATGCAGTAATTTGAGGCAGTATGGGCTCTGTCAAAATTCTGTTTTGGCATGTCTGATGCTTCTTTGAAGAGTTCTTGCCTTATCTTCTGGTTAACAGTTAGCTCCTTGGAAATAAACTTTGCATCTGACATGTGCAAGAAAGTTGGTAATACCATACCGAGCTAAAGAACATCTGGATATCCATCCATAAGTTCAGTAATCTAGTTCTTTACCTGCTGTTTATTGGACAAGAGTGTTTTAAGTCCGTGTTTTTTGTAGTGCATGACAAAAAATTACAGTGTCTGACAATCACATGCACTAAATTCAGAAGGCAAATTTTTATATGTAGAAATATGACATTGGTTTTAACTAATGGTTTTCCCTATCCCTCTCCTATCCTTTGGGCAAGCCTAAGGAACACAGTGGTCAGGGTTTTGGTGGGTCCTCATGGAAGAGTTGCTAGAGCCAGTCAGGAAGGCAACCTTGTGCCAACAGATGGATGCAAGAAAGTCAGCATCCATCAGCTAAAGAGCTGGCTCTGAAGCCAGGTTGGGTCAACACAACTTGCCACCAACCGCCTTTGGCATTGCTTTGACAAGATGTGGACTAGGACCCAAGAGATGGTTGTCACTGTGGGTTTCCTCTCCCTGGGCGTGTTGAAAGTAAATTCCACTTTGTCAGTGACCACTGGTTTAATGCTGAGGTTTCAAAGACGTGCAAAGGAAGTAAAACCTTTCTTTTACAGCTAGGGCTGGGAATAAGGGGATCATGCAGGGTGTTTTGTGTGGGCTCCTGCAGTGCCAGGTACCTCCCTTCCCACTCACCTGGCAGGAGGCTGAGGCAGTGTCTGATGGGAAGTTGGAAGTGATGCTGAGAAGCCCAATCTCCCTGCATACTGTGGTGCATAGACACATTGTGAGATTTGTGTACGTTGTGAGATTTGACTTAAATCCTTTTTTCCCCCTTTTCTTTTGCTGGATAATAAATATCTGCTGTTGTGCTGAGCTAGATATCTGGATCAAGGTTTCATTAAAAATCTCATATTTTGACAACTGATTTTATTTTGTGATGCGATGGGAAACTGGCGCTCTTAATTTGTAGCTTATTTTTCTCATATTAAGTTCAGTTATTTATAATTATTGCTGAATACTTCTGAATTAATTCAAGAAGCGATGAATTTGCCTGTCTTCCTTGTAGTGAGAATGATGCCATCCTGAGATCTGCAATATATCCACTTAACAATGTCAACACAATATTGTTTGAGTTGATAAATGTGCATATTATATTAACCAGTCAGCAGTGTGCTGTCTCTTGCATCCTCAAGGCAGCAGAATTATTGTACTTCACATCTTAGTTTTCTTAAACAAAAGCCTGTCAGACTTGATTAGCCAAGAAGGACCTGAATATATTGACTTAAATGTAGAAATTGCTTGACACTGATGCATATATTCAGAAATAAAAATGCCTACTTAATCCTTTTACAGTGCTTAAAAAATGAGGGAGGGGAAGCAGTGAAACCTATGAAATGCTCTGTGTGCCGTAGCTGCCTTGCAGCGCTTTTGCTATTTTTATATCTACATTCATTGAAGGGAGCTGGCTTAAGCACGAGTGAAAAGGCTGGTAAATGGCTTTAGTTAGAAGAGATGCAAGAGCAAGGAAGCTGTGTTTCTGAGAAGATACAGAAAGTGTGGGGGATAAAAGAGCTTATGTCTTGTGGCATAAGGAAGGTGGTAGTGAACCCAGGATGATGCTATGGGCCAGGAAGGAGGGCATAATAGTTACAGCATGGGTGTATTTCAGCAGTGGTCTTCAGGAAAGTCATGTGTTCCCCTGAACTGTAGTTAATGAAAGAGAATTGGAAAGTAGCCTGTATTATTTAAGTGCTACTACTTGATGAAATCACAGAATGGTTTGTGTAGGAAGGGACTTTAAAGGCCAGCCAGCTCCAACTTCCCTGCCATGGGCAGGGGACACCTTCCAGCGCTCAAAGCCCCATCCAGCCTAGCCTTGAACACTGCCAGGGATGGGACATCCACAACTTCTCTTGGCAGAAAAGCTCAGAAGACCCCAAGAACCAGCTTGTTCCCCCCCCTGGTATTTCTTCTCCACTGTCATGTCA
Organism: Edolisoma coerulescens; assembly: GCA_013397115.1. Classification (NCBI taxonomy): domain Eukaryota; kingdom Metazoa; phylum Chordata; class Aves; order Passeriformes; family Campephagidae; genus Edolisoma; species Edolisoma coerulescens. Next base: position 2,826,794 of record VWZW01001014.1, read on the forward strand.
GTATCAATTCTGGAAGATGGAAGGGCTGTTGATCTTTCAATTACTTCATAGTAATGCTGGAAAATGTGCCAGGCAGAGAAAGCTCATCCCACAGAGTAACATAGTGAGTGTAGATTGGCCTTTGCTTTTCCAGTTGAGCACAACTATGAAACTCACCCCAGTCATTGGATTTGTGAACTCAAATAAAAGCTTAGTGTGAGTGCTCTTTCTTGCAAGACTATTTGGAATGCCTTAAGACAGGCAAATCTGTGGCAGCTTTGCTTCAACAGAAATTGGGGATAGTATTAACCTTAACCTAAATGTGATAAGGAATAACCAATGTAGGTTTTCATTTTTGTTCTTGGGATTAAATTTGTGCATGCTCTTTTTTGGTTTAAATTTCTTCCATATTTTTTAGCGTATTATAGAAACCTATAAAGAAAGTAAATGTAGCGATATTCCCAGTTGATGGTTTAACAGGAGACAGCTGGGTCTTTTGACACTTAGGCAGTTGTGGGAGGCTGCCTGGGATTTCGATGTAGGTGGAGTAACTGGATGCTTATGCTGAAGTGCAGGAAGAGTTGGTCACGACTGTATGGGCATTTAAAATGTCTTCTCTGAAGTCATACATGGTGCTCTATAGACATAAATGAGTCAGTTCATGCTTTCTAGAGCTGCTTTTCAGGTTTTTTTCAGACTTGAGCAGACCTAATCAGCACCAGTTTGTATTTGGGTCATGTGTGGAAGTTTATCTGTGTAAGTGTAAATCTTACTTCAGCTACTTTTCCTCTTTTACATATAGGTGCTTTTGAAGTTCTGGGAGGAGCTGAGGTGCTGTTGGTCAGCCTTGCTTCTCTCTTAGGCAAAGTTTTGGGCAGTGCTTTAAATTAAGCTTGAGCGTTGGGCCACACTGCAAAATTCTTAGCAGACCATGAATTGTTTTAAGAGACAAGCTACTTACAGAAAGTTCAGATAGTTGTCATTTGAGTTAGCTGATTCAGTAGGGCTGATCATTCCCTTTTGGCAACATGTAGATTGTTGATGTCAAGAAAGTTGTCATCTCTGAGTTCAACAGTTGTTCAAAGATTGAGATTTGTGTTAGCCTCTCTTGAAGAGAGGAGTTTCCATACCTCGGTTGTCATCAGGAGTATGGTACAGACTTTGTGTGTGTGCATGAAGAAACCAGAGAGTGGAAGTGAGGCTGCTTTTAGGGATAGATGTGTGCTGGGTATGAGTTTAGTTTCCTGGTGGAATGCTTGCATAAACTGTTTTGTCACTCGGTTGCAGAGCTTGCTAGTCCTGGTAAATCCCGCTCTTCACCATAGAAAACAACTCCACCTCTTTCTTTGATAACAACAAAAGTAAAACTCTGTGGTTTCTTTTCCCTTTTTGTAGCAACAAAGAAGAGAAAGGGAAGCTCGAAGGCAACAAGAGCGTGAGCAAAGGCGGAGAGAACAGGAGGAAAAAAGACGTCTGGAAGAAATGGAGAGGAGGCGTAAGGAGGAGGAAGAGAGAAGAAGAGCAGAGGAGGAAAAGAGGAGGGTAGAAAGGGAGCAGGTGAGTCTGTGATACAGATATATGTGCAATAGGTTTGTTTCTTCTAAGTTCTAATTTAATTTTTTAAAAAGTAGTAAGCCTAAAGCAGCTTAGAGGCAACGTAACACTAACTCTTTCATCTTTGTTGTTTTTGACAGCAAATACACTAACATAGGGATTGTAGGGCTTTATGGAAAATTCTGGCAGCCTCAATATTCCCTCAAAAAAAGAAGTCTTGTTGCAGTACTCATTCTAAATTCAGCTCGTGCCCCTGGGCTGGACTAAAAATCACCAGAATTGGCAAAATCATCACTGGGGCTGAAAACGGTTTCTAGGCTTGTCTTGCTGGATCAGTGGTTCTTGCAGAACATGCCCCTGTTCTGAAGGCCTCCCAAGTGAAGGGCAACTCTGTTGTGTGTCAGCTTCTGGCACACAGAATTGGTCACTGTCATGAACTTTAAATACTCTGAATATAAGATGGAATCTTTTGGCTGCAGAGGATTTTCCATCCTAAAACTTCAAAATACAATTTCCCTCTCTTACTCTGTCTGTTTAAAATCAGTAATGTATGCCTATTCAGGCAACAAGTATATCTTAAATTATGCCAGTGTGCCCTTAATACATTGAAAGTACAACTGAGAAACTTGTTAAACTGTGAAATTCAGCTGCTGTATTTATGCATGAAATCTGCATGTTTTAAAATCCTTTAATAACTTTAATCAGGGTGATAATCAGAGCAATACTTACTCTGCATGTACTGGAAAATACTGATTGCAAATAAAGGGCCAAAGCTTCTGTCCTAGAGGCTGATTGATTGTAAATTTCCCATTAACTTCAGGAATGCTGGGTTTGGCCTGACATACGTTAATTTTTTCTTACATAAATTCACTGTATTTGAGATCACTGATGATTGTGTTACTGGGAAATTTTATTGTGTTTGTGTGTGTTTCAAAGATTCTTGAGTTAAAAGGAGAGAAGACTAACCAATGGGAATAAATATATGGAAAATCTCTAATTACAGCATAGCAATTTGCTTTTGGGCAGACACCGGGTATTCCCCCAGCTGCTTTTTAAACTGTTGAAATGCTAATTACGCACAGTGCCAATAATGACAAATGGTTAATTGGTGTGGCCAAGCTGAACCACTCTGAATTTTTATTCTTTTTTTTAGAAGAAAAGACATGTTCCCTCTTAGAATTTTTGTTAAACTGTGGCTCAGCCAATGTGCGTAACAACAGTATAGTGTATCTCATCAGTCTGTCACAAGACTTTCTATAACTCCCATCACTATATCACTGATCCATTAATTTCTTTATGCATACACTGTAAATGTGTGCGTGTGCTTGTGTGTGTGCGCATGCACATGTTACATACTTCCATTAATTGCATGATAGGATGTTACCAGCTTGGGTTTGGTGCTTCAGAGTTTGAGTCTTTCCAGGGGGTAGGTGAAGCAATGGGTAAATGTCTTGACCTGTTGAGGCTGCAGGTGAAGAGATGGCTAGATGGCAAGAGCAAGCGAGTTTGGTCTAATATCTGTTTCCTGGTGGATGTTTGTTTGTGTCATAACCATCACATAATTCAGCAAGGCTGGCAGCGTTTGCTCAGGAGAGGCTTCTGGTGAGGGCGGCAGGGGAGACTCGGCAGGGCAGGTCCCAACTGCACTTGGCAGAGCCCATTTTGGGGGAGCTTGCTCCAGCTCTGCCTACACTATGCCTGGCTCTAGCTGTTGCTAACAGTTCATCGCACCAGTGCAACACACTAATGTTTAATACAACTTGCATGTGACTTTGTATTGGCTGTGTTGAGTCAGACTTGCTGTGTTTTAACTTTCCAAAACCTTCAAGTGCATTTTGCTGCTTCTTGAAACCACTTCCAAAATACATAAATGAGCTCTGGCCTGTGCCGGCAACATTTGCGGGAGTGCAAATTTCAGAACAGAAGGGGCCAAAATTTAATGCTCAGGAGGCAGGGCTTCCTAAATTGTTCTGCAGGCACTAATCCATCCTGAAGTGCATTTCTCATTAAAGCTGAACTGGGGAAGTAGCGTGTGGTGTTCCACCCAGGGGGTTCTGATGCATTCCTTTTGAATAAATTTATTGCTGGGTAATTTCTATGTGACAGGAGTATATCAGGCGACAGCTAGAAGAGGAGCAGCGGCACTTGGAAATTCTACAGCAGCAGCTGCTCCAGGAGCAGGCCATGTTACTGGTAAAGCACTGTATCTGTTTTGTTCAGTAGCTATAGGATCCATTCATCCGGCCAGTCCTAGGCTTCCCTCAGTCGGGCACAGCTGCACTGACAGTATGAAAACAAAGGAGCTTGATTAAAAGGCCATTTATGCTAGCGTTGTGGGCTGACAGGCACATATGAGAAGTGCTGTATGGTCACACTGCTTTCTGGGCAATAAGAGGAGGCTTTATGTTAAAGTGGAACAGTTCTGGTGTGGTGGTCGAGTTTCTGAACAGACCTTGGCATTCAGTGAAGAACTAGAGTGCTTGTGTTGCAGATCAAAAGCACACATGATATGTAAATCCACCCCAGGATACAATGGCCTAGTGTTGGTCTAAATCATTGTTTTATGAACTTAACATTGGATTTAGTATAAATAACTCTTTTTTTTTCCCTTTAATAAAAACCAGTTTTGACATAACTCTCCAATCATGTCAAGCTTAGCAGTACACTCATGACTTTCCCAACATAAGACACAAGTCATATGGGTCTAACTTAGCTCTTGGTTACACATTAACAATGAAATAAACAAACAAACGAAAAAGCAACAGCAACCAGAAAGGTGCATTTTTAATGGGATTGGTAGGGACACGTCCACCATACAGGCGGTGTCATGTCTTGAATTCCTCACCCGTTCTCTCAAAGGAATACAGATGGCGAGAGATGGAGGAACACCGACAGGCAGAGCGACTCCAGCGCCAGTTGCAGCAGGAGCAAGCCTACCTCCTGTCGCTGCAGCATGACCACAGGCGGCAGCAGCAGCAGCAGCAGGAAAGAAATAAACAAAGCTATCATACCCCTGAGCCAAAATCCCACTATGAGCCTGCTGAAAGAGCACGTGAGGTAAGTCCTCCTTTTGAACAGGAGTCTACTAACTGCTTCTCTGCCTGCTGGCGTCAGCATGACTGCAGTTCTGCTATAGTAGAGTTGGAGGCCAAAGCACCACTCGTAAGGGGCAGGATATTTTAAACTGTTGGCTACTGGTTTTCAAGCCCAAGGGCAACTTCTGAGTACTTCTGCTGCAATCACTGGAGTTCACAGTTTTGAGGTTGGAAAGAAGGTCTGGAAGGCTGCAGACTAAGAGGACATGGTTTTGGAAGTATCATGTCAGGAAGTTACATCTGTGCTTCATCAGACTTGTTTTCTTAGGAAGCATTGGTGCAATTGGTGATCTGTGTCTGTGGCAAGTACTGGTGATTTGAAATTGAGAGGCAGTTGGAAAGCACAAACCTATGTTTGTGTTAACACTCAGCACATGTTTACATGTTCGGTGTTTTAACTTACACTCTTCAAAATTTCGTTCTCATTTCTTCAGAAACCTGAATTTCATTAGTTTCATTTTTGAAGTGTTAAGTATTCTCTTCTGAGATCATGTCCTGCTCTTTTGAAACTCTGTGGTGCTGCCTTCTTGGACTTAAGGCACTCACAAGTCGGTCTGAAGTGCTGTTTCCTTCAGTGAGTGGTCCCCTGTCTTCACTGGTCCATGAGTAATATTGCTAAGCAAGTAAACGCCTCTTCGATGTATATTTGGCTTTCTTTCAGTGATCTTATTCTTATGGTTCCCTTGAGCACCGTACTGCCCACAAACCACCAGACTGGGCAATGTTAGTCAAAGCTCTTAATGGCATTCATCAGCTGCATGTGGGAACTAGGTAAATACATTTTGGAACAAGAACAGAAAATATATTTAGGCCTGCTAAACATGATAAAATAGATCTTGGTTCAGCTTCATCCAGGACTGCTTCTTAGTCTTTGAAGTATTGTTGTTTGGGCTTGGTGGACACAAACTCATTTTATTCTAGATGCTGTCGTCCAAGTTCCTAATAAACCATGTTTGTGCTATCTCATCCATTCTGCTTGATGGTTGAAGTATCTGATATGTCTTTCTTACTTGGAAGAAGTTCAGACTTGTCTGGTATGTGACGGTGCAGGCATGGAACCAGCCCTCTTTTCCTTGTTGCATGCTCTTGGCCCACCTCAGTGAAAGCATAGTACCAGTCTAGCACTTCTGTCCAGCCTGAATGCTGGCTTTGGAGGGATGCAGAACTGTATCTGCTTCATTTTCCTTTCAGAGTTGAAAAGGAGAGAAACTGGCGAAGATTCAAGTGTTACATCCTTTAGGAGAACCACTGACTCAGCTGTTTTTCTGTTGTAGTCTTTTTCTTTTGTGATTGCTCTAGCCAGAAAGAGTAAAGACAGAAAAATTGATTAGTAGTCAGATGTTCCCAGAGATTGTTGTGCAACAGTCTTTTATAAAAGTGTGGTAAAAGTATAGCCATAATGTCTTGATACCTGGCATTGGGAATGCCACCAGTTAATCCTAACAGCAGGCATTAATTCTGACATAATTCTTTACATAAAATAGTCAATTGGAACAAGTGTTCTGTGCCTCATACTTTCAGCCATACTGCTCTCCAGAGAAAGTGTCCACTTACAGAGATGCTGACCATTGGGATGGTAAGCTGAAGTGGACTAACTTTCCTGACTGGCAAAGTTTAATGGTGATTAGTTTTTTTCCTCATTGCAGTAGCTATGAGGATACAAAGAAAAGGACTTCTGTGATCGGCTTTGGGAAACAGCAGGGAACTTAGAACTTAATACCCCTTTCAGGTCCAGACAGTCAGATGACTGGAACAGGACCTGTTTCTATCCAGGAATGTACTCTATCTCCTTCCTACTTCTTGCCTGCTTTTGAGGACGTGTTGCTCATGCAGTTTTTGTGCTTTGTGGAAGAAACTTCCTATCATCTACAGCTAGAGATGTGAAAACCTGTTTCTTCAGACAGAAGGACTTGAGGCTTTTCCTTATTCTATTCATAACAAGGAGTCTGGCCTGTTTTTTAAACTTTAAAGAATGGCTCTGTGAAGTAGAACGCGGTGGTGAAAATGATTACGTGGTGAAGATGCTTGCCTCCATTATTGTTGTACTTCCCAAGACATGGCGTGTTTTGTGTAGACCTCGCAGAACCTTGTCTGCTTGCCTATAGGCAAACTGGTACTATCCTCAAATTTTGGAAAGTAGAGGCAGGTTGGGTTTGTAAAGGAGCCCACCTGAGGCGAGGAGTCTGGAAACTTGCCTCTGTCTTCTGGTAGCCAGTCTCTCCAAACCATCACTGCTAGGGAGCAATTAGGAAATCGTCTCAATATTGGTTTCGTGCTCTGGGCACAAGGGTTAAAGCAAATTAAATCATCCCAAGCTTCCAGTTTGATAAAATGTTGGGAGTTTAGCATTCCTCAGAGGCAGCTTCCCTGGCACATGCCGCCTTGGCTCTAGCAACAGACTGTCTTAGGAGATGGGAGGCTCTTTCCTTTCTGCCTGTAGCCTCCCTCCATCTCTTGTGCTTCATACCTCTCACTTTGTTCTCAGTGTTGTGGCCTTGAAAGAGGTGATGTTTCTGCCTGGGGACCTTGCTTGATGTTCTTCTGAGGACTGAGCACATTCTGATTTAGTCTTCCCCTCAGCAAGCTCTTGAGGTTAAGATAAGATCAATTCTACACCTTCCTGAGAACAGGAAACAAGATGATGGGACTGTCTTCTAAGCCTTTGAGGTTGTGCTGGGACTATTTGATAAGAGAGACGATAATGAATCCTACACTTTTGTGCCTAAAGCTGAACAGACTCCAGTATTACCTAGCAGAGAAACATATCCTCCTATCTCTTCTTCTATTGCCAAAGAGAGAAGCACAGGAAAGCAGATAATCCAAAACCATTGGTTGCATAAGGTGGGCAACTAAAGTAAGATATAGCAATGAGAAATGTACTTTTATATTATAAAGTTGTTTCTGTTTTCATATATCCTTTTTATTATCTGTGAGGAAAGTACCCATAACAATTAGTCTAGGCAGAAAGAAGGTCCATAATGGTCTTTCATGATATTATCTCACATCTTACTACCTCCTATATCTCCTCTCTTCTAGTATGGATTATCCATATTGGCATACTTGCTGCCCTGGTGTAGTTCACTCAGTGAACTTACAGTGCTGGCGAAAGTGGTAGGGAAAAAATCCTGTGAAACCCCAAATGTATTTGGTTTCTTTGTGGTAAAGAAAAGGTGGTAATCCCCTTTGTATTTCTATTGTAATTGGTTTTACTGACTCGAGGCTTAACCTCTGTTTATTTTGGCTTAGGTGGAGGAGAGATTTAGAAAAACTAATCAGGGCTCCCCTGAAGCACAGTCTAAACAGATGGGCAAAGCGTTGGAGCCACCAGTGCCTTCAAGATCAGAGTCCTTTTCCAATGGAAACTCAGAACCTGCTCAGCCTGCCCTGCAGAGGCCAATGGAGCCCCAGGTAAGTGCCCAGGAAAATCTTGGTGAGCCTGTAGGGAATGCAGAAGTCCTAACATGTTTCCTTCAAACTTGCAGATCTTTGCACTTAGAAAGCCTTCTGTAAAGGGTAGTACTGTTACACAAAACAGCTTATTCTGTAGATTTACTCTTTGTCTGTTTTTGCTTATTTTATTGATAAACTGATGGATTTCTGGGTTTGGTGGTTTGGTTTGGGTTTTTTTCATGTTAGAGCTAGACTAGAACTGTTGCATCCCATTACTATCTGTGCAGCAGTGACACAGTGGGTTAAACGCTGGTGGCAGTTGCAGAGCATTTTACAATTCAGAATTTGTTCTGTGCGAGGTATTTACTACTAAAAAGGACGCTCAAGAAGAAAGTGCGCTTGCTTGGTTTCTAAAATTCTTGCAGAAAAAAGCTAACTAAACAAGTGGGTTTTAACAGTATGAGCAGTGTTTCAAAGAGCTTCGCAAAACATGTCTAAGAAAAGCAAGTTTGTTGTCATTAGGCCTGTCAGTGGGTTAAATAGAGCTCTGTACCACCCCTGGAAAATCAAGAAGAGGTTGAAACCACTGAGCTGCATGGTAGCCATTGTTCTGTTGTTTTCTGACGAAGAGCCTCCAGATCTTGATATCTGATCTCATCGGAGTTATGGCATGAATTGAAAAAGTAACCTTTGTCCAAAACTTAGACATAGCCCAAGAATTCTGAGCTATTTAGGTATGCTAAATTAAACGGTAGAGTTCTGCATTTAGTTCCTCTGTTTCCATGCAGAATTTGCTTCTTTCAAATAAAGTCTGTTGATGACAGTGCAAGCTAAAACCATCCCTGATTGTGACTAGGTATTGCCACTCTTTTGGACAACAGGAGAATTTGAACAGACGGAAGAGTGGGAGAAATCAGGACAGAACTTCATCTCTTGCTCATTATTTCCTGGCTTTTATTCAAACCTCTATGACTATTTCAAAATATTGGACTTGTATCTTCATACTCTGTGCCAGTTACTTTTAAAGTCTATGTCTTCCACTCATATTAAGGACAATCGGGCTCTTCAACAGCTGTGTGTATTAAAATTGAGGAAATAATAATCATATAAAAACAAATACAGCCAGCCTACTGAAACTGGGATTGAAAGCAAAGTTTTGCTTAATCATTACATGTGAAAACAGCATGTTCCTCAATTATGACCTTTCCTTCTCCATAGTTTCAGAAATTAACTCTGAAACACAGGCTTATGTACAAAGAGGAAGTAGGCTGAAGGGTCAATATGGATTTCACTGGGAATCCTAATGGAGTCTTAACTCCAGGGTCACTGTTATGCCTTCTTAGTATGTGTAATTGAATGTGCGTGCATGTAAGTGTGTGTGTGTGTGTGTGTACTTTGTGTATAAATATGTATATATGTACAGTATATGGTACATATATGGTGTAAGTATAATATGCATTGTACATATGTATACTATATACAATATATATTATGGTTTTTTATATATATTGCAATAACTGTAAAGGAATAAAGGCTTTGTGTTATGGTCTTTCTCCAAAAGTTTCGAGCTGTATCCAGTTCCTAAATTTATTAGGAAATGTAAATGTCTGTTCGTTTGCCCAATTTACAGCATTCTTTAATTTTGTACATTGCTTCAATTGGATGTCCACTTGAAATTTCCCAGCCCACCAGTGCTGCCATGAGACCTGGCCAAAGCCCACTAAAGACCAGGGAACAGAGGGTGACTTCTGTCTTGAGTGGCCTTTGAACTCAGGCTCATGGTGCGGATATTGGGTCCCCTTTTCCTCTGGGCACCAGTGTATGTGTATGTGGAGAGCGTATCACACAAAAAATGCATATGTGCTGTATTTTCAGTCTGTTACGTTCTTTGGGCGCTTGCCTTGCTTTTAAGTGCATCGATTCCACCCCACGCTTACCTAATGCCATAACCAATTTGTCTCTGCCTGCCCCACCTGCCTTTATTCTGTGTTAATTGGAAAGCCGGTTATACTGAGCGCATTGAATGTTTTATGTTTTGTTTTCTTGTAAGGTACAGTGGTCCCATCTGGCATCTCTCAAGAACAATGTTTCCCCTGTCTCGCGATCCCATTCCTTCAGTGACCCTTCTCCCAAATTTGCTCATCACCATCTTCGTTCCCAGGACCCATATCCACCTTCACGCAGTGAAGTGCTTAATCAGAGTTCTGACTCTAAGTCGGAGGTACCCGACCCCACCCAAAAGGCTTGGGCTAGATCAGACAGTGACGAGGTGCCTCCAAGGGTAAGGAGTAGAAAGACAGATGTGTGCTATTTTTTTATGATTAATTACAGTTTTCTTAAGGATGTGATACCCTGGGCACTGGGAAGACTGTGCCCTTGTGCCAGCACTGGTAACAGTATTTTGGAAGGCAGATCATAAAGTAGGTATTCAGTCAATGGGTTAATGATAATCAACTTGAAGTACAATATTGAAGCTTCATATAAAATTGGTAATTATTTATAGAATGCAGCTATTTCAGAGAAACAATTTATTATGCAAAGTTAACAAATCATTACCATATTCAGGAAAGAATTCAAAATATCCCTGAGGTTATTGCTCTAGAGTTAATATTCCTCTTCATCGGTTAGCAACCCAAACTATGATTCATACACTTATTTAAAATTGAGATGGATCTGAACAAAAAGGAAACATTCAATATATTTCCTCCTCCTCTCCCACTCCCATCCCCCCTCCCATCCACTGGGATTTCCTTCTTCTGAGTATATTCTTGCTCCCCCCCACCAGTCTTTGCCTTCTGCTGATCCATTCCTGGGCATTTGTTTGGTTCCCTTGAGCTTATTCTCCTAATTCTCATGCTGTTTCAGCAAATTGCTTTGTGCCTCCCCTGCTTCAGTCAAAATGCCATATTCTTTTCAAATGTCTCAGTAGTTGGGAGGCTAGCGGGGCGTGTATGTGTTTGTGTGATAACCATTAAACTCTATTTAATATTAAGACTAAACTTTGAGTTCTATTCAAATTCTGAACAGCATCACAACTAAGGCTTTTGGCTTTGTGGGTGTTTGTTTATTGCTTTTGGTCATTGATGCTGGCTTGTACTTAGAACATGTTGTTAAGTTCTTAAGAATAATTTCTGTGACAGGAGAGGTTTTATCTTCCTGTCCTCTCTGTCCTCTTCATGGGTTTAACACAGCCTTTTTTCTCCCAAGGTACCTGTGAGAACAACATCCCGATCACCAGTCCTGTCCCGCCGTGATTCCCCACTGCAGGGCAGTGGGCAGCAAAATAACCAAGCAGGTCAAAGAAATTCCACGAGGTTTGTAAGCCTACATGTCCTTGCTTTTCTTGAATTGGAAGGAAAAGGCTTATGGGAAGCCAGGCATTTCCAGACAGCTTTTGGCAATGCCTGTAGGATGTGAAAGGAAGATGATGTTGGATCTCTTTTCAGTAATGATTAATATTAATTTCCCTTGATGTAGCACATGTGTCAACAAACGTTGACAAAATTTCTTCTTTCGTCTTCTCATCTGAGTTGCCTGCCCTGTAATTTTAGTAATAATTTTAAATATCGTTCAAAGTTTGGAAAAAATGTGGCTGTTTATGAACATCTTGCCTTTTGGTGCAGCAGGTCAACTTGGGTGTAATGTGGGGATTACTGTCAGCAGAAGGGCTTGTAACATCTAAAGTGACGACACCTCAGAAACTTTTTGGCCTCTTAGCCAGGACCAGATTTTAAGAGGGGGAAAAAGCCTCCGTGAGCTGCGATACAGAGCATTCGATGTCAGGAAAGGGGAGGAGAGAGCTTACTCCTGAGCTCAACAGAGCAACATGGGCAGGCCACCCTGGAATTAGCTCACTGGACAGGGGCGAGGGTATTCTGGTATTCTTTTTGGCTTGTGTTTAGTGCCTAGGACACTTCTGAGCCAGTTTTAAACCTGCTGCCTGCAGGCTGAGAGAATTGTCCACTTGAGGTTAGATACATAAGAATGGCAGGTAGATCATTCAAAATAAAAGGAATAGTTTATACCCACTTAAACTTTTTTTTTAACTGTCATAAATAGTAGTTATTTCAAAGGGCTCCACTTCCTGGGTTGTGAAGCATTACTGATGCCCTGAGCTCAGTGTTAAAGTGTTCTTTCAGTTATTAGCAAAACACTGAGGGAGAGTGGTGTTTCAGTTTAGAGCTGGGAATCTGGGACTGAACTGTGCGTGACAAAGAATTTCTTTCTTCCCTCAATACAGCAATATAGAGCCTCGTCTGCTGTGGGAAAGGGTGGAGAAGCTTGTACCAAGGCCAGGCAGTGGCAGTTCTTCTGGCTCAAGCAACTCTGGCTCACAACCTGGCTCCCACCCTGGCTCTCAGAGCGGGTCTGGAGAGCGATTCAGGATGAGATGTAAGTCCTTCTCCCACCCTTTGTAACTTTGTGTTTCTGAGTTTATTACTCTGAAGCACTCAGTAATTAAGCATGATAATCCTCACAGGGAACAACCTTTGAGCATTCAGTGTCAAAGATGGGTTAGCTTCCTGTAGCCTATTGGCCATCTGTCCTCTCTTGGGAATTGCAGTAGGCACAGAAATCCTCATCAAACTATTTCATTGTTCTTTAATTCACATCCAAGCACTGCTGCATTTTCCTATGTGCAAACAGCCTGGTCTCCATGCCCTCACAGCTCCCTTCCTTCCTCCTGTGTGCACTGGCACGTTTTGATACTTGTTGCCTGTCACCTTGGTGTGGTTGTTGACAGGGTGCAGACTGCAATGGATAGGTCTCAGCTGGGCTACGCTGGATGATGATGGAGGTTTTCCAGCTTATGGCCACACTTGAGACTTTGATTTACAATTGTTGCGACCGTTTAATTTGGCTTCAGACATAGGTCAGTTGCAGCTATACAAATCACAGCTTATGATGTTTTTTGTGTAGACTTTCAGGGACAATGTAATAGTTAACCAGTGAAACATAGGTCTTGTGGTCAGACACCCCTAATAGTCTTCTCACCTCTCTTCCTCTCTCGAAAGTGGAGTAAGAAAACATATTTTAGCTCCCCACCTAATCTGTTTTGTTCTGTGTTCCTTTTGGGGTCTTGGCACATGCAGCATCATCCAAATCAGAGGGTTCGCCATCACAGCGCCATGAAAGTGCACCTAAAAAGCCTGAAGAGAAAAAGGAAGTCTTCAGACCTATCAAGCCTGCTGTAAGTTGCATCCACCTCCCCTGTCCTCCTTCTCTTTCAGGTAGATTCACAAAAAGTACAGTGAGAGCTGCATTCAGTGACATCAGGGGTGAACATCAGCTAGAGTTGAGTTTGTAATTGTGGGTCTAGCAGCACGTTCTGGGCTGTGCAATTGCCTGTGCATATCAGTACTGCAAACATTAGATTTTGCTCTGCTTCTGGGATTGATGACTGCTCTCTGGTCTTCTTCCTTCCTAATCCATGCCTTTCTCTCTTTCAATCTTGTGCTTCCTTCCTGGGGCTGGACCAATGGTCGTGCATTTGACCTGAATGTGCCAATGCTGGGCTGAATGGTGCAGGGAGAAGTGGTAAGACCTTAAATTTTTCCTACTTTCTGTGAAAGATTTCTGACATTTCCTATATCTGGCTGCTATTACAGTTGATTACAGCTCTGTGTCCAGTTGTATCTTGGGGAACTCAATGGGTTTTCAGCTTTCCTTGAAACTTTCTTCAGTTGCCAAATATCTTATGATGCTGCACCATCACCCAAATCTGTCAGCTTTCTGAAGAAGCACGGAGGCTGGTCCTTCACTTCTGATAGTATAACATGTAAAGTATTTGCCATAAACTATATTCAGCTAAATAAAACATAGCTACACAACTGAGAGCACATTGAACTGACTGCAATCCGTGTTTGCCCACACTGCAAGCTGCAGACAGAAGTGCAGCTTATGTCCCATACTGTTTATACTGTTTGGCAGTCATGTGTGGCTGAGTGGTGCTGATGAATTGGACTTCACAGGTGAACTCTTCAGTGCAGTTCCTTGCAGCTGGAAATGGATCAAAAGGTTTCAAGGAGATCAGTTCTCTGCAACTGTGCCTTAGGTGGCTCAGTAAGTCCTAGGATCTTTCTGCTACCTTGATGCCTAGATTTCTTGTGGCAGATGCTATTAGCTTGAAAAGTTTAGGAAAATGAACCGTGACAGTCAGCCACTATGTGAGAGTGGGTCCTTGTGCTTGTGTACGTCCTTCAGGTGGTATGATAGTGTAAACTGAAGTCATAGTCAGGATAGTTGGGTTTCAGAGTATGCACATTTTTCTGTGATATGGCAAGACCCCCTTAGGTTGACTCTTCTGGTGCTTGAATTTATCAGAAAGTGAGTTTTGGTAACTGTCAGGAATGAGTAAGTCAAAGGAAACAGTGCTGCTGGGGCAATGGAAACACAGAAGTGAACAAATGAACAAACTCGGGCACTAATCCTGTGGGTTTGTCTTGCAAACTCTTCTTCTCTTTTACTTGCAACATCAGTTTTTAAATTTTTTTCTTCTCTCTCCCATAAGGATTTAACTGCATTGGCAAAGGAATTGCGAGCAGTAGAGGATGTGCGACCTCCACATAAAGTAACGGATTACTCATCCTCAAGTGAGGAGTCAGGGACAACAGATGAGGAAGATGATGATATGGAACAAGAAGGAGCAGATGAATCTACTTCTGGACCGGATGATGTCCGAGCAGTGTTAGTCCCTCTAACAGTGTTTTGCATCTGTTTTCCCTTACAGGGGATTGAAGGAAAAGGACGTTAGCTATTTCGGCTTGTATGTTAGTTCTTTCAGCTTACTACAATCTATGAGCAAGACATAGCAGCCTCATATGTTCATATATTCAAACACTGAGGATAATCTTCTCAATATCCTTTCCCTCTTCTCCCTTGATTTGTTACAAAACAAGAAACTGTTCAACAATCTCTTGACTTTTTTTTTTGATAGAGAGGCTTTTCTAGGCAGCTTATGTAAATATTCCACTCGTGTCACAATACAAATTAATTCTGAGTATTCCATGATTCAGGGCACTGACAGCCAGGACACTAAGTGCTGTTATCTCACTCCAGTTATTTCTTGTCTGACAAATAGGTCAACGTTGAACTTGAGCAATGGTGAAACAGAGTCAGTAAAAACCATGATTGTCCATGATGATGTGGAGAGTGAACCTGCCTTGACTCCTTCTAAGGAGGGCACCTTAATTGTTCGACAGGTATTGCTTTTCCTTCCCTGTGCAGTGCTGCACCCTTTCTGTGCTCATTAACCCACTCGCTCATTCACCCATGCTGTTTCTACATTATATTTGTTGTTCGTATTATCAAGACACAGCTGTAGTAAATTTCAGATGAGCAAGATGTTCGATGCATGCAAAGAGGAGAGTAGCCCTTCACCCCTTGCTTCTGTTTTGCATGCTTTCCAGTGACACTCATGGCAGCACCATGCAGAATATCTCAAAGTCTGTGAGAGAGAAGGATAGAAAAGCTGCAGGTGTGTGGAGCAAGTACCTGGAGCAAAAACTTAGTTTAGTTTTACCACAGAACCAAGTACGTGTCTCAGGAGTGGGGCTGGGAGGGAGACTGGGGTGGGAGCACTCAAGGTTTTTTAAAATGGTTTTGAATCTGTAGTTGAGGGCATACAGACCACCCAGATAACATACACACACATGTACATGCAAATTCACACAACAGTTGGTGTGGGGGAGAAGCAAAATAGGTGGTCAGGCAGCGAATGTGGACAGAGCTAGAGTGCTGTGTTGTTGCCTTTGATTCTGAAAATATTGCATTCTTGTGCCTCTGAAAGATAATGGTTCCCTGTTTTTAAATGAGCTTGTGTGTTAATGAGCGTGCTAGCTTATAGGAGTTTCCTCAGTAATCACATTTCTGAGTTTCACAACTGAATGCCAGTTTCTTAATTGAGCCCTCTTGTTTGAAAATTAAGATTCCATGGTTATTGTTTTAAATAGTTAGCTGAAGGGATTCTCCAGAAAGTCCGAACTGCTATCTGTATAGGATCTAAGTTAGTTTTAAACAAAACAATAGGGAAAAAATCCTCGCCCCACCCCCAGAAATGTGCTTGTCCCTGTTGTGGTGTTGGACTTAGCAGCGCAGTTACTCTTCTGTTAGATGGTGGAACTGGCTGTGCAAGTCAACCACATGAACCAAGCTTTCGCCTGCCGGTGGGAATTTGATGAATTCTCGTAGCTCTGCCCACTTTCCCTTTCCATGCAGGCATCAAAGCATGGATTATCAGCTTATGTTAAAAACTAAATAAAAAAATAAATGTGAAAAGGTAGGAAGTGAGGGAGAGAAGGAGAGAGGTTGTTAGGGATATGGACCTTTAAGCAGCACTTGAGCAAGACAAGTGTGCCTGTTTTTTCTACAGAGTACAGTTGACAAAAAGCGTGCCAGCCATCATGAGAGCAATGGCTTTGCCGGTCGCATTCACCTCTTGCCAGATCTCTTACAGCAAAGCCATTCCTCCTCCACTTCCTCCACCTCCTCCTCCCCATCCTCCAGCCAGCCGACACCCACCATGTCCCCACAGACACCCCAGGACAAGCTAACTACTAATGAGGTATGTCTTACACCACAGCTGGCTGCTTTCATAGGGTTATAGCAGCATTGCCTAGTAGCTAGTTTGCAAAGGAACTCCAGCCAATCTCCCCTGCTTTTTTTTCTGTCACCTTTGTTCCCACCTCCCAAATAACACATTTCAGTTCTGTATAAGAAGCCCTTAACTCTAGAGCAGTCCCACGCCAAACTTGCCAGTTTACTATTTTTGCTTCCTTTTAGTGAGTCATTAATTGCATGGCGTTCGTTTTAAACTAAACTTGACTACTGCATTTTCAAGCCAATACTCTTTTTTAATTCTGTTTTATTCCGGGAGCAGGCTAATTGCAAGCAATGTGCCTCTTCAGAATTAGCAGTTAATTTTGGCTTTGTCAGTAAAAGCTGGACTAGTGTCTCCACACATATGAGGAGCTGCTTGTGGAAACTCACCCTTTGGGAGAGGAAGTGGCTGTGGAGGGATTTTGCTCACTAAAGCTTGCCACGTGGTCTGGGTGAACAAATCAGGTGTTGTCTGGGAGGGTTGTAAAAACCTGAGGTATTGTTATTTTGGAATAATGAATGGGGGGAAGTATTTGGGTTTTTTTCCAAATATGTGTGTACTCTGAGAAGCAGCTGTGTAAAGATGACTGTTCTCCACCAGCACTGATTGTGTCCAGGTGGAGAAGGCTTCACCATGGGGGAAGCTCCGTCTTGCTGTCCTGGGCTGATCCCAGGATGGTGCCTTCCTTTACCAAGTGCTAGTGGGAAAGCCTGGTCCTTCACGTGCGTGTAACCCCTCGCAGCAGAGGAGATGCACACGTGTGAATGAACAAAGGGCCTTTCGCCCCTTACCAGCCCCAGCAGTGAGCGAGGAGCCTTGTATGGTGTCTCCACTCCTGGCTGGGTGGCCAGCCTGGCTTACAAGGAGAGCTTCTCAAGCAGGGGGTGGTACAGGGCAAGCGAAACTTGGTGAAAAGAAGCTGCTGCTTCTCAGGGTAGAGTCCTGCCACGTAGGTGTGCAGGTGTTGTGATGAGAAGGAGACGTTGCAGTGAGCTGGGTAGGTTTACGGCAATGCGCATGTTTACCACATAATCAAAAATGCTTCTTAACCACTTAGCAGGACGATGGGTGGGAGGGAGAGTTTCCTCCTGGAAATTCATTTACCATAATACTTAATTTTCAGCTATGCTTCACTGGTCTTTGATCTTTCTAAAAGCACACTCGTGTAGGTTATAGAGATCAGTTGATTGATCCAGAGATATGCTTGCTCATTACTTTGATCTAAGCAATAAGTAAGCAGGGTTCAGTTAACTCAGCTTGGGAAGTGGAGGCTGTGGCAGTGCCTGGTGATGAAGGAGCCTTTTGGTATTGGGCTGTGCAGGGGAGAGATACACTCCAAAGACCCATTGCTATTTTTTTCTGTAGAGGCTTAGGAAGATCAGAGGTTGAAGAATAGTTGATGCTAAAGAAGTGTCTTATAACTATGCATAAAACTGAGCAAAAACCCAGTACTGCTTGGTACAACTTACCACATGCACACCCTTTATATATATACACACTTTTTTTCCCCCACTTGTCCTGTTCTGCTTCAGTATGATATGTTGTCACTATAATACTAAACTGGCAAGGGTTTTTAAGTCGTTCCATTTCCACTTTTAACAGTTCATTGTTTCACTTGTCTTCTTTCTTTCTTTATGTTTTTTCATGTTTAGACGTCATAACTCAACAAGCACCAGTGATTTTATCCACTACATATTCATAGTGTCTTATCACTGTTTGCTACACCTTTCACACTAATGAGCCCCTTTGTTCGATACAGGTTTAATATGTTGCTTTGTCAAATAAAGGTGGAAGAATCTGCTGCAGCTTTCTGGCAAGAGGCTCAGGTTAAACAAAATAGGGAGAATGAACAGTAGTGAACATTGAAACGTAGTCCATCATAGAAGTGAATGCTTGATCCCAGATGGTTCTGATTTTGTTGCATAAGCCACAAGATCAAACTTCATAATTTATTAAACTACCTCAATTCAGGAGATGCTTCATAAATTCAAAAATTGTAGGTAGTGGACAGCTTGCAGATAAAATAGTATACATACATTTAAGCAGATTTTCAAAAGGAGCGACATTCCCTCGCTTTGTGCCTGATTGTAGTGGTCTGTCCTAAAAAGCTTTGCTAGCAGCTGAGGTTCAGGGATGACAGTTTAGCTAATTACATTTTGCTGTAACATGTGCAGTGTGCATATGTATCTAGTTCAGGTGTGGTGCCTGCAGTGCATTGTGAATTAATAAAGGAAGTATAGAAGCTTGGGGAGGCTCTGTAGCATAATTCTGTAGTGACTTTAAAATGTTGGTGTTTGTTATCCTTGCTTTTTATTGTCATTAATATTAATAAAGTTGAAATTTACATTGCAGACTCAGTCCGCTAGTAACACACTCCAGAAACACAAATCTTCCTCCTCCTTTACACCTTTTATAGACCCCAGATTACTACAGATTTCTCCATCTAGTGGGACAACTGTGACTTCTGTGGGTAAGTAAAGTAGCTGAAGATGACAATTGAAAAAGGGTTCAGTGACTTCAGTGGCTCTTTAAAGTACTTAAGAATGTTACCATCATGCTTTTTATTTGTTTTGCAATGGATTGCATAGTTTTTCTTTTTCCATTTACATTTCTTACAAAAAGAAGGACTTTCTTAGTAGTCTCAATTACTGGTTTGGGTTGTATGATGTAAAGAATATATGGCCAGAATCTAGCACTTGGGGGATATTACATGCACTTTACTTTTTTTTCCTTCAGTAGGATTTTCTAGTGAAGCAATGAGATCAGAGGCAATAAGGCAAGACCCTACGCGGAAAGGATCAGTTGTCAATGTGAATCCCACAAATACACGGCCACAGAGTGACACACCAGAGATTCGCAAATACAAGAAGAGATTCAATTCCGAGATACTGTGTGCGGCCTTATGGGGTAATGCAAACGTGTTCTTCCCTTGCCTCCTGCACTCCTGAAGTGTAGACATACCAGTAGAAGCTTGCAGCCTTTGATAATGGATCTCCAAAACTGTAGCTGTTTCTCTGCATTTATTCAGTGCTTGTTTACATCTTTTTTGTTGCAGGACCTGATTATTATTGTGTTTTTTACAGTATGTTGCTTCTGCTTTGATACAATTTTCCACTGGTACATATATGCTTCTGATGGCACAGTTTAGACTGAGAATCACAGACTCATTAAGGCTGGAAAAGACCTCTGAGATCATCAAGACCAGCCTTTGACTTAACACCACCAGATCAGCTAGACCATGGCACTATGTGCCACATCCAGTCATTTCTTGAACTCTTGCAGGGATGACGACTCTTACCACCTCTGTGGGCAGCCTGTTCCAATGCTTCACCACACTTTCAGTGAAAAAGTTCTTCCTGGTATCCATCCTGAACTTGCCCTGGCACAGCTTGAGACTGTGTCCTCTTTTCCCTCATTGTCTGGGAGAGGCTTCATGCAGTTGATCAGGATGTCCTTTTCGGCTCTCTCTAAACCCTGCTAGTATGTCTCTTGGAACTTTTGGAAGCTTGTAATAGTCCTTGCAGTGTACACCTGGTGCACACAGGGTATGTCTTTGGAAAAATGATCATCTTCTTGAGGCTCTTGCTAATGTATCGTTGCAGGGCTTGATTAAGATGTGTTGCGTAAGATGACTTGTCGCCTCAGTCATCAGTTTATGTATGAAGTAAGAGGGAAAAGGATAGAAGGAACATTTTCCATTCTGAGACTTAGCTTTGTTAAGAGTGATTACTGCAGAGAGAAGCTGGGTATGAGATGTCAGCTGACCAAGTGTGTCTGGTCTTCTTGTCACTAGGGATAATTTGTGTTGGTGTCAGACAGTCAGGATCCCACACTTTATCAGGCTTAGAGCAGCACCTGTTGCCTGCTACAGTGTGGAATCAGTGCTGCAACACTGAGTGAAAGCTTTTCTCTGTTGTTGGTTTCTTGGCCAGAATCTATGGGGGCACATGGATTTTTTCATTATCTAAATGTTAATAGTTGATGCTTGTGTATGTTACATACATATTTATCTAGTATCCCTAAACTTGGCAGACTATAAATGCACATGCAGCTCATTTTAAAAACTCAGGAAGAAGAGAATTGGCCATTCCCCTAAGTCACATGATTATTATACAGGTAACACAGTCCCCTCTCTTTTTTGCATTTTTATAGCTCTTTCCAAGGCTTTAGTTCTCTTTTGGGGTTATTTGCAGCATTTCCTGTTTCTCAGAACAGTACTGTTGTCCCAGTCTTCTTGCCTGCAAAGCTGTGTCAATTAAAACAGCTCTCCCAACACCTTGTTTTCCTATCTGCTGTTTCCTTTATTTTCAGAATTTACTGGTAAGAATTTTTACCCCAACACTGTTTCTGCTTGAATTCCTGTGTAAAATTCTCTGACAAAGTTAAGACTTGTGCAAATGTAAACTTTCAGGCTGTGAGAGGGCAAATCAGAGGGAAATCACATGGTGTCAGTAAAGATGACTCATAATTCCTCTGATCTGCCTTGTTTTGCCAGTAGCAATTCGTGTTAATGGTTTTATATTTCTTTGATCTATGTATCTGACTGTTGGGGTGGTTTGAAGAAGAGGTGTAAAATCCTAGAGGTGTTTTACAGCTGTAACACAGCCCTTCCTTACTGAACATTTAAGGCCAAACTGATGGTGATACAAGTTGGTACACATGCTTACTTCTTGGTAAGATTTATCTTCCTTTACCCTTAAGAAAATTAAACCATTTCATGGTGATGCTTTTTATTCAAAAAGAGGGGGACTTACTTTGCTTTGATTTGATTTGCCTTTACCAGTGGTAATGCCAGTAGTATCTGGCAAGCTGCTAATTGCATTTGGTCTCTGATACTGTTTCTTCTGGTTCTGAGTGGTGAAAGTCAATGTTAATGACATGGATGCAGTAACACAGATTTTTACACCCAGCCTCCACAGCCAGCCTTTACTTTTTCAGGAAGCATTTCCATTTGTTTGAAAAAAACAGAACTGCTTAATTGTAGGGTGGCAGTAGAAGAGCTCCGCTGTCTGTGAGTAAGGAGGGTGTCTGCGCTGTAAAATACAAGCGCTGCTTGCCACCAGCGTAGTACCTTGCTAGTTTCATCTCAAAGTGCGTGTAGCCAAGGGCAGGGGTCGGGGACAGGCGTGCATGAGAACTCAAAGCAGAAACAACTGCACCACAAAGGCAGCGGCAGGAGAGGTGAGGGTGCAGGCGGCAGCAATGGAGTCCTGATGCGCAAAGAGGGGAAGGGACCTTGAGGGAGCAGTTTGCATGGGGCCTGCTTTGAATTGTAGCCCACACTGGAAAAAGTGCAGAAATGCACTTGGAGCTTATAGCTTCAGTCAATGGGTACTGGAGCTGCAGGAAGGAGACCAGCTGCTGGGCACTTCCTTGGCTGGTTTGGTGCTGCTTCAGCCGGTGCTAAGCCCTGACTCGTGTGTGTCTAGCTCTCCCTGCTTCCTTCTGCCACTTCCCAATCTGAGGATGTCTCCCAGTATGAGAGACAGGCTGTGTGAAATGCTCTTGGGTGAAATGCCTGTTGCCCATGGGGGCTGTGGAATGGGATCCAGCTAGTGCAAACCATGTGGGGGATGCAGAGGTGGGAGGTGGGCAGCAGAGGGATGAAGGAAGGGTCAGCAGCTAAAGGAGAGCCTGGAGGGTGACAGGTCTCCCAGGAGAAGTAGCAGAACAGCAAATCTAAGCAAAAATGCCTTGAGACTGCTGGGACCTCTGAAGTTTTCTTGCTGAGAAGGCTAGAGAGAGGAAAATGGAGAGATGCATGATGATTTCTGAACTCACTATGGGCTACATCTGTTTTTCTCATCCACCCAAAGGCTTTTAAGAGTGCTCCAGCACCCGCAGCTCAGCCCCCTCCCCATTATCACTTCCTCCTGGCTGCAGCTCTGCTTCCCCCTAATACTCTCTCCGCTTTCAGAGACACCTTGTGTCCCTGGGTCAGGCCCTCCTTTTTGCAAGCCACTCCTATGCCTGGTATCCAGGGTGTTGTTTAGGTGAGCAGTAATGCCCTTTTTCAGTACTGTAAGAAGGTGCAGACTGCACTGAGACACACACACACACACACACGCCTGGGCACTGGTCCCACCTGCTCTATCAGAAAAGGTTCATCATGGGATCAGCCCAGATGGCCCATTGGCACCAGTATAGTTGTATGTGGTGGTTAATTGTCTGACTAGGGATTAAGACCATTAAGCAGTGTAACTATCATGATCTTATGTGAGTTTTGCTTTTCTTATTTCATTATTTTATTGTGCTAAAGCATGGCAGGTTTTATATTGGGATTGCAACATGGAAGTCACGTAAAGCGAGTCATACATTTGGTTTGATTTCCATTTCCTGTACTGTATTTGAACTGTCTCTGCAAAATTTGTGAGCTTCTAGACTTAAACACTATTGCAAATAAATAGTTACAAAATTTGAGAGTGATAATACATTAATAGATATTTAAAACTTAGTCTCATATGTATCTCTTATGTGAAAATATGTAATTGATTTTAAATAGTAAGGTTTTATGGACTCTTGGAAAGTGTTCCAATAGACCTTTGGAACTTTGTATAAAGAAACTGGACTACTGACTTTTCTCATCTATATTTGCTTGATCTTTAGGAGAAGCCTGTGGAAACACAAGATTACCGTAGTTCCTCTAGTTTTAACATTCAGATGGAAAAGATTGTTGGGAAGCTGGGAACAAACCCAGTGCCCATCCTTTTACAGGAGGGCTGCACCACAATCTGTTTCTCCCGGTGGGAACTGTTTTTACTGTCATGTCCTTGTCGAAAGCATCCTGCTACCACCCCCCTAACAACAGCTAATACATCTTTGGAATACATAGGCTTGCATACCACTTTGTGCCTCACCCCTCCTCCAACATTACCGTGCCTTTTTGTTTGGGAACTGGTGCTCTAGAAAGCTCTCCATGGTCTTCCAGTCTCTTACTCTCTTGGACACTGTTTGGTGTCAATAGTCACTGTGGGCAGGTCATGTAGAGAGCCTCTGCATCATAAGAGCTTTTAGGCTGCAGGCAATTGAGACCCAGCCAGCAGTGGTTAGACCTGCTTGAAACAAGACAGTTGCTGTATCAATCATCAGTTCATCAGAATATGTGGAAAATGTGCTTACTAACTGGGATCTCTGGTTTTGTTTTTTCTAGGAGTGAACTTGTTGGTGGGCACTGAAAGTGGTCTAATGCTGCTAGACAGAAGTGGGCAGGGGAAGGTTTATCCACTCATCAATCGAAGACGATTCCAGCAAATGGATGTACTTGAAGGGCTGAATGTCTTGGTGACAATTTCTGGTAAAGTTAATTGTTGAACATTATATTTTTCCTCCATCTGGCATGGCATGGCATGGCAGATAGATTTTCTTGGCAGCTTGTGTATTGAGGGGGAAGTCCTGACTGAACTCAGTGGATTTTCCATCATTTCACCTCTCTGAGTCTACAGTTTATTTCTGCAAGTGGATCATTTTCCACACAACACCCATGCCTGTTTGCTCCCTGTCCTTCCTTCTGTGGGATGACATTTAAAAATGCTGTACGAGTTTGGGGGAAATGTCTGGCTTTGTTTCCTTGTTCAGTATTTTAGAGCTGGAAGTTAATGTTTTGTGAAGTTTGGGAAAATGGCATTCTTTCCCTCTGTCATGATTGCTTTCAACCTGGCCTCTTTCTTACCAAAACACAGTGTGCTACTTTGGTTTAAAGATATTTTTGTTGTGCGTTAAAATCTGTAAAATGGGGAAAGCTCTTGCAAAATAGGGAAGTAAGAGTGATGTGCAGTAAAAGTGTGAGAGAGAGGAGTACACTGTGTACATGGTGCGGAAATAACCAGAGTGAGAAGGCAGATTGGTGCCTGGTCTCTCGCTGGGTACAGCTTGGGAATGGCAAAGCAATGGGAGATGAAGGGTGGTGGTGATGCTTGTGTTTGTTTTGTGTGTGCTGATGAAAAATGTGTTTTATGAAGCTTGAGGTTCCAGACTCTTTGGCTCCAGAAAGGTATGGCATAAGGTTAACCTGCTGTTAGACAATTTGATGTGGTGCATTGTTAGTCTTTCTTCACAGGTGTTGTTCAGCCATTTACCTTCCTTTTGTTCTGGTTTGTTTGGGAAATCAGCCTTAGCTATGCTCTCTGTGTGTGTGATAGGGAGAAGATGTTACATGAGGTTTCTCACAGGATTCGCTGTTGTTGTTCAGATCCACCCAAATTTTGTCGAGGCTCCAGAGCCTCTCTGAATCTGCTCTGAGTCTCTGGCTCTCCCAACACTTGTTCAAAAGGACACGCATTAGACAATTTAGTGGAATTTAATGCATTAACGATGTTGTGTTACCACAGATCCAAAGAACCATGCCCATGCTGCTGTCATCAACACGGGATTTGTTTCTGTCCGGAACAACTGAATTTTATTGGTTTGTCACTTGCTACATTCTCAGATACAGCTATGCTGTGGAATCTATAAAAAGAAAAAGATGAATCAGGCAGCATTTAAAAATACACAACCTGCTGTGTGTCCTTTTGATGTCTAATGCTGTATGTTAAAATATAAGCTGTTTGAAAGGCACCATTTGATAGATTTTATACTATAGCAGACCTTGTAAACAAAAATATTGTATAATCCAACTTGTGTAAAATCTGTTGGTTTGAAAAATACCCTACACAAATCACAAGTGTCTGTGATTCAGTCTTGTCTATAATTGTTTTAAGTTTATTGATGTTTGCGTCAGTCACAATTGGAGTACCCTGACACATCCGTTTTCTTTGTTTCCTTCAAAACTATTGCTTCCTCTGTGGAGACACGCTACATTAACCCTTAAGAAATCAGCTGATCTTTGGTTGTTCTATGCCTTTGTGTTTGTGCCATCTCCTGTGTTTTATGGGAGGTTACTGGAGTATGAGGCAGGAGAGGCATCGTTGCCCAGTGGAAGGCAGGGCTGGCGGAGCATATTCAGTGAAACCAGAATGCTGTTACGCCCAAGTTTCCCCTTATATCCTGCTTTTGCCTTCTGTGCTTCACATCTCAGTTTTTTACCCTCATGCTGGACTTCTCTAAGTATCTTTTTATTTGTGATGAGTTGCTTCACCTCTCCTGGCAAAATTGGAATCTGGAATGAAGTTATGTTTCTGCAAATGGTGTGTTTTGCCAGATTAGTTATGGAACTGTCTCTGGGCTTTGTCCCAGCACTGCTGCAGCTTCGCTGGGAGCATTGTTCAGCTCACTGTGGTGCACTCAGCTGTATGTTCCCCTGAGTTTCTTGGGAAGTGATGTGCCGATGGTGGTAGGGTTTGAAAGGTGTCACCGCGTTGTGCGAAGAAGTTGCTGTGTGTTAGGATTTTGAGAGGATTGTCACCTATGAGTCTGAGAACATTAAATCAATTCTTGACCCAATTTATATTTGAAGTACAGAACTTTTTGACAACAAAGCTTTTGATACTGAGATACTGAGCCTGCTAGAAATGGTACAAGAAAGCCTTGCAGGTAAAGCAAGAGTAGTTGATTGGTTCTTCAGTTCAGGCTGTTGAGAGGCAAAAAACATAGTTTCTTCTGCTGAGGTGATACAGTGCAGAGTCATAAAACTGCTGGAGGAGAGAGCAGCAATGTGCACACAGAACACGCTCCAGTTGTGGCTCCCTGAGGGTTTTGCCGGCCCAGCTGGCTGATGATGGCACCAGGAAGGTAGGAAGAGATGACAGAGTGGAAGAACTGGTTGGAATCTTCCTGCTTAATAATTAAAAACCACAGTGACAATAAAAACAAAAACTCAATATAGGAAAAAGGACTTTGCATTTGAAACTATGTCTGTGGGAGAATCCAAGCTGGGAGTTCTCATAGAATTCATTGTCTGATTAGTTCATTTGATGGCTGAAGCAGAGTTTTCATTCTTATTTAATGATCATAATGATTAGACCCCCGCAAAAAATAAAAAAGACCATATTTTTGAGAGCTGTTTAAACTGACTGGTAGAGCTTTACAAGGAGAAGGATCTGATCTCCCCACTCCAAATGTGAACATTAGGAGCAGCATAACTTGTTGAAATACATAGCCATGTTTATATAACTAACCAGTCCTGCTCTTTTCATGTCAGGCTGCAGAAAGGCAGAGGAATTTCCTGTCTTGTGACTTTTCCTTGTGGTCTAGACACCAAAACACAATAGGAACACATTTGAGATATTTCTCAGTTGTTTTGAAAAATGTTTCTGGTTGGAGAGAAATACCCTGGCGCACATCATGTGAACCAAGAGGAAAAAAAGTAGCCGCGTGCTGGGAAATTCCCATGTGTACTGTTTGTTCTGAGTCTTCAAGTTTGACTAAGCTACTTGGGAAGCTACAACCATGGAAATGTCTGAGGCAGAATTTGTCTCCTTGTGGACAGGGACTCAGGATGGTTTTAAAAGCATTTGGTACATTGTACTGACCCTGAGCCCTCTGAGCTCTTTCTTGCCCAGAGCTGCAGTGGCTTCTGATCTGAGCTATGTTTCCTATTTTTCAGTGTTTTTAAAAGAGCCCTTGTGGCTATAATTTGCAGTGTTTTCGTGGAAGGACCTTTTTTGGGTTACGTGTGGGACTTCTGGAAATACTGTTTCCTGCTCTAGTCCTCCAAATCTTGAGAAAGCTACAGGAGTGGTAGGGCTTTACCCCTTTAAGAAACATGGCTTAATAAATATTAAGTCAGGAAGTAAATCAGGGTACTTATTTACTGCCAAATCTATAGTCCCATTTGTAATGGAGAACAAAAGACGGTGCAGTGTTACTTCACATTTCATCGCATGGCATCAGAACAGAAGGGCTTTTAAAATTGAGTGGCAGATCCAGTATTTGCAATCACCTCTCCAAGTCCACTTTAAATTTAAGCTCAGTGAACAGATTTTTTACTTTGAAACTCCCTCTTCTTTTCCTCCTGTTTTTTCCCACGCAAGTAATCAGTAAAAAGATCTTTTAGACTATGTGTCTTTTTAATGCAATGGCTTGTGGTGCTGGAGTCCATGGAGAAGCCTGTTTGCAAGCTGTGCTTCTCCACGTTGCTGCCCCAGCCGTTGCAGATGCTTTTCCTGACAAGCCTAGCTCTGTTGGGGATCCCCTGCCATCAGGGTAGGGAGTCTGTGCCAGCTCCAGCACCCCAGTGTGGAACTGGCTGTGCATAGCAGGATGGTCTCAATGCTCGGGCCTCATGTCCTGCTGCAGCCAGTGTCCTCTGAGCAAGCACCTGTGAACTAATCTGTCAGCAGGCATCTTGTGAAAACTTGAACGACAAATTAAAGACATTTAGCTGAACTCTCTAGCTGGATCTGGCTGGCAGGCTGCCAGGTGGGCCATCTTGATAGGAGGTGGCTTCTGACAGCACAGACCAGTACGGTGTCGCTTGGCCAGCCCAGCGGTGACTGCAGTACAGGCCACCTGTCTCCCTCTCACCTCTAGCAGCTGAGAAACACTGCACAGGCACATGGCACCTCATCGTGGCTGGTGAAGAACAAGCATGGAGCTACCCCGCTGACAAGTAGGGTCCCTGAGAGCATCTCCTGTTTCCTTTCCTTTCACAGGGACCTCATGGAGCCTTATTAAATGGCTCCTAGTCAGAGCAGGGGTGATCTCCCTTCCTCAGCCACAGCGTCATCTGTGGAGCTGTAATGGTTTCAAGCAGCAAAGCAGCTGGAGAAAAGAAGTTGCAAGCTTTGAGTATGTGCATTTAGGGCCATCTTCTCACTAGTTCAGCAAATGCTTTGTAGGCCACTAGTTGTTAAAGAATCACTGATAAAGTTTATCGTGAACCTTGCACTGCTTTCAAAGAGGCCTTCTCCTATCGAGAGTTAAAAGTCTGAGCTGTATTTCGATGATGTGGCAGATGCATTGTCAGTTGAAGATAGGGCAGCCTGGGCAGGTAGCCTCTCTCACCTGGGGAGAAGAAACACCTCTCACAGTTTCTGTGTACAGCCTGATAAGTATTACACCCTTGCAGCTCCAGGAAAGGGCTGCTGACAAAGCAGTCAGCAGCATTTAGCAAGTGTTAGATGAAGTTTCAGGTCTCATATTCCATCCTGCTGCTCTCCTACAGTTTTGTATCAAAAAGAGCCATTCTGACTCAGTTAAGTGTATGTGTATATATATATATTTAATCTCAGTGCATGACTCTGGTGCTTTTGTTGTGGGAGTTCCCTGTTCTAGTGGAAGTTTTCTAGGCCCTAAGAACCAGATAGCTGAAGAGTTGTTCCCTTGAGTTTGTCATTTATGTTTGTGTGGTATTACCATGTCTCTGTCACTAATTATCAGGAAAGTGCGTTTCTGGGTAGAGTCTGGAGTGAAGCTGTTGCAGATGTAAAAACAGGGAGATTTCCGTGGTTGCAGCATTTTCTCCTTCATTGTTATTTTGGTTTGCTTTGCAGGGCTTTCTGTTTGCCTGGGTAGGGCTTTTTGCAAGTATCTTCCTTTGGAGATAAACCGTTTTTTTTTCGTTTTGTGGCCAGGTAAGAAGAACAAGTTACGCGTTTACTATTTGTCATGGTTAAGAAATAAAATCCTTCACAACGATCCTGAAGTAGAAAAGAAACAAGGCTGGACAACGGTGGGTGACTTGGAAGGCTGTGTGCACTATAAAGTTGGTGAGTAGCAAATGCAGTAATCAAATAATTGGGATAAAGGATGGCTGAGAAAGGGAACTGCAGTGCATGTAGCTATTTGGTTTAAGTTTAGTTGGTTTTATTTCTAGCTGTCTTACCTGTTTCTCAGGGTGAACTTGCTGGCAAAGCACCAAAATAGATGGCAAGTTACGGGGTTAAATTGAAGATGAGAGGGGTTTTGTGATGGAATGATGGGCTGGGAACTGGAGAGTGTGCAAATGTCATCTGTCTCCTTCCTGTAATGAATGCAGCTTCCAGAATGGTGCTGCTACGGGTGGTGAGGGCTGGTAACATTTCACCACCTCTGTTAGACCCTTTAGGTAATAAAGGGATTCTCGTCCCCAGCAACTGTTTTCTTTACTAACAAGTTTCCCTCATCTTTTACCATGACGAATTTACATGCTGGAATAGATTGAAAAAAGTCTCTCTTTAATGTAGATTTTAGATACTGGGAAAAAAAATAGAATGGGAGGAGAAAGGAAGCCCGCGTAGCAGACGAGCTTTGGGGAAGTATTTGGGAACAGAAGCATGTCTTTAACTTCAGGATGATTCATTGATTCCCCTTAGCTCATAAAATTCCCTAATGCCATCTCAAATCTGGTGCAGTACAGTTACAGAATCAAGTGTGTTTTCATTAGGCAGGCGCCCTTTGAGTGGTTTAAAGTAATTTAAATGGATTTGGCTATAGGAACTTCCACCAAAGCTGGTGAAAGACATGTAGCATTCACAGCCAGCGGAGTATACAGTGAGCCTGCTGCCCTGCAGGTGGGAATATGAACCAAGAGCTCTTTCTGCTGCTTCGGTTTCATGGTGCATCCTAATGGGCACTGGATGTTGCCTCTGATTTGATTTTCTCCCAAGAGCCAGCTCAGTTCCTTTCCAGCTATGTCAGTCAGTGTGGAGCAGCAGCAATCAAACTGTTCTCAGTCTCCTCCTGTCATGCGTGTGCTCTTGGAAAAACCTGCTAATGGGGTGTAATCAATAACAATGGCAGTAAGTGACTGCTGAACCAGGAGCTTGACCCCGAAAACAATTAATAATGCACTTCTCTGGTATCGTACCCCAGGGTGTCAGCAGCATAATGAAGTGGCCTGTTAACAATACATCAACAGCTATTGAAAGGAGGCTTTCCAGCCGGGAAGCCTCTGAAACAAAGAGCATTCTCTTCCAGATGAAGAGGGGTTTGTTACCCTGGGCTGCAGGCTGGCACTGAACTTCCCTCTGAACCACAGAAATACAGTAGACTTTTTCAGGTAGTGAGAGGCCTCTTTGACAGCTGCGCTTCAGTTCCCAAGAAGGAGAGCTCTGCCAGTAGTTGGGCTTGCAGTCTGGACGCTGTCACCGAGGCAGCTGGCACTGATCACTTCCTTGTCTCTTTGATGCAACAGGGGTCTCCGATGTCAGGGTGAAGTGGTATTTATGGATCTCAGTTGCTTCAGGCAACTTTTGGCTCCTCTAAATGAGAAATTGCTCTTTTGAAACTTAAGATTTGGGTGAATTCCCAGATAGCACCCAGAGCAAATAATAAGAATTATCAAATGTCTCCTTTCACAGATGAGGTGGTTTTGTTCAACACCCCCCTCTTCCCCGTGAAAAAATTCCAGGAAGTCTTCTAAGCTAGACAAGACTGAACAAAAGCTCTGTTTTTAGTCAGTACAGCTGTGGAGGTTGAGAGACTTTTTTTTTTTCTGTTGAAGAAGTGTCAAGTCCCTTAACACTTACAGCTCAGGAGTCTTGCTTTCCTGCACAGTTAAAAGAGCAAGTAGTAGTGTGGGTCACTATTGTAATGACACTTTATTTCTGATTAATTATGTGAGTCTTTTTTCTTTTTCTCAAATGAATTATGTCAGACTTTAGGGACAAAGGAAAGTGCTCTACTATCAAGCTTGCCTTTTGCTTTTGAAATTGAGTTATGTTGTAATTTTTTTTTTCTTCCTTTCCTCTGGGTAATTTCTCCATCAGCTCAAAGTACCACTGCCAGTGCTGTGACTGGAACTGCCAGTAATGGACTCTTCCACAGTCACGGCCTTCTTTTATTGAAATGTCCCTGTCTGAAAATTCATTTTCTTGTCTTGATGACTAAGCACTGTCCAATGTGGAAAAAAATAAGTGGAAATAAGTGTGTACTGACCAGTTAATTCTACATGGTGACATGGTCAGTTGCTAATAAGAGTAATGATTTTTGTAGCATAAATGTATCAAAGAGCTTGACTACATACAAATAGCAATCCTAAAATGTAGTGTTACTAAAACTCTCAAAATTACAGTATTTCTTCATACTTACATAAATTGTCTTCTTTCTACTGGAATGACTTCAGAATTATGCTGAATTCTTTTTTGTTTTCTTTAATTTCAGTAAAATATGAAAGAATCAAGTTCTTGGTAATTGCATTGAAGAGTTCTGTGGAAGTCTATGCATGGGCACCAAAGCCATACCATAAATTTATGGCCTTTAAGGTAACAGTATATTTCAGCCATAGGTAGGATTTTCTCATAACCACTTGCAGTTGTCCCTCTTACAAAAATGTTCTGACATTGTATCATGGTCATATTCCAAGTTCTTCGGTAAATCTCCACAAACTTTGTATTATATTTTAATATAGGAGGTTTTTTTTTTAATTCTAAGAGACAATACACTTAAAGGTCTGATTTGTAACCGAGCATAAACTAATAATGGCACAGTATCACAAGTCTTTGTTTGCTCTGAGTGATACTCAGCATTGTTTTTGAATGCTGCTAGAATGAAATTAGCTGGCTTGGTATAATTGCCAGGCTGATTTACAGTTACTGTGGGTTGTACAGATCAAAGTAAGTACTACAGGAGTGCCAAATTGCCCTGAACTTTGGGGAAAGCAATTCTTACTAAAAATGCAAACGGACCAAGTAAGCCCCACAGAAAATAGTTTAGGTGATTGAAATGCAGCAGTTTGCAGAGTAATCTGTGATTGTTCATAAGAGATGTATTAGCCTAATGGGTCTGGTGTATAGGGACCAGGGGGATGTGGAGGAATAAACCCACAATGTGTGCATACGAGCATGTTTTTATAGACCCTGTTGTTCTAAGCACTAAAGTAAATCTCACTGGTGGTTGTCTCACAGTCATTTGGAGAATTGGTACATAAGCCATTGCTGGTGGATCTAACCGTAGAAGAGGGTCAGAGACTAAAAGTGATCTATGGCTCCTGCGCTGGCTTCCATGCTGTTGATGTGGATTCAGGATCGGTGTATGATATTTATCTACCAACACATGTAAGAGCTGCTGCTGCTGTGGTTGGGTTTTTCTCTTTCTTTCTGGTGGATCACCACCCCCCACCCCACCCAGCTCCAACCCCTTCCTTTCCCCAAATGACCAATGTGTCAGGCTGTCCCTGTGGATCACTGCCAGATGTTTGCAGTGGTAAATGGGGTGGAGGGGTCTATGCAGATATGGCCATATGTGCCGTGGGGTTTGTGCCTCACTGTCAGTCCTCACCTTATGGTCAGTATGTCTCTCTGGTTTGGAGTTGCCCACTCAGGTCTGACGAGGACCAGTGTGACTGTTCCAGGGGTAGCAGCTAAATGGCCAGGTGCCCTGCAAATGCCCAGCAGCACAAATGACACAACAGCCCACTGATGAGTTTCAAAAGGGTTGGCAAAGGCCAGGTGGCCTTAGCTACCAAGGTTTCCTGTTGTTCATTGTGCACAGAGGCATCAGATGGGCCACCCCAAGCCCTATTCAATGCAGTGCAGAGATCTGAGGTCTGCATCTGTACTGCTTGCCCCAGGTTCCTTTTCTGCCCATGGAAAGAAATGGGCACCCCGACAGAGAAATTAATCTTTCCTCCGTTTAGATGTTTGCCTTAGGATGAGAGGATTTGTGCTCCAAGGGTTTACAGGTCTTTGTCACCATGTATGGTGTTTAACTCAAGGGGAGCAGATCTAGTGCTTCTAAAGGGAGGGAATTTGGGACTAGATGGTCTTTAGGGTCCCTTCCAACACAAGCCATTCTATGATTCTGTGAATCCCTGATGTGTCAGCCAAAACCAAAACTCACCCATTCCTTTCTTCTAGCACAGGCTCTGCAGCATTAAAACAAAAGCTTCCTCTTTTTGTCTCTGTAGATCCAGAGTAGTATCCAACCTCACGCAATCATCATTCTCCCAAACACGGACGGGATGGAGCTACTGGTCTGCTACGAGGATGAAGGAGTTTACGTCAACACATATGGAAGGATAACCAAGGATGTGGTTCTGCAGTGGGGAGAAATGCCAACTTCAGTTGGTAAGTGCCTCTGGGGAGCCATGTACAATGTGCTCTTAGGGAGTGTGAGTCTGTGCACATGGGCAGAAGGAGGGAACATCGAGTGTGCTGCTTCTGCATCTGAAGTCAGTGCTGTATTATTTCTGGAAAACAGCTGTTTTGGCTGAAGTTTTTGTGATTAAAACCCAATTAAGTTGTGGAGTTCATGATTGAAAAACTCACCATGTCCTCTGTAGTCTGCTGCAGAATTTTTGCTAGACAGCCACAAAGTTGTGGAAACCTTTTAGTATAAAGTCGTATAAAGTGGCAGATGAGTAAAATATTATGGGTAAGTCTCTGTAGATAACAAAAGTTGTACCTCATTTGATGTCTTTAATTCACCTGCAGATTACTCATCTCTCCAGCTCAAAATAAGGTTGAGAGTGAGAACAATGAGTGTAGTACACAAGTACACACCAGAATCCCTCCTGCTTGTGCCGCTGTAATTCAGTGCAGAGCATAGCGTGGGGCTGTGGTCACACCTTCCTTTTGTTGGGCAAGCACATTGCATTTTATGGGCTCTGGGATGGCTGCATATATTGGGAGATGACTGCTGATAGCTGTTTGAGCAACAGGAACAACAATGGAGGAGGAAATTTGAAGAAGATTCATGCACAGCGTGTTCACTCCTGTGCTGATTAACTCTTGACGAGATCTAAAAGCAAGCAGAATATATCAGCTGGCAAATTCCAGAGCCTTTGGAGACTGGAATGCTTGTGAAGTAGTAAATGGCACTGAGGCAGCCAACACCATCTGAACGTCTGGCAATTTTTAGAAACTATTTGGCCCATTTAGCACTAGTGGAATATTTAAAAATAAATAATTTTCCATCAGGATGGTATATGCACTGTTGGTGTACATTATACTGCAGTAGATAATTTGATTTAATTTCACTGAAAAATTAATATGAATATATTACATAAAAGGAAAGTACTGCAAAATTAAATATTTTTAAATTTTGCTGTCTAGGAAGTCCTTCTTATCTTTCTGTTAAGTATGCATACAAATCAGAGGCAACAGCTTAGTCTTCATTAAGTTCCCATATGTTATTTTTGACAGCATTCCTAAGACTATTCATCAAATTGCTTTGTGAATATTCCTTTTCATAATGCTGGTGACTTTACTTTTTATTTAATTTTCTTGCTGCTATCAAAAATAGATTTTTTTCCTCATGCTACTACTAATCTGTGTTCCCCTGTGACACTCTTAGGAAAAATGTTTGATTTTATTTGTGCACAAAGGAATGCAGTATGTCAAATAATATTTCTACTTTGAGAGCTTAATGTGAACCTCTTGTGAGATATACAGAATGATTTTCAGTTGGCTTTCTCAAGGAGATCAGTTTTTCAAGTATTACTCCTATTAAGAGAGGTTAGGTAATTTTTTTGTAGTTTTACCTTTCCCTCTCATTCTTTGTTTTTGCTGTTAGACTCCTTCAAGGAGAGAACATAACAAGCTGGTGCTTGGGACACATAGTAGTGGATGGGCTCAGTCAGTTTAAACCTTGGCTTCTGCTTTCTCCTAGTCAATACCTGAATAATCCATCTCTTTGTCCCAGACTTGGGAGAAAAGGAGTGTGTAAAAACTCAATGTTCCCTCTGTTTAATTAAAGGTTATAACATTTCCTTTGTTATGAATGCTCAAGGAAGAAGTATATAGCATAGAAAACATGCAAAAGAAATTTAAAAAATGTATTTCTTAGGCATCTTGAATGTTCTGAGGACAGAAATAGCACTCTGAACATGTGTGTAGCTACAATAACACACATGTGGGTAATTTTTAACTAGAGTGTGTCAGGATATTCCTTGGTTTTTCCATTCCTCCTGTTGCCCTCTGCCCGTCCTAATGTGCTGTTTTCTTTCCAAAGCATACATCCGATCTAACCAGATCATGGGCTGGGGAGAAAAAGCTATCGAAATCCGTTCGGTGGAAACTGGACACCTGGATGGTGTGTTCATGCACAAAAGGGCACAAAGACTCAAATTCTTATGTGAACGCAACGACAAGGTACATTCCCTCCCACCGCGTTTGTTGCCAAGATGATAAACGTGTACTTCAGTTGGGTACTTAGGCTGGGTTGACCCTGACCAGCAGCCAAACACCCAGCCAGCCTCAAGTTCTCTCCCCTCTCCCATGGAAGGGAAAGAAAATAGTCAGAAGGCAAAAAGACTCATGGATCTAGATATGGATAGTTTAATAAGACAGCAAAAGCTGTGCATGCAAGCCAGACAAAATAGAGTTAATACACAGTCTCCCGTGGGCAGGTGTATGTCCAGATGTTTTCCACACATAATGCTTGCTTGGGAAGACAGATGTCATCACCACAGTGTCCCTCCTATCCTCTCCCTTTCCCTGAGCCTTTATTGGTGTACATGATGCTGTATGTTATGGGACATCCATTTGGTCGGTTTGGGTCAGCTGTCCCAGCACTGTCCCCTTCCAGCCTCTTGCCCATCCCAGCCCACTGGCCTTTTAGGGGTGAGGGAGCTGGAGAGAAAGCCTTGATACTGTGCAAGTGTTGTTCAGCAGTAGCCAAAACACTGGTGTGTTAACAACACTGTTTAACACAGATGCAGAGCCCTGCACCCCACAGGCCACTATGAGGAGCATCAGCTCCATCCCCACCAGCCCAGACCAGCACTGCAATTGCACCGCAAATATTGGGGACACTGAAGGCTCATTAGAACCACTGCTGTCCTACATGTTGAATCTCTTTTTCTTTGCAGGTTTTCTTTGCCTCCGTGCGGTCAGGTGGAAGCAGTCAAGTCTATTTCATGACCCTTGGCAGGACTTCACTTCTGAGCTGGTAGAAGCGGTGGGATTTGGAGAGGAATTGCTGACATCCAGAGTCTGAGATCTTCATTACTTGGAATTATTTTCAACTGGAGTACAGACCTGCACGAATGCAGCACTCTGTGTAAATGTGTGTGCAGGCATCACTGGTGTTAGGTTTCTTTATGTTTTTCAACTGAGGCTGCGACGCAGCTGGTGCTGTAAAGATATTGCCATCAGGTGCTACAATGTCTTTGAGATTTGGGATCATGCTAGAGAGCTACAGGTCTTCTTTTCCCTTCAGCTCCAGGATTCCTAGGATTTGAAGGACTCTGTTTGTTAGTGTTAAAACAGAGAAGGGGGGAAAAAAGGAAGAAAAACAAACCAGGCTTACCATGAACATGCTGTTTGTTGAGTGGACAGGAGGCAGGCAAGAGAAGGTGAGAAGTGGTGTAGAGAGTCAGACTGGCTGAAACAGAGGGCAGATCTAGTCTAGTAATGTTAACAATGTATTTAATTGACATTTCTTTTTTGTAATGTGACAATATGTGGACAAAGAGGAAGGTGCAGGTTTTAAGAAGTTAATATTTATAAAATGTGAAAGACACAGTGACTAGGATAACTTCTTCTTGGGGACAGGGAGGGTGGGAAGGGGCTTGGGGTGGAATTCTTAGGGTTTTTATGTTTCTGCAGTTTTATTTTGGCCTGGCCAATAACTTTAGTCATTTTCTGTGTACCAGGTGTTGCCTGAAACATGTGCAGATGATAAAAAAAAAAGGAAAAAAAAATTCATTTTCTATAATGATTCTGTGTTAGGCCAGAACTTGGTTATGTCACAGTATTAGCACTGCCTCAGTTAAAGGTTTAATTTTTGTTTAAACCTAGAAGTGCAACAACAGTTTTACCACAGTCTGCACTCGCAGAACTAAAAAAAAAAAAGAAAAAAAAAAGAAAAAAAAGATAAATAAAATCCAAACTACATATGTTTATTTTTTGTGCCTACCTCATTGTTTTTAATGCATAAAATAAAAGAGGTGGTTTAGTTTATACGTTTTTAGAAGAAAACCATTAATGTCTAATTTAATCTTAATACCAAAACTACCAGATTGAAAGGTTTCTGACTGTTATTGCATAGCAAGTTTCAGCAGGAGGAGAGAGTAGTCCGTTGGGGCAATAGTCGTAGCGGTATGGCAGTGAGACACTGATTAATGTAATTTGCTTACAAAATTTGGTAAAGCAAGCATTTTTTAAACCAGTTTCATCCTTAATAGAAGTCTGAATTTAGCCTAAACCAGAGGTTTCACTCTTCTAACACATGGGCTTAGTAACAGGCAGGTAAAAGTAACTAGGCTAGTTCTATAAATTGTTAAATGTTGTAGGAAACATTTTGGGGCGGTGATGTTTTTCTTTTTTAAGAATGCAATGCACTAAAACTCTTTTAAGAATGTAGTTAATACTGCTTATTCATAAAAACAGCGTATACCTGTGTTTAGATGTAAGATCCCAGCTCTGGCTTTTTTTCTTTCTTTCTTTTTTTTTTAAGTCAGTTTTATTTTATGAATAAGTTCTGACATTTTTAATAAATGTCTTGAGAGTAATAATTTGTTTAGTGGCTACATGTTCATTACTTGAGAACTCTTGAGTGTATAATAATCCGTTGGTGTTGTAATAATGCACAGTGTCACGATTCAGCCATTTTCCTTTTTTTTTTTTTTTTCCCTTAATTCCTTTGGTGGGGTACTTTGCTGACAGCTGCCTTAAGCTGTTCATTCAGTGAACAGGCTCTCAGTGTTTCATGGGCTTTGTCTTCTGCTGTGGTTAACTTTCCTTCATGGCATGACAGGTAGGGCTTTTTAAACACGTATTCTTCAATTCAGTCAAGCTGATGGCTCGAGCGACTGGTCACACAATCAATTAAGAGCCAAGAGCACCAAGTGTGCAAAGCTCAGACTCAACAGACCCTTCTTTTGGTGTCAAATCTGACTGCTGTAAATCCTTCAACCCCAATCAGCGCTGCTGCTGAAGACTCTCCTTCGAACATCGTAGATGGTTGAAAAGCGAGCGGTAAACGCGTACCTCCAGCGCACGGGTGTGCACACAGCAACCCCCACTCCCCTACCCCCCAAAAAGAATCAAAACTCAAGAAAGCCTTACATTTGCTGGTGGAGGAATACCTAGAACTATTGTTTTTTAATTGTATGACTTTTGGATAGTGTTGAAGGTGAAGGATGCGTTCTTTTCAGGCCCGGTGTGGTCAGCCAGAAGAACGATCAACCTTTTGTACTATAATGAACTAAAGGGGACTCGGAAATGCAACGTGATGGTAGACATGGGTGTAATCACAGAGCTGCCCTATAGTGTAGTTTGCCGAAGCTGATTCGATCGAATGTCAGTCTGCGTGATTTAAATCTTCCAGTGCTATGTGGTCAAAATTAATCTAGTCCTTGAAAGCTGATGCTGTTCACCTAGAGGAAGATGCTCCAGTGCTGTAGGGATGCCCAAGTCATGGATATGTGCTGTTGAAGTTTTGAGGCTCTGTGGGAGGGTGGAAATCTCCTTCCTTCAGTGGGGTCTGCCCGTCTGGCAGCTTCTGCCTCCACAGAAGTGCCAACACGGCAAGGTCAAAACAGTATTACAAAACCACTTCGTATACCAACATCGAACTCTTCAAACAGTGCTTTTGTAAGCAAAGAAGAAAAGAAAAGCTCCTAGGTTTAGTTTTAAGCTTTAATAAGTAATAATTTTCTGTATCTTTAAGTCAAAGTAACCCTAACTTGTATGACTGCAGTGTTTTTATTTTTTATCTTATGCACATGTTATGTTGGAGAAAATGTTTACAAAAATGGTTTTGTTACACTAATGTGCATCACATATTTATGGTTTATTTGAAAGTGATTTTTGTGGGTTTTTTAGTTTTTCATAGTAGTAGTAGTACACTTTTTGTGATTTATAACCCCAAACTCTGCTGATTATAAAGATGCTAAACAATAATACAAAATGACAAACTGCATTAAAATTACTAATCGTAGAGCTGCAAAGCAGACTGGTGACAAGTAAAACACTCAGCCTTTTTTTTGCAGTGCTATCTAACTTGTCTTCTGTGTATTATGGAAATTACTGTTTTTTCCCCATTTTTCCTTAAATAAAGTCAAATTGACACCTATTGTATGTGGAAAGTACTTTGAATATCTACTGGCTGCAGAAATCAAGCTGCATGTTGCCTAGTTGCATGTTACCATAAGAACAAAAGTCTTATTGTCAAATCTCATAATTTTAGAGACTTTGACAATAAATGCGGGCTTTTGAGGGCTTTTTTTGTTGTTGTTCTTTTTTTTTTTTTTTCCCTTAAAGCCCAATCTCCTGGTGCAGTTGCTCTTTTAAGAATTGCAGTTTTGCTTTTACAGAGAAAGGAGAGTGAAAATCTTAGAAATGTGAGTGTGGGCGCGGAAAGAAGTTGCACAAGGAGAGCTTGGGTGCATTGTGAACGTGCCCTCCTGCCACGCCGTGTTCAGGCATGTGGTTTTTGTAAGCTGGCGCTGCTTATTGTCAGGAGTGCAACAAACAGCAATCTTGATCCAGATTCTTGCACAGCATGAAAGCACAGCTCCAAAAAAGCCAGGCTTTCCGAGTTGTAAGCCACAAATGCTGAGCAGGTTTGATGCAGAGTTGCTGTTTTTGCCCCCAGGGTTTCCCTTGGGCTTTGCCTGTGTTTTTTCACCACAAGCTGTGTCTGTTTTCTGAAGTGGAGATAAGCAGTAGACGACGTTTCCTTCTGATTAGGCTGGTCTCTGTGTGAGGAGGAGGAAGTCTGTGGTCCTGGACTTCAGCCTTTCCTTTCACTCTCATCTGCAGAAGACATGGGATGTGGTGTAAGTTGAAAAATGTTTCAGGGTTTCACTTGCTTTCTACAGACAAAGATATCTAGAATCCTTGAGCCTCACAGCTTTTCCCCTTCTGCAAGGATAGATACTGACTGAGCCTAAAAAACTCAGGACCAGCCAACTGCTGGTCAGGATGCTGCTGGCTCCGCTCCTGTTGTTGCTTCAGAGCTGCTGATTTTCCTCAGTCATCCATGACCCACTGAAGGCTTCCTTCAGTTAAACATGCTTAGGTGCAGTTGGGTGAGCACCGTTAGCTGGTCATGAAGACAGATGTGAGCTGATGCTCGTTCCAGTGTGCAGTAAGTAGCTGAAAGCAGCAACCACAGATGTGAGTTTTGGAGCAGGTGCTGGCAGAGGCAATGGAGAACAGGGAAAACCTTCGTGTTTCTGTGAAGAAAGGCATAATTATGGTGACTTACAGTAAGAAAGAAATAAAAAAAGATAGCATTGGAAACCATGCAGCAGATCTCACTCCTCTATGGGGCTTGGGTAGGTAGCAGTGGTGAGAGAGACACAAATTTTTACTTTTTAAGGGAGGGAGGGATGTCCATGGGGCAGAAGAGAACAAACAGTGCAGCAAAGGAACATGTGCATCTTAAAAATGAACTACTGCGTTAGTCAAACCAGAGAAAGAAATGATCAAATGCCAAAACTGAAACAATTTTTTTACAAAGCTTTTAAATATGCAAGTTAAATATTAGTAAAGTGCAGAACACTTACCCAGGAGATTGAAGCAAAAAAAATCCAAATTAGAAAAGATACAAGAGCCAGCCCTTTTCAGCAGATTGCTCTGCTGGAAGTCGTGTGCTAGAGTAATAGGATTGTATAGAACCTTATATGAAGGTGGGAGAGTCCTGTTTCGTGGGCTCCTACCTTTTGTGCAGAGACCTTGTTGATTTTTCTGCTTGTATTGATTTGGTGGTCTGGGATGAGGACTGTAATACTGCTGAAAAGAGACTGAAGTTGAAGAAACTTCAAGTGCAAGAAAAGAGCTGATGGCAGAGAGGGGACTCGGTACTGTGCATTCAGCACAGTGACTCTGCGGAGTCAGAATGGTCCATGGCAACAAATACAGTGGTAGTAATGGGACTGCATTTCCACCTTAGGGCCCAGTGCCTTGTGAGCTCCAGCATCTCAGCCCAAAGCTGTTTCTCTCTTCTAAAATCACTAAAAAAAATACTAGCACTGAGTTGTGCCACTTTGCTTAAGCAGTATTCGATAAGCAGTGGTCATGGCCAGCCTGGGTTACTTGCTGCTGTCTCTTACTTTGCCAGGGAATCCCAACCAGTCCAGCAGGGAAACAACGCTGGGAACTCAGAACTGTGAGAAGACTTCTTTTGCCAGTGAGGAATAAGCATTATGGCCAGGATTCCAGCTGCACATGATGGGTGTCCTTTGCCTGCTGGACTATATTAGGGTGTGTAAGGAGATGCAGGTTCAAAGAGCTGTGTGTGCCCAGCAGCTGTAATAATGTTGGATTGTAGCTGTCTTCCAGTATGTACAAATTCACTGCTGAGCTCCAGCACACAGCTTTTGGCCTATTTCCAACCCATTAAAGGCAGGAAAGCTGGTAACAACAGTCTTCTTTTGACTTAACTTTTTTTTTTTAAAGTTTTTTTCAACATGCTGCTGTTGGTACTGCTTGGGGAGGTGTGAAAACGCAGGGTCAGGCCAAAACTAGCACAGCCACTCTAGCCACTTGGACTGCTGTGAAGGTTACTGGGTGGGGGAATTAAAGACGAACATCAGGTAACAATTGCAGTCACGTAATTTTCACTCCATGGTTGTGTGGCTTTGTGCAGCATATGCTCCTAAAGGGTAAAAACTCTGCCCTAGAAATACTGATAATCTTCCTCTCCTTATCTCTCTGGTTTATCCCTTTCTTGGTCTGAACAATAATAAACTAGGGAGAGAAGGAGAGAGGAAGGTGTTTCATTGTTTAAAAAAAAAAATCCCTGATTCAATCAACATATGCCCTTTCCAGCTGAGGAAATGACAGAGGTACTTTCTTTGTTAAATAGGAAATTCACTTTAATGTTTCATTCTCAGTCTCTTTTGATTCTGTCTGGTAAATATATGGCATGGGAAAATGAGATTAATTTGTTCCAACTGCTGCATGCGGCTCAGATTTTACTTGCCCTCTGTGTGAAATTTATATTGCACAATCTTGTGTTTGTCAGTCAACTTAATTTAAAAGGCATTACCATACTCCATTTTAATTTAATATTTGCATCTCCCAAGCAATTTTGCCCAGACCGTGTTACTCAGGGAAGAAGAATACATTTCTGTCTCTGAAACAGCTGTTGGGAGTGAAGGAATTGTAAATACTGCTTGCGCTGGGTCTCGTCACGGGGTGGTTACAGACAATTTCTGGTAGAATCCTGTCAGTATAGTTAGCAAGACTCTAGTCTTACAAACAGGCAAAGCTGAAAGACAGAAGAGAAGAGAGTAAATGATGTGTTTGGCAGCTTTTATTGAGTCAGAGGGAGAGTTAGAAAACAGGATTTTAGTTTAAGATTCTTCAAGTCAACCATGAAACCACCTTGGCCCCTTTGGATATGGGTGTCTCCCTGGGGTTTGGTGAAGGCAATGGAGCGTGACCCTCACATGATGCTCACATTTCTGGGCCAGATGCTGATTAACCTTTGGCAATTGAGACAGGAAGGCATTAGCAAGGTGAGATCTGTGAGAGAGCAAAGAGCACGTTTTCTGCTTTATTGCAATGATTTTACCAATGTTTCTACCTCTGCTAAAGGATACATGTGCATGTAGCTTGGCCCAGAGCATGCTTACTTGCAACAAGGAAAAGTCCTGGCTGCTGGCAATCCTGTGTCTCCTACTGGTGGTGCCACCAGGCAGAAAGTGGACCTGGGTCCTCCTAGAAGAGCCTTGTCAAGAACTTTCTCAGCCCCGCTGCAGACCTAAGCATTTACTTTGTCTTCAAACATAACACAGACACGATCTAACCTCTCTTCTCCCAAGCCCTTAGTTGTGTGCTACCCTCCCCCTGATGCCAGAGTGTAATCCCAAACCTGAAGGCAGGCTTCCTGCCATGGTGATCCCACCGTGGTGCAGCCTACACGGAGCAGTTGGCAAAGCCAGACTGGTGGGTGCATACAGGAGCTCTGTCCTAAGGACTGTCTCTCTAGGCTTCACTAAGTGCTAGACCTACCCCAATCAAATCCCAAAACCTTCTGGAAAATGCATACGGAAATTTTCTTGGTGTTTCGGTAATGGAATTAGCTGGAAGATAAGAAGAGAGCACATACTGGCATAGAATGTTAAAATGCAAAATATGTAATTATAGACTCACAGTTGTAATGACTCTAATGGGTATCAGAGACAAGTATAAAAGGAGAATAAATTATTTCAGGGCATAAAGAATCAGTTATGAGTAATTAAGCTGCAATTATCATTACTGTGCTGCTATGATAGGTTTTTTTAAACTAATTTTTCTAAAATGGAAAAATGCAAGTTAAGCATGAATTCATCTATTA
This sequence comes from Edolisoma coerulescens, assembly GCA_013397115.1. Classification (NCBI taxonomy): domain Eukaryota; kingdom Metazoa; phylum Chordata; class Aves; order Passeriformes; family Campephagidae; genus Edolisoma; species Edolisoma coerulescens. The sequence continues at coordinate 2,870,441 of VWZW01001014.1, forward strand.
TTTGCCATTCAGATAAAAACATTTTTCTAGTGCTTTTCAAAATGTGCCAGTGGGACAGATCTCAGTTTTACACTAGAGAGAGCACCAGGGATTTTATGAAGTGATTTATTTCATGTCACACAGCTGTTCAGTGGCATCATTTAAACTCATGTTCAGTGAGGTGCATAAACTCGTGCCCACTGCCAATCATGGAAGCCAGCAATCACGTTCCAACAGAGTTCTTCACATGTTTAAGACGAAGGGATTGGGTAAATCTAAAATCCAGGGCTCCAAATCAGAGCAAGGACATCACAGTTTAGAGTGGCCAGCTTTTTTCTTGGTTCAGTCTGCAGTGCTGGGATGGCTGAACCTGGAAATCAGCTGCAGTTAAAAAGCTGCAGTTTATGAAATTGAGACCGATGCTCATTGGTGTCACCTTGCTTTAAAAGGGCCCTTGTGAAACGTGTCAGGTGAGTATGCGCTCCGTGAGCAGGTGTGGTGTAGGAAGGATCAGTAGTTCATGAAATCTGAGACTGAGATGGCAGTGGCGTTACAAACGATGAGCCAGGAAGGCACTGGGACACCTTCTGTTCGTCTTCAGGCACTGAAGACTTTGCAGCTGGGGAGGAGCTCCTTACTGGTACCAATGTACAAACTCAGGGGTAGGAAGTGACAACCCAAAATGTGGATAGAGGACAACTTTGCCTGTATTGCATGGTAACCTGCACAAAGGAGCAAAGAAATGAATTCCAGGTTTCCTCCTGGCACCACCTCTCTATGGATGACCCAAGGTAGTAGTATTTGCTGAAGAATTACTTTGAATTCCTAAAGCCTTCGTGTCCTTTGGTATTCTCGTTGGCTTCCAGCTGCTGCAGCAGAAATGTTGGTTCCCAGGGAGGTGGGGTTGTCTCGGATACCTTGGACTTCTGAAGAGAACCGCATGCTTGAGTTTAGGTACCCACATCCCACCAGGGGTTTTTTTAGCATGTTTGCCATGACACTAAACTCCTTGGTGCAGGGCTCGTCATCTGCTGCATGTGTTTTTAAAAAAGGATTTTTTGAAAATGCTGAAAATTTGGAATATACTGGGTCTAATGTTCCTAACTTAATCCAGGCACTTCTTTCTACTGCTCAGCATTTGTAGACTTTTCTTGAAGAGCCATATTCTCTACAGCAGATGGTCCTCATGAGAGTATTCAAAAACTCTATCCTCATTAATTAGTTTGTAGCCTTATGTATACCTAGATATCATGTGAAGTACTTGTTTTCTCATAAATTATATCGATTTAGTATGGTTCAAAAATACTAATAAACTTCTCTACAGTCCTGTTGAGGGAGAGTTAGAAGCATTTTGTTTTCTAATATAAATATCCTAATTCGAAATAAAGAACAAAAAGGTTAGGTTTATTTGTTTCTTTACAGAAGAGAATTTAAAAAGTATTTTGTTTCAGAAAATTCAAAGGAAAACACTGCAGTATTTGGTCAAAAATAATTTCTTCATTTGTAATAACTAATATTTTACTTTCTGTAACAACCACTAGGATATCGTTATGCTAACTGTAATTTGAATTCTAAATGTATTGTCGTGCTTCTGAATTCATTATCCCTATACAGTGCATTTTGAATGGACAACATCTCTCATTGCCCGGCTCACAGTTTGTCTCCAAGGGAGATGTGTTGTATCAGGCTACCTTTACATTTTTGAGGGGTTGGGTATGTGTATAAAACCCCATGTGCTGCATTAAAGTGCTTTATAAATTTTATGCAATTGATTAAGTACTGCAGAGTGTATCAAACAAAATATTCTGTCTTGGTCAACCTGACCTCCTCTTGCCTTCCTTGACCAGAGCATCTTTATTTCACAAGACTAGCATTTTTTCCCATGAGAAGTATCAGTTAAATGGCAAATTAGTTTTCTGATTAAATAGGGAAAGACTGGGATGGAAAATGCTTAGCCAGCTGTGATTTTTATATCTGAAGCACTGAAATGAGGTTCTGTCCAGCTGGCCAAAGTTCTCACTCCTGAGCTGCCCCATCTGCCCCAGGGGAGAAGTCCCTCGTTGTTGTCAGGCCATGGCACCTACAGATCTCAGCTGCAGACCTGTGGGCAAATAAGTGTCAAGTCACCCATATTTTGGGTAGGTGCCTCAGAGTGATGTTTTTTGTTACAATAACTGTGACTTGGGGCAGAAGGGGGAAAGCCTCAACAACTCAGAGACTGCCAAGCCCTTCCTCAGGTGCACTAAACACAAGCGGCGAGAAGTCCTTGGGGTTCAGCCAGCTGCATCTCCAACTTACTGAGGGAAAAGGGAGCTTGTGGCAGATAACTTCATTAGAGAGGAGGTATAAGCTAGTTGTTTTCTAAGGAAAAATGTGCCAAGTAGAACAAAAAGAGGTTTAGGCTGAAAACATGGAAAAATGGTGATAGTGCTATGCTGTAAAACCAGTGCCTACAATGGGTCCCTGGTTTCTGGTGTCTGTTTTTCATGCTTGTCTTTGGAAGAGGATTTATTCACTGCTTTTAAACACGTGTCTTCTTCCTAAAGGTGCATACCTTGATCTTTATTTTCTGAAGACAGTACAAAAGAGATTTTCCCACAAATTCCATTTGGGGGCTTTTAAATAGCAGTTAATTGCATCACTGATGGCGTGGGAGGCATAACCCCTCATGCCACAGCATGTGGGCAAAAGGAGCAGATCGCTTGTGTTCCTTGTGGCACATGCACATGTGTCTCTGAATCAAACAGGGCTTTATTCAGCTGTCATTGATCACAGAGAATGTCTCACAATTTGGGTTCTTAACTGAAATCTGTCCAATATATTTTTCCCCTGGGATCAGTTTGCAGCTGGAATTCACTGCAGCAGTGAACAAAGTGAAGCTGTTATCCTCTTTTTGCCCCACTTCTGTAAATAGAACCAACCCTTTCAGCTTCAGTTTTGTTTCTAGTCATGAAGACCATGGTGTATATTCCCATAACTGAAATGGTTAAAAGGGCTCTTATGTCTGCTTCCTATTCCTTTGTGATAACATCTCTGGGGGGAGGAGAACATGATTTCCTAGTATCTGTGAGATATTTGCATGACGAGGCCAAATACACAAGAACTCTCTGGAGACCCCTGGGAGGAGGAGTAGATATGCCAGGGCCTGCATGCCAGTGGAGCTGGGATTGGATGCTGCCCATAGCTGTGCCCCACAGCTGGAGGTCACAGGGTCTGGGTAGGCTGGTGAGGCTTTGCGCCTGGTGCTGCACCTTGGGGTGCAGCCAAGCTGGGTGCCACCAGCTGGGGGAAACTCCCGGCAGCAGATCCCACAGCTGGGTGAGACCTGTTGTTTAGGATCTTCTCACACCTGGCTGCATCTGCAGCAGGAGATGCAGCTTTCTTCCCTCTGCCAACAATGCCTTCAGTCCCTGCAGGACTCATTAACTTCTCAGAACTTCGAGAGGCTTGTATTTTTGCAGCAGCTGTAACCTCAGTCTTACTTGAAGAAATGTTATTGTTTCTGTTCCCTTCTGCTTTTATCGGCTTCTTTTTTTTCTGCTGTCTGTTCTTCCTTCTTTCCTTCCTTCCTTAACTAGCTATCATATTTCTGTTTCTGCCAAAAAGCAGTATTAGTTTTGCCAAGTAATGGGTTGAAGCAACACACTGGAGATTCTTTTAGTGGATACAGCCATTGCTACTTCTAGCAAAGACGTGACTGTGTGGTACTGGGTTCGTATTTCTGCTCTGCAATGTGTCACAGTGCATATATCCTGGTGCACACTGTCCCAAGACACTCCAGCTTTTAATCAAAGAGCTTCAGGCTAATATGCAAGCAAATGAGTATTTTCACAACGGGGTGAAGCTTCAAAATGTATCCCTCTTGTCTGTGGAAGTTTTGACACCCTGTAGATTTAATAACAGCCTGCAAGACTGTAGGGACCAGATAATGCAAATATTTTGTTTGATTTTATGTGGATTGCTGAGTTTTACATTGTGGTCACTCTTCCAAATCCAGGTCCGCGACATACCAGCTGGAGGCTGAATGTTTACAAGCAGCATTGTCTTAGAAAGTGCCTTGCAAATGACAGAAAACTAAGTGCTGCAGAAACAGGAGGACCTCTCCTAGCAAACTGGAGCTGAGGCATTTGCTCAGCATAAGAAGTATAGATGTGGTGATTAGAGACATGGTTTAATGGTGGACTTGGCAGTGTTATGTTTATTGTAGGACTCAATGACCTTAAAGATCTTTGCCTGCCTAAATGATTCTATGATTCTAAAAGTTTCGAGCAGGCAAAATCTGAATCTTATTTCTAAATTTGCCATCTGTTTGTAAAACATGTATCAGCAAAGGCTATACTTTCACATTCACAACTTAACTTGGTTTCAATTTGACTATGGTAACTCTGAGGCTTGACTAATGAATTTTGTAATAGCCACCTTCACTACTTTGGGAAGTATTGTCTGTGCTGACATTTCTCACACACCAAATGCAGAGGCCTAGAAGTTCCTTTTGGATTTGAAATATGGTACTGTTAAGCAAGCTCATTTTCCAAGTTCTCATCTCACCCTAGGAAACACCATTCTTGTGAAGATGTGGCCATCAAATTCTTGTGAAGATGTGGCCATCAGAAAAGTGCATCCAGTTTCTTTCCTGTAAGATCTGGGATGAGTTAATATCTCTCAGCATGGATGCTGACTGCTTGCTGGCACACAGGATAGCTTCTTGTGGGAGTTTTGTGCAATGGCAGTAGATTGGGAGATGCTCAAAAATCTGAAGTTTGCAGAGGCAGTGGCAGTAAATATTTTTTGGAAGCTGTCATGGTCAGAGATAAAAAAAAACTAAAGTGTGTCCTTTTGGGGTGAGTAACATTGATGCTACGCATGTAAATACTTCTAATTGTGGTGCCCAATATCTGCTTCTTGCACTATCTTGACAAGTCTGTGTGTGACAAACATTTCACTTTTTTTTTTTTCACTTGTTTGGATGAGCATGTGAAGATAACCTGCTTCAATCCATAAACTAGAGAGGTTCACATCTCAGGTGAAGAAGGCTTCATTGCTATTTTATAGTAAGAGGCTGTGAATCTCACCTTGGAATGTTTTAATGATGACTGTATCCATTCTCAGATTCATAAGACTTTAACATATAAGCCTACTATAAAAAGGCATCCAGGAAACCCAAAATTTCATTCATCCACAGTTAAAAAGCAGTTTGATTAATTCTAGCACTTGGTATTTCTGTTGTGGTTTTCCTAAAGTAGGGAGGCTCTTCCTGGAAGGACCTTCAGGGTCACTGCTATACTGCTGCTTCAATGATTATTTCAGGCAAACTCCTAGTAATGGAGAGAAGGTAACAATCCTTTTGCAGTAGAAATATGGCACATTTTTAATGTATAGTCTTAGTTTATTGGTGGAATGTAGCCATCCCCTTACTGTATGTTTTTAAGATGTGTCATGGCAGGAAGTTTCAAGAGAGAAAGCTGGTAACCATGAAAATTCATTTGTGGCACCTTGATATTTTCCCCTTCCTACTTGTCTGAGATTGGTGGAACAACACTGCCTGCAGAAGCTGGTAGGGAACAGCCTCTAAAAGAGACATTGGGTAAGACTGGAGACATCCTCTTAACTTCTCCTTTAGATTCCTCTTTCAGTCCCTTCAAAAAAACCCGAAACCCTGAACACCAAAACCTCCAAAGGTTTTGTCTAAATGCTATCATTTAGATGTGTTAGGAACACATTTCAATGTCTTCATCTGTAAAGAGATTAAAATTCTCACTTCACTGCACTTAAAAGCTTCAGCCTACTGCAGCTGAGTATGATTTGATAGCCAGGTCCATCCATCTTGGAAAGGCATTGTGTCTAATTTTGCTCAGGAGAGCCGGCAATCTCGTGACGTTTTGCCTTGTGCTGCTCGCAGCTTACTACAGCACCCAAACACCAGCAAGCCCTTTGTGCATTCACCAGAATGCATCAGTAGTTGGAATTCTTCAAGGTTTGAAACAGGTGGTTTGTAGTCCATTTTGCTGTCATTTACCAAAGGGGTCCCTTTGAGGTACAACATCTTGTGTTTTGTTCTCTGCTAAGTCTCTGATCTCCAGGTCTAGGAATGGGCAGGTCTGCTATTTCTTGAGTACTGTAGAACTGAGAGTGTATAATTTCACAAGTTCATCTTGAAATAGTGCAAGTGTAAATGTCAGTAGCTTTTCACATAGATACGTTGCACTTTTTATATTGCTCTACTTATTACAGTTTTATATTGCTTTTTTATTGCAAGACAAATTATATTAGGCTCACTTATGATCTTTAAAGGTACTGCAGGGAAATCAAAATACTGTGTAAATAGACCCTGAGTAGAGACCTAGACTCTTCCTCGTTGAGAGAATACATCTGAATTCTTCAAGAACTGAACTTGGGCAAACAGTTTGGCCTTACTTTACTGAGTTGCCCCCCCACTGTCACCTTTGGCTTGTGCAGTGCTGGAATGGGTAGTCCTGAGACAGGGTCAGGTTTTTTCAGTGCCCAAGTCTGAGGCTGTTTAGGCCAGATGTGTGAGTTTGGATCATCCCAATTTAACCTTTTTGCATAAGGTTGTGTAAGTAGCTACATTAATGGACTTGTTTTTCCCCTCAAGTCTGTGATGGTGTGTTGGGACTTAAACTGATGGACTGAACCTTATTTTTTTACCACTGTTGGAAACTAATTTTAACAACTGATGCATTTGAGGCATATATAAAGAAAGTACGCATCCTTGAAGTGAACAGCATGTGATATGTGAAAGAAGAGGAGGGAACAAGCAGCTAAAAAAGGTAAAGTTAGCAGTGTAAGTGTCATTGGGCACAGACAGATGGATACCAGCTGTTTTTTGGTGGATACTAAGATATGCTGTATGAACTGAGGAGGAAGAATGTACTTTAACTGAACACTGCTAACCCTATAGAATAAAAAAGATGAAAGCTAGATTTTTTTTTTTTTAATAAGTAGGGCCATATTCTGTGTAAAGTATGTTTTTCTTTAATATTCAAACGGGAAGATATTTCAAGTTGTTTCAGACTCTAGTGCTGCTGAAAAACCTCTGGATTCATGATAAAATGAATATTTATTATGTATCACAGATGGAGAAGAGAGCTGTTATTTTTGGAGCCAGAAAAAAAAAAAATTGGTTTGGAAGCATCCCACGATGTGGAACAAATTCCTTGTCATATTTGTTAGGAGAAAATTATGCAGGTAATGTTAGTTGCAATAGATGTCCTGCAGAATGTCATAATTAGTAATTTGAGCTAGGATTCCCAAAATCCGATGTCCTAGGGACTGCAGAAAAAAATTTGAAAATATACATCAGCAGGCCACATTAAACTTTAAGACATGAGTGATCATAATGGTCATTTGTCTTGGTTTCTGCCAGGAAGGATTTCCAGAAGTGAGTTCTAAATGTTCTCAGGTGCTCTCCTCTTATCTCATTCCACAGCATTGCTGACTTGCTCTAGTTGCAAACTGTATCAGTTCAGCCAGGGTGAGCTTTTAGTTGTCAAACAACCAGCAAACCTATCAAAATCAAAATTGTAAAGAGGAAGCAAGTTGAAGCCTCTTGATGTGTGGCAATTCTTCCGGAACAGGGCAGGCGACACGCAATCTTGGACAGCCCCCAGGGACGGCAGATCAATGAATACTTGCAGGGAGATGTTGCCTAAGTAACCACAGTCACGGGGTTGTATTTCGCAAGCGTGTTTTCCTATTGCTTGAGTAGTAATGGGATGCTCTTGGTACAGCGATCTCTGGGTACCTCATGGCTACCTCTCTCACCTGGGAAACCCGAGGCCTACAACTTCATGAGCCAGAGTGCAAATCATGAGGTTTGGCATGGGCTGAATTGGGGCTGCAAGGGCTGAATTGTTTTCGAACCTGATGTTGCCCCCTACACTTCCAGCTCTGCACTTGTGTAGGAGCAGCATAAGGTTGCGTGAGTGGTACACGTACAGAACATTTTGTTCTGCAATCAGTGCCCATAGATTCCATTTCACTGTCTCCCACATGAGCACAGACTGCCGGTAAGTGCTGTGTGTTCTGATCAGCTGTCAAGTGTTGCTCCCACAAGTTTTCAGGAGCCTTGAGCATGTTCCACAGGGTGTGCTACAAAGCACAGGACGTCCTGGGCCCACTGGTGTTATTCCTGCAGCTCCAGTGTTCCTGCAAACAGGTCCTGCAAAGTTCTGACTGTTGGATGGCCTATGACAGATTATAGGGTCTTAAGAAGACCTGGAAATGCTTTCCCCTGTTTTGTGGAAAAACCACAAAATTTGTGGTTTTTAGGAAGATTTTGTTTATTAGGAAGATTTTTCCCATATATGTATGTGTTGCTTTTTCTCCTGGTGTCCAAAAGGTCCAGAACACTTTTTGTTCTTCTTACAAAGCCTTTTGCTAGCAAAAGAGAGCTGTTTCCTGGGTTAGCTGCAGCGTGTACATCTATGCATGCATTTTCAGGGCAGAAAAGAAGAGAGGGTCTTGTGATCCATGCTGACCATTGCTGAGAAACATCTTCATATCATAGGAGCTGCTGGCTGCAATGTGGGCAGACTTCATGGATGAACCAGGTTCATGGCTGATTGGCTTCTCTACAGCAGTGCAAAGATGGAGAATGATACAGTAAATCTCTTCATGAGAACAACAGCCTCTCCTGCATTTGTACCTCCCTGTGCCTTGTCTGTCTCCTGTGTCCTGGCCTATTTCCTCATGACCTACCTTTTACTGTGGCTGTATCAGTAGGTAATTTACCCCTGTACAAAATCGCCCGCTGAAATATGTGATCTGGTTATAGCACCCTGGACATGACTGATAAGGGCATGGGGAGGACACAGGTCTGCAGAGAGGTGAGGGTTGTGGATTAGAGCAGTTTAAGAGATGGACAAGAACATGTACCACAGGCACATCAGAACTTGGCTCAGGGTGCAGAAGAATTTGCATCCACTTTGCTGCAGGTGAACTTGTTCCTTGTCTAGAAAGGTCTTTTTCTGAAAGAGGCTTGATAATGCACATAAACACTTATTGAGTCTGAAAACCCTGCATTTTGTTCATTGAACGTGGAACAGCTGAACCCAAAGCCACGTGAACTTACCCATGGCAGATCCAAAGTGAGGCATAAGGTGTGTTAAATGCTTCTTCAGTTCGTTATTAATCCTATGCACCAGCTTCTGATGAAAACCCCTATTACATAAACATTAAATTTAGCACACTAAGAGAATCCTTTCCTCAAGGTGGTGTTTCTTCATCTTCTCAGAAAGCACAGCCCTAAGGCAGAGCTCTGCCAGGAACTTTTCTTCATTACAGCATTACAAGGTTTTGAAAGGGTCAATTAAGTAGAGTGTTAAAACTGCTGACTCCATGCATTGTTAAGAAAACACTGAGAATCTCTCTTTGGCAGAGCAGATTGCTGTGCCAGAAAGTTTCAGACCTTTCCTCTGTTCCACAAAGCCTTCAGAAATAAGAGTGATTTGATGAGGATATACTAGAAAAACCATACTCTTATAGTAGTTATTTGGAAAAATGAAGAAGTAAATTTATCCTAAGACAAAGAGACAAATGGTCTGAACAAGGTCTGGAGGGTGCCATCCTAGTTCTGATGGTTCTGTGAATGCTGAGCTGCAGGGGCCCTGCCAGGTGCTGTCAGCCCCTAATAGACATGGTATCATCAGCAAACTCATTAATGGATTTTGATCTAAAATGACACAGAACTGCTGCTACTGAAGTTTTTAATGATGCCCTACTCTATAAAGTAAACACTTTTTAGTATAGCCCTTGGTTTCTCCCTATTCATGTCACTAAAATGCTATTAGCTGTGTTAAGTAAACTTTTTCTGGCCTGAGTTTTGTTGTAAAATAGCTTTGAGTTACCACAAACATTTATCAGTTTACATGGAGGAATTTTGGCCACATTACTGTGATGTCCCTATAGAGCACATCCAGCACCCTGTAGCTGTCCCACTTTGCATGGGGCAATGGAAAAACAGACTGCAGAGCAGGAACAGAAATCCTGCAGGGCTTTCTTTTCTACTCTTCTTCTGGTGACTTTTGCAATTTGAATACAACTCTTTCCTCTCAGCAGGTGGCAGCCTCTGAATTTCTCCATGTATGGATGCATATATGTCTCTAATATTTTTTTTCTTTGTCTTTATGTATGGAGGGAGCTGCCAAGAAGTATGTGCCTTCTAACTGATCTCTTGTCTCCAGTATTTCACATGGATCTTTCAAAGTCCAGCAAGAGGTCCTGTGACTTCTGCACAGGACATGTAATTTCAAGCCTCTCATCTCAGGCCAGCATCACTGGCACGTCGAGAAACAGGCAGCAGCTCTGAACCACTGAATGCCGTGTCCTTGCTGTTCAGAGCTGCCATTAGCAACTTCAAGGGAGCCAGCAATGGTTAAGGTTCCAAACACTGCTGCCATATCACCATGACATGAAATGGTCAAATTTAGTTCCCCTTTTTTTTGTCTTTTGTTCCCATAGCTATGGTATCAAGCCAAGAGCTTATCCATTATTCGTATACCCTGCTGAAACTCTTCTCCCGGGAAAGTCAATTCACAAAACTTGTGCATTAATCAAGGTAAAGGTCCTGGGATCTTTCAGCTTTCTGTGGAGAGAAGGGGAATGGCTCAGCACTTATAAACTGGCCTTAAAGTAAGCGCAAGGCTCTACTGGTCCCCAGTGAAATAAATGCCTCTGATATAACAGGTCTTGGAAGCTACAGCCAGAAGGACCAGCAGGGATCTGAGTTTTTTAAGAAAGGAAGCTCTCAATCCAGGAATGTTTTGAAGGAAAGCTCACCCACCAGTTTCTTGCAAACTTTCTTTAAAGTTACCCAAATTTTCCTGCAAATGGTAAAACCTTCCAATTAACTAAGTCTGAATGAAAACTCTTCCAGCTTGTAATAAAGAAAATTTGCGTAACAGAGCAATACTGTTGTTAAAATATCTCCTTTTTATTTTCAAAATATGATTGATAGCAATGATTTAAACAAATAACATTCAATATTGTCTAGTGTAAAATCCTCCCAAAGTCTTTAAAAACAGTTGCTGAAATGATGAGTTCCCTTTCAAGCTGGGACAGAACATTACGTGCTGGAGAAGCAGTATATGTTGCATCTAATTATTTATTATTCATTTATTTGTAAGCCCCTCTTCCATTATATCACAGATCAAGAGTGAGTCTTTCTTGCTCAATTTTTACTTAAGCAACTCTCAATGCCAGTCAGAATTGCTGGTCATTGTGACACTACATGCAGGACAAGCACAAAGAGAGAATGCCAAGTACGACTGCAACTTTGTTGTCTCTGTTTCTGTACCATATGCACTTTCATGTGTTGTCTCCCACCCCAGCCCCCTCCAAATCCTGTGATAACGAATTACACGTTAGTGCAGTGGAGTAGGGAACAAATACCTTCGGTAATTGTATCTGCTACATGTATTTCATATGACTGCTTCTTAAAAAAAGTGTGTGAAATATATTTGTGTGTCAGAAGGACAGTAAATCTAAGATAAACTAGAAGATTTACTGCCTGCATTACATAAACGACTTCATCTTCTTGGTGAGACAACTAACTGCTTAATTCAGGAACATATAATAAAAAAGTAATGTTTAGTATTACACTCCCAGTACACCTACAATAATATATGATCCGTACCAGCTCAATTTTTCCTTTATCACAGGCCATATATTTGTCACTGTTTTTCACAGGTATGAATTTACTTTTTACCTACTGAATTTAAGTTCAGCCAACAAAAAGGCAATTATGAACAAAAATCTTTGTCATCTGTTTTTCTCTTTGCCTCTGAAATCCCTGTTTGCTGGGTTGGCTGCTTAAGCCAAGCACCATAACTGGTTTAGAATTTTTCTATTGTCCCTGTTGTTCTGGCTCATGTAACTCTATATGACTTCATGGTCCTCAACTGGACACAGTTCTTCTTCTGTCTGCTGTTACCGTGGGCTTTTTGTAATCACTGCTGTGTTTTTAAATCCCTCAACACTTCTCACATGAAAGACCACAGAACACATTATATTGTTTCATATATAAAAAACACTGATCATGATTGCAAGCACTATGATTTTGGAACTGGTGGAAAAGAAAAAGATACTCAGCAGTCTTAGGTTTACTTTTTTCTTAACATGTCTCTAGTGCCCCTACTGACTCACTGCCTATGGTCTGGGAAGGTGCCAGAGCTGTGGGAAATGTCTGCTTGCTGTTCTCCCGGGCCTTGCTGGCTCCCAGCCAGCCCCACCTCCCAGCCCTGACATGGTGAGTGACCGTGTGGGTGCTGCAGCCTCGCCTGGAGCCCTGTACTAGGGCATGGTACGTGGTGTGTGCTGTGGCCTTGCTCCATCCGAGCAGGGGGGATGGCTGGTAGCTTGGGGAAGAAGCAGGAACCTCAGCATGGTTGTAGCAAGTTGGGGGTTGGTCACTTCCCCCAGGTAACAAGTGACAGCACGAGAGGAAATGGCCTCAAGTTGTACCAGGGAAGGTTTAGATTAGATATTAGGAAAAATTTCTTCACTGAAAGGATGGACAGGCTTTGGAATATGCTGCCCAGGGAAGTGGTGAAATCACCATCCCTGGAAGTGTTTAAAAGGCATGTGGATATGGCACTTGGGGATGTGGTTTAGTGATGAACATGGTGGTGCTATGTTAATGGTTGGACTTGATAGTCTTAGAGGTTTTGTTCCAAACTGAATGGTTCTGTGAATGGCCCAGATTAGAAAGATATAAGGGCAGCAATTTTGGGGCCCTGCTATGATCCCCTTGGCATGCCTTTTCCATCCCCAGTGTCCCTGGAGCCCTAGGCTCTTTTACTCTCTGATTCCTAACCCTAACCGTATCCCTGAACAAATTTCAGCATATCTATGCACCATTTTATCCATAACAGAAGGAAGAACAGTAAAAGATCTTTTTTTTTACTTTTATTGCCATTTGAGAGATGCACTAGGATGCATTGAAGTTTAGACTGTCACTATTTAGTAGCTTAGATTATCCTCTTCAGTTCAGTTTATAGGGAGAGCAATATCACTTTACTACTTTCAACAAACTCAGCTTTGCAACAGTACTCCATCACTGCTTTTCCACATAGCATCAAGTAGGCTGTGCCCAGGGATTGTTTTCTACCTCAAAAAAAATCCAGCAAACGCCACTTTTTCAGAAATCATTTCTTTATTTCACCCGTCTATGGCTGTGTGTCTGTGCACGGAGACTCGGGGCCTCTCTAGACATTACTTTGTCCCTTGCACCCTGTTGATTTCTACACTGAGGGTCTCCTCCTCCCTGACCTTTCCAGCTCTTGACGGTACAATTATTTTTCACAGTCTGCCTGCTTTCTATTGCAGTGAAAGGGTCTTTGGAAATCCCAGGAACCTGTAGTGGTGAGGCAATCTGTAACCCAGCCATTGCTGCTCTGGCCAAACTAGCACTCCCTCATGACAAAGTGGATCCCTTGGCACATTGCCTCCCGTTTCTCCCACTTAGTCATATACAACTGGGGTATGTCAGCACTTACTCCTCTGGCTGAGCATGCAAATTCCTGTATTCTTGGAGTCTGTTGTGCATTGTGCTAATCCCTCTGTTTAGTCTTTCTCTTTCTGTCACAGTTATTCGGTGATTCTCAGAGTTGGAGAGCTCCTTTTCTTCCCTTTCTTTTTCTGTTCTCATCAAGACCCCATCTGGGAACTGTGCACAAGGGTATTATAAATTATTAAAACCAGGTTTGCTCATATCAATAAGTCCAAGAACATGTGTTGGTGCAATAGTTGTGGTTTACTTTGCATCTGCTTGCCAGTCAGCTTTCAACATTCAATATTTCTTAATGCCTTGTCACCTTATTCTTACGTGAACCAGAGCAATTTTCTTCAGTTTTTAATTGCATGAAGTTTGCTTAGCCAAGCTGGATAACAGAATAAATAACAAAGTCCAAGGGATTGCAGTTCTTGGATGCCAAACATCATCAGCCACAGAGCCACTATAACAGGGTGAGTTCCTCTGGGGGAAACAGCAGAACCTGGGAGCTGCTCTAAGAAGCAGGCACATTAACAGTCCCTTGTAGGAATGGTGTAATCCCCATTCCATGATGCCTGAATTTCCATTTGCCCTTCCATTGACTAGAGATAACACCCCCCTAACAGACACACCTTGCTTGTGGAGGCCTTTTGAAAGGACCTTCCAGAACACTAGATATTTCTTGATATTTTGATTATTTTATTGGGATGTCCAAGGACAGCAAAATCCACCCAAGTGAAGCAAGGCACTGCACGTAGCCCTGGTGTGGGAAATATCTATCTAGTGAGATGAGCAACGAGTGAGACATATGGGGAATAGTCTGGCCTTTAAGTTAGGAATTTCACAGCTACGCTCCAGTATTTCGAGCTGTATAAATGAATCATCAGCACAGTGAAACCACAGAATGACACCAGCTTCCCTAAGAGAGTCTCTCTCTATATATATAGCTGCTAGACTTGCACATTTCTGTTTATAAATACTCAGTGATAGCTAACCGCAAAACGACATGGCCTTCTCAGCACACATCTACTAAAAAAAAGTAAAATTCTTGTTCTATCTTTCATTTCTTCCTGAGTTATTTTAAACCAGACTTTTGCACCTCCAGATAAAAAATTTAAGCTTGAGGTCCTCATACTTCTGCATGTGATCAAGATATTTTCTGGATAAAAGACAGCTAGGGCAGAACTCTTCTGAAGAAAGCTGTTTAAAAGTGTTGATCCTTGTTAGACGTATCTGAGGACGTTATTCTATCTGGGAACTGAAGTCCCTCACTTGATTGCCCTCTTCTAAATAAGTGAAGGCCAAAATTGCCACAAATCATAACCCTTTTCTTACTCCTTGTCATGAGCCTAGAAACCAAGCTGTTACTTCTTTATACCCCATTGCAAGAGAGCCTTAATGTAGGCTGTCACACCAAAATGGATGTTTGGAGAGGAAAGGGGAATCAGCACATTTGTGATTCACCAGCGATCTGAGAAATCACAGAAGATTTATGTTGTCCATGAAGAACTGGCTAAACCACAAAATGTGAGGATTGCGATTATTTAGCTGCTGTGCAATTATGTAGCTGCTGACTCTGCTGCAGTGCACCTTTTGTTGCCCATGAGAATTTTTTGCTTGAGGTACTTGAGGTAGTGTGTCAAATAGTCATGTGAAGACATGAGTGTATGCAAGCTTCCACTTGTCAGAAAAGGGGAAAATTAGTCATATATTTAGCAGTCATTTCCCCTTTTTTTGGGAAATCCAAACACATATTTTCTCTCTGTCTGTGCCTCTGTTTCTCTCATCCTCACTCTGCGGAAGAAAGTTGTGCCTAAAACGTTATTTGGTTTTGACACAAATCTGATTACGCAATGAGACACAAATTTCCGCTGTGTGTTGAGCTAAACCCTATATAAGGTCTTCACTAGGAATTTTCAGTCTGATTGCTTCTTTTTTTGAAAAGCTCATGGCTGAAAGACTACAGAAACACAGGTAAGTGAATCTGATTGAAATTTCAGAATGAAAACCTTCCCTAAACCCTCAAATGGTGTAGTGCTCATGGAGTTTGTTAGTTACTAAATAAAATGGACCAGAAAGCTATGAACAGAATAACCAAGTTTTTGTCAGGCAAAGGATCTGACGAGAGAGAAACTCACCTTTTACAGGGTATTGATATGAACCATGGGGCTTGTTAATGCCACTAGCACCTGGTTCAGGTGTAGCTGAGAGAAGCTAGAGCTCCACACCAATTCCCTGGAAACCCGTGCAGATCTAAGAGTAGAGGAGATGACCCATGATTATGAAACAGTATTATTGAGCAAGAGGTCGGTTTTGTGGTGTTGTAGAGATGACAATAAGCTGGAAATAGTTTATTATAGTCAATGTCAGATATCAGATAAGGATAGCTACTAGAACAGGAAGAAATTTGGATTAAAACCATGATGTAAGTATGAGCATGATGGGATACACAAAAGATGCCCAAGCATGTATACCTATGAATACGGCTTTATTGTATTGGTAGAAATTTTTTTTTTTGCTTTTGGTTTTGATTTGAAGTAGTTGTCCAGTCATTTAATATTCATCATAGTTTTAAGCTAATGTTAAATGTATGCAGTTTCAATTTCTGTATATAAAATGGAAATAGTGTAACATGTCATGTGGATATGTGTACTGTATTGCTCATAATTTCCTTACATAGAGCACAAACTAGTGCCTCTATCCAGCATGTTTTGTGTATTTTTGCCCATGGCATGCTGAGGTAAAGCATAATCAATCAATTGAGTAGCAGGAGCTGAGGCCTCGTGGCAGAGCAGAAGCATTCAGTGATGCACACGGACACTGCTGTGCCCATGCCAGGCCCATACAGATGGCACCTGATGAATGACTGGCAGCGGAGAATTTAATTTACCCTTTGTGTCAACCTATGTGATTTTCAGCACAGGTTGTTAGGGTTTTCCTTATCTTTTTTTTTTTTTCAGAACAGATGGTAATAGTGTCCATGCTGAAAACTTAACTCGTGCACCATCAGCAAGATGGGTATACATGCCACGGGAGTCAACGTTTTTTGTCCCAACAGAAACATTTGTTCGAGACAAAAAAGCTTGGCTCTGCTTGTAGCAGGAAGTCTTCCTGCAGCCTGATTTACACTAGCTGGCCTGCTGTGCTCCTGTGTTCACCCAAGCTACTACACTACAGCTTGCTCGAAGCAGCTGACCTGTGCCTCCGTCACATCTTATTGCAAAATAAGTAGAGCTAGATTTTTCCACCCATAGCTGTTGCTCTGAAAAGCTGTGGGGACAGCAGCATCTTGTGGTATGCTGTTTTCATCTCCTGGAGTGAAAGGGAAGGGCCAGAAGTGATATGTGTGTGCCAAGCCAGATGTTCTGGTTCCACAGTTCAGCCCCCATAAACTAGGGATGAAAACACCTTTCTGCTCCCTGAGGATGAACCAAAGCTCCCCAGGTCTGGAGTGAGAAAAATAGCAGTTAACTCCTCAGATAACATTGAGTATTTTCATTGTAAAATCTGTCTTGTAATAAACTTCCTTGTAGATTTCAAACCACTTTCCTTCGACCCTCTCCTTTTGATTTCCTGTGGAAAAAAATGTGGGGGCTCTTCTTTGTCCTGGTGACCTGCACAGCAGGTGCCTCTGCTTTCAGACTCCAGCAAGTCAAAAACACAGGTAGGTGCATATTTGTCTTTTTTCCTTCTGTTTCCCTCACCATTCCTTTTAATGTTCCTGTCTGACAGTAATGTAAAAATATCTCTGATTTATATAGAAAACTGCCCAGATCACACCGTGTTTTTCAAACACTACTATGAACTGCATGGAGAACCTGTGGTTCTGAAATGCCCTTCCCCCAGATACAAACATTTGGATTTCTCTGCCTTGACCCCTAATATCACATGGCATAAAAATGGTTCAAACCCCATGATATCAGAAAGAGATGAAGATTCAAGAATCCGGGCAAAAGGAAATGCACTCTGGTTTTTACCAGTGATGCTAGAAGACTCGGGAGTATATATCTGCACAAAAAGGTAGGTATTTTAAAGAAAATCTAGTTCACTGACAAAATTACTGTCTAAATGCATTACCTTGATTTTAAACTCCAGTTATATTCAGAGCATTTCTGGATAATTTCCTTGCTGGCCTTATTAGAGAGAAAATTGTGGGAAGTCAGGACCCTTAAGTGCATTGTGTGTCTCCTGTAGTCACTTCTACTGAAATCTGGATAAATTGTGACACAGTGTTGCTACTTTGGCTACAACCTCGTAGGAGAACAGTGTATGGAGAGTTTGTTCTGGCTACCTCTGAGCCAATTAGTGGCAAGTGGGACATGCTGCAGGCAGGGGATTTTGCTGACTGCAAATACCCTTGTTGCACCTCAGATTGCCTTATGAAGCACATATAAGGCACTGTGGCTCTGCAGTGACTTTCCCCTTCCCTCTTCCGTATCCCTGGTCTTCACTTTTCTTCTGCATCACGTTTTAAACCAGAATTTGATTGACTTGGTATTGTTGGAAGACTTTTCATGAGACCCAGTGTGTATTTACTAGACTGGTACCAGACTTGTGGTATTGCAGTGAGTTGAGACTTCAGCCATGGCTCTTTTCAGCCTTACTGGTAATTTTTTTTCTGAGTGTTTTCAATCTGACAGCCCACTGTACCACATCAAAAGAGATTCCAGGGTGTGGATTTGTAGAGGACTGAGGAAGGCAAAAACTCCCATCACCCTTAGAGCCTGCACTTCAGAAGATGTTCCAGGTTCCTGTCCCCTGCCATCTGCTGCAGCCAGCCAGCCTCTCAGTACCTCTGGCACCTTGCCCTGGGGTTTATACTGGAGAACATACCTCCACATCCCTGAAGCTGCTTGTGGAGAGCACAGTCTCCTTGCTTGCAAGGCACACCTTGTGAGTGATGCATGTCAGCAGTAGGAGAGATGGGCAAGTTGAGAAATCATGCTCAGCATATTGGGTTGGCCTTTCCCCACATCTCAGCAGCAATTTCAGTTGTGGAGCAGAAGAAAAGACACTGACAGTGAAGCTCAAACAACAAAAGCCTGCAAATACTGTTCTAGAGCAGAGTAGCTGCCTGAGATGTTCAAGAGTGTTTTTTAATCCCCTTTTTGGACTGTTCTGCCTCACTTTGTTAGTATAAAACACCATGGCAGTGTTACTGAGAGATCTAGTAAAATGCTGTGAAACATGTTTGAAAAAGGAAATGCAAGAGCCAAGTAGGTAACTTCATTGCTAACATTATTACAGGATTAATAAAGTGCAAGCAAATTGCATTTCCTTTGCAAATTATCCCACAGGGAAGCCAGCAGATTTTTTTATCAGCTCCGAAAAATGAAGGTAGCAGCAAACTATCACAGATCTCTGCTTCTGTGTTCTGTGGAGCAAATATTTTGATTCGGGCATCTGGCCTGTACGTGACAGATGGCCACAGTGCCCTGGCAGTAGAGTCAGTCTGTCTGCTTGCAGCCCACAGCTGCTGTCCTGGACCGTGGCAGCCCAGCTCCTCCTGGCTTCGCTGGCCCCTTCAAGGATCATGCACTGCCCTGAGTAGAGGCATCTCCAAAACAGGCTTCCAGAGGTTGTAAAGGATAAAATTTAAGCATCTATCTCCCCCGCTTCGGTCTTCCTTGGGACTGGAATTGTCACTTGGGGCCAGAAAGAAAAGTTGAATGTTGCGAACCTTTCAAAGCCAGAACGCCTTCTTTGCTACACAAAATGATACGTACTCACAGAAGTGCCTGTGGCTGTGCAATAGTAACTGCAGATGTATTTTAGTACATGCTTTAAGCTTTTTATGTCATTATCAGGGTTTTCACAGTCACAACCTCTTCCAAGGAAATGGTGGAGGGTTCATGACGCACCTGCTACTGTTCAGGTGAACATGTTCCCCTCCCTCCAAAGTGTAAATCATGCTGCAGCCTAAAGGTGCACAGGAAACTTGTTCTACTAAAAAGAAAAGAAAGCCCTGAAGGTCTGAGGCAGACGTGTCAGCAACATGTTTAGATTGTGCCGAAAGAGAAGTACCAGTGATTTTCCAGCATCCATTCTGGTATGACCTCAGTCTTGGCCTCTGTTAAGGAGGGAAATGGAGCCAGGATGAAACCAAGGGGTCATTTGAGTTCCCATCATCACTCTTGGGGGCTCACCTCTCCCTGGTCTGTCTGCAGGAACTCCTCCTACTGTGCTGAGGTCTCCATCCACCTCACAGTTGTGGAGAAAACAGCTGCTCGGGAGATTGCCTATCCCCAGCTCCTCTTCACTTTCACCTCGGGAAAGATCGTTTGTCCTGACCTGTGGGATTTTACACCAAATAGGACAAGCCTGGAGCTCAAGTGGTACAAGGTAGAACATTCATTTCCTCTTTGTGTATAGCCTCATCCCAACTTGGCACATAAATCTCCACTTCCCATTTCTCCTGAACATCACGTTGGTAAAGTCATGAGCACAGTGTAACATACTGTGAATTTTGGGGCAGATGTTTACATTTTAAGAAAAGTTCTCTGGGGCTTCACTCAGCAAACAGTGAAGTGTTCCACATGTTTTATGCTCTCACAGGCAGTGCAACTGTTTTTAAGGCTGGGTTACTTACCCAGCTCCAGGGTTTGCCACCTGATATCAGGTCCTTCTC
The DNA here is from genome assembly GCA_013397115.1 of Edolisoma coerulescens. Classification (NCBI taxonomy): domain Eukaryota; kingdom Metazoa; phylum Chordata; class Aves; order Passeriformes; family Campephagidae; genus Edolisoma; species Edolisoma coerulescens. The sequence continues at coordinate 2,890,558 of VWZW01001014.1, forward strand.
TTTGTCACTGTGCTTCTTTTTATGGCCCCTCTAGTGAACCCCATAAAGTAGGACCTCCCAGGGATGCTTCCTCCACGTTCAAGTGGGGTGGCTTTCATTAATCAACTGGAGTACAGCATTTGGAAATACTGGATGAATTGCACAATGCTTGGAGTGTTCTCTTGCCTAACTGGCCAGTTTGCTGCTTTTCAAGTAGGCAAGCCTGGTTTTGCCTCTAAGATCAAATACAACATCCTCGGCTGTTCAGTGTCACACTGGAGAGCAGGGGATTCTCCTTACATTTCCATAACACCTCAGTTTAGCTTTTATTTACGCTCCCCTATGGTCACACGCTCTGCCTTGTGCAGCTGTAGCCTTGCCACAGGATGAAATATACAGGCTGGCTTCCTACAGCAGTGCCTAGGCTGGGATCTGTACCATACCAGCAAAATGTAGCTGCTCAGGACTCCCTTCAGAAGAGGGAACATAACCCACTTTTTCTAAGCAAAAGGCTGCCCCCCTCAATATGGTTCTTGTTACAAATGTCAGAAAGAGCTACCCTGCCTTCAAGAGGAAAGAACATCATTTCTCCTAGCAGGGCTCCAGACCATGTATGAACAGAACCTTAGGGATACAGAGCAGGAATTTCTAACAGTTTATGAGACCTATAGGGTAAGTAACAGTTATGTGAAATCCTACATCATCACAAGTATTTGTCTTCAAAGAACGCCTTAGAATATTACTCTTTTGAGGTCATGTATGGAAAGTAATAACATTGTGGAAACCTCCATGGGTACTAAAATCTTGGGTGATTGCTCTTAAGATGACTCAGGGAAGAGCCTATCGTATGTTTTCCATCTTAAAATGTGCACTTTATGGAAGAGCTATGCACACACATTATAGATAGATTAAAGTAGCAATTCTTCACACTCCATATAGCGCCACAAGGCATTTTAGAGATAGATACACATTAAAAGAACTTGTGTTTTGGTGGGAAAGCAGAACTGCTCAGATATTCCAGTGATAAGTGAACTTCTAATAACAGAGAGACAAGGATAATTTGTCTGGGAGTTACCCAGGGTGTGACCATAGCTATCTGAGTCACAACATCAGTGTCTGTTCTTTCTCCAGGACGCTCTGCCTTTGGAAGATGACAACGAAAGATTCATCATTCTGAAAGGTTCAGCTTCTCTGATCATGACATCTGTGCTACCAACAGATGCTGGGTATTACACCTGCAAGATGTCATTTCCAGTCGAAGGTGTGGTGTATGAAATCACCAGGACAATTCAGCTGGAGACTGTTGGTAAATATAGTATCAGAGGATCAGAGGGGTGGAGCACCTCTCATACAAGGAAAGGTTGAGAGAATTGGGTTTCTTCAGCCTGGAAAAGAGAAGGCTTTGGTGTGACCGAATTGTGGCCTACCAGTACCTGAAGGGGGCTTACAAGAAAAATAAGAGGGACTTCTTACAAGAGCATGGAGCGACAGGAAAAGGGAAACTGGCTTCAAACTGAAAGAGGGCAGGTTGAGATTAGCTATTAGGAGGAAGTTCTTTGCTGTGAGGGTAGTGAGGCACCGGCACAGGTTGCCCAGAGAAGCTGTGGGTGCCCCCCCATCCCTGGAAGTATTCAAGGCTAGGTCGGATGGGGATTTGAGAGACCTGGTCTAGTGGAAGGTGTCCTTGCCCATGGCAGGAGGGTTGGAACTGGATGGTTTTAAAGGTTCCTTCCAATTTAACCATTCTGTGGTTCTATGATTCAACGATTGATGTATTAAAACATTACAACACATAAGAAACCCTCTTCTTTGCTAATGAAACTCTTGAGAGGAGCTCGTGCTCAGCCGCTCAGCCGTGCCAAGGGAAGGGCGACACCGTGAGTGCTTGTCCTGGCCCTGATGGGGCTCCCACAGCTCCCCTGGCAGGGCGGGGGTCTCTCCTGCAAGTACCCGTGTTTGATAAACCGACTAATTTATGTCTGGGGGGCGGGAGGGGGTGTGTCACTGCCGAGGGCTTCAGAGGGGTTCGGAGATAAAGCATTTCGCGGCGGCTCGGGGCGGGGGCGAGCCGCTGTTCGGCAGAGGGGGGCGCGGGGCGCTGCCGCGCAGAGCGGCCGGCAGGGGCCGCCCGTGCCGCAAATTCCTGGGGCGCATCCCGAGCGTCGGGAGCGGAGCGGCGCCCGGCCCGTCCCCGCTGGGCTCGGCTTGCACCGGGGATCTCTGCTCGCCGGGGGGCTTAGCAGTCAAATCCTTTCCTGGGAGACGGCAGATGCTGGCTGAAGCGGCATGTTTCTAGTTCTGGGGCCAATTTTCTCTTGCCTTAGCACTGACTCTGTTCTCTTTCTCCGTCAAGAGCAAGAGAAGAGAATTACCCCGATAATTGTGTATCCAGCGCAAAAGACAACATCAGCTGCTCTTGGTAAGGCCCAACATTATTTTTGGAAACGTTTAGTCAGAGAAAAATTAGAGCAGGTCCTCTTATTGTGTAATTCGTTGGCATAAATTGTTGTAGGTTTTTGATCTCAGTTATATTAGTTGAGGGTCAGTGCTGGAGTATTTTTTGCTTTTTAATGTTTACAACCAGATGCTATCTTCCAGGTAAGAGGAGCTGCAGAACTGGTGTCGATTTTATCCCCTTACAAAGCAATAAAAGCATATTTGCACAATTAGCTCAGCTGTCCAGAATTCTCACTTCACTAAGAGCTTTTCTTTTTCTATATTTCCTCATATTGGTCTAGGTTTTCTGGTAGCTCTAAATGAGCCATCTAGCTCTTTTGAAAGGAGACTTTTTTCATTCCTTTTTACTGTTTGAACTAGGCAGTTGTTAGTTAGCAAGTACCTTGATAGGATCTCAATTTTCCTTTAAAGATTATATGATGGCAACAAATTTCTGTTGTATCGCCTCTTCCCAGAAAATGCCAGTTATATTTTACATTAAACTTTTTTAATCTGGGTACTATAAACACAGCTGTGTCCTATGATGTTGTTAGTTTTCTCTGCCACTTTTCTTTCCACCAGTGTAGGCCTAACACTCTTTTTATTTTTCCCTATCTACCTCTGTGTGGTGTTTTATATTCCTTTTATCACCACCTGCACAGGTGTAATAATAACATTGTTTCCATTACTGAGCCCTGTGTATTCCGTATAATACAGATACACACCAGTCTGGAGTCTCCTTATCCCCAAGTTACGATAATTACAGCAAAGTTCCAGAATTTTTGCAAAATCACTTTATCCCTTGAGCTGAACGTCCTCACCTACAGCATCTCTGCGTGAAGCTGTGCTGCTGGTTAATGCCGTTGCTCCAGAGGGGTAAATCACACAGTGCCCTTTGGGCTGCAGTACGTCTGGAAGGGCAAGGCCACAGGGACACCGCTTTGCCTCCAGGGAATGTGTTTAGTGCAAGAGTTGCTAACTGTTGCAATAGGGAAATTATTCGGTTAGCAGCAGGAAGGACTGCCAAACCAAGGGGTCTTGCTGCCAAGGAGTAGGGGATCAAAAGCAATCTGGAGATTAACTTCAGTTTTGAAAGAAGTGGTTCTTGATGTTTGTGGGGTCTCCCACTGGAGTTGCTGGTTTTCACCAAAAGAAAGAGTAGTTCTTCATATGTATCCAAATTGTTTCTCAATCTATCTTTTTTTGACAGGCTCCAAGATGACTCTCCCGTGCAAAGTGTTTGTTGGGCTGAGCAGCCATTTCCAAACTGATGTGGAATGGCTGGCAAATGACACCAGCGTTGACGTGGTTTATAAACAAAGCAGAGTTACAGAGGGAGAACGACAGTAAGTCTGGCTGAAAGTGCTTCCTTGTGCTTATTGTTTTAACCTGCAGTGCTACAGGGGCTCTTGATGCAGCTGAGTGCCAGGTAGTGAATGGGAAATGGACAGATCTGAAGTGAAGGTGAGAGCTGAGAAAAAAAAAAAAAGGGCAGGCAAGCAAAAAAACCCCAAGCCCAACCCCGTCAGTCAATAAATTCTTAATCTCTGGTTTTTGTTCCATGGTGTTTTGCAAATGAGCCAGCTTTGAGACTTAAACTTTAAGCACATTTTCATGAACAACTGAGCTGATGTGAGAGCTGACTGCAGTGGAAAGCAAGGAGACTTGACCTTTCCCAGTGCTTCTCTTATCTCTCTCCTTAGGCCATGCCAGCAAAGTGGCTACATTCTCTCCCTGACATTCAGTAGGTTCTCTGAATACACTAAGACAACAGAAGATTATCTAGTGGTTTGATGTTTTTTGTTTTATTTTTTCAAATAACATTGTTTTTCCCTCTAAGCTTGTTCTTTTCCACATTAGTGAGTTAAACTGACTCACACAGACACCCGCTGAATACTAGAATTGATGCCAGGGTAGCACTGAAGAGGACGCTGGTGGGAGGGAGAAACAGGATGTTCCACATCCTCTTGCCCTGATTCATTGTGTCTCCCTGTCTTGAGGAGCCTTCTTTCAGCTGCCTCATAGCTGCATGCTGCCAGGCTTCTCTAGCTGCCTCATAGCTGCATTCCTCAAGGCTTTTCCCACTAGTTTCTCACAGTTATGGATGTGAGATGGTTTTGGCAATTTGTGGCCAGTGCCAGATAACAGCCTGGCCATGCTGCAGCCAGAGGTAACAGAGCAACTCAGCTGTATGCCCAAGCCTTTAGGTGTTTTCCCATTCCCCACATCATTTATAATCTTTTTTATATGGATAAGTGAAAATGCACTGAACCTGTGGACAGGAACCATAAAATGTGCTGCAGCTATAGTCTCTGCAGGCTTTAGAATAGAGCAGCACTTTCTTACTTGGACTTTAAAATTTATTTTTGTTATGCCTATCACTATCATTATTGTTGTTGTATATTATCATGCACTTGCACAAGGACAGGGACAGTGACAGCTGAGGTTGCTGCAGGACCCACAGTGTGTGAGACACCCCAGTTCTGCTGGAAGCCCTCATTATGGCAGCATGAGAAAACAGCTCGAATGCCACCGGGCAAACAAATTCCCTGCAGAAATCTCTGGCAAAGAGCTCCCGGGAGGAGGGCCCAGGGAATTCCATTGCTGCCGTGCCATGCAGGCTTGTGATCAGATCATTAAAGAGCAGCTGGACAACTGCTCTGGTAATGAGTGAAAGATATCAAGGGACAATGTTTGACTCCAGTTAGAAAACGACTTGCAAATAGTGGGACTCCGGAAACAATCATGTTGAAATAAGCTGGAAACTTCTTGGACAGTTTCTTGTATTGAGCTATTGGCTTTGAGCACGAGATAGACAGGAATGGTGGTTCAGCTTGCTCAGAGAACATTTGCAGGGTTATGTTCTCCATATGTCCTCTTCCAGCTGGTTGTAAGAATTAACCTCAGGTGGTCAGAGAGAAGGAATTAGGTCCTTGCACAATGCTGTGAAGAGAGCTCAAAGATATACAGAATTCTACTTGCCTTTTTCCCCTCCCTTTTCTTTGTTTTTGCAAGACAAATCCAGATAATTTTTTTTCCTCTAGACTCTAAAAAGTGCAGGATAGGTACTGCCCACTGAGACACAAATAGTTAGCACAACTGGGCTGAAGACAACAGGTGTTCTTGAATGCTGAGGGGCTGGTTCAGAAATGAGCCAATATCCAATGCATTTTCTTGCAATGTGCCGTTGGAATGGACATATCAAATAGACAAAAACCATCTTATTAAATTATTTAACATTAAATCGTTTTTATTCTTCCAGAGAAATTGTAGAAAATGGTGAAAACTTCATTGAAGTACCACTGATTTTTGATTCTGTGGAAGAAGTGGACTTTTACACAGACTTTACCTGTCTGGCCCAGAACAGATATGGATACCAAGTACTGCCAACAAGGGTCAAGCAGGAAGGTAGTTATTTTGACTGCTTATTTTTGATAATTTTTATTATTATTCTAATGCTAAATTATAATCTAATCTGTTTATACTGTCAGAGCTAGTGCTGGGATGTGTTATTTCCTGGGGAAAGTCTGGTTGCCTCTTTCACCTGCAGTCTTTGATTCAGCCTGTTCAGAAAATACACCTTCTGTAGGTCATTTACTGACATTTTATGCAGGGATAAGGATCCATCTGTGCTGGTATATCTGTTTGTTGGATAAGACTTCAGTTTAGATACACTTTGTGAAGTAATTGTTTCAGTGAGACTACTGGCACACTCTCTCCGCAGCAGGGCCAAATCTCCTCCAGTTCCTCAACAAGTATGGGAAAAAAAAAGACAATAACAGAATAAATGATTAGTGTTCCTTTTCCTCATGCACAGACTGCTGCCAAAATAGCAAGAAGCATAAATTATAATGAATGTTGTTATTTTGGCTCCTAGTGATGGGAAGAGAAAAACTCAGCACAATTAATGTTGCACTGTGATCAACCATTGGCCAAGAACCAGCCGTATAAACAACGTGAAGCAATGCTAATTGTTTCTTTGCCTGATGTTGGTGAATCACCAAAGCCTGCTCACAGTCATAGAAAGGCACATGAACACTTTCAGACTTCATTATCAGTTATGACTCACTCCAGCACCCTATGATGAGGGAATTTTACTCAATTTGCTGGATCATGTGCTGCCCTTGTCTTCCATGAGCTACACATGTATAGCTACAGAGGAGGCAATATATATTGGAATAATCCAAAAGGGTCTGACAGACACTGGTGTTGGAAATCAGCTGGATTTGGGAAGAAATTCTGAGTCTTGGGTCGATCATTACTAATTTATAAGCTGCTCTGTAGGAAAAAATTATTCACACAACTTGGGGGTGGACTAACTGTTAAGTACTCGCACTCCACAGGGTGCTTGGATTTCCTGCTTGGAATGTCTCTGCTTTTAACAAACCAAGATAGAAAGCACACAGCTGCTGTGATCAGGGGTTCAGAAAGTTGGGTGTATGCAAAAGACTGAACTTTAAATTCCCACCCTCTGTTTTTTTCCAACCCTTCCACCCGTCTTCGTGAACACATTTCTCAGAGTGGTCAATCAATAGACCTCTTCCTTTCAAAGGTGATAAGCCCTGCTGGAAGGTTAACTTGCAGACATCCTTTTTATTGTGATTTCTCCTCTTCCCACTTGAGCTTAAAGAACTATGTTCCTGGAGTTTGTTGGTTTTTTCTGTTTTTCTAATATTTAATTTGTTTACTTTTCCAGCTGTTGGCCTGTCCTGGTACATTGCAATGATTCCTGTTGTGCTGGCCGCTGTGATCGTGGGAGGGATATGCATGCACAAGTGCTGGAAGCAGAGAGCTGATAAAGGGTATACAATTCCAAGGGTTTAAAATCCACTTGGTTCTCCAACTGCCACCAGAACAGAAAATCACCCTGGCTGTCTTTCACGTCAGACACAGAGAGCATTTCAGACCTGATATACTGCGTTCCCAACAGACTGATAATAACAGCTCTTTCCCACTTCTCCAAGTCTTCTACAATCTGATGAAGTTAAGAATATAAGTTTGCATTTTTATGCTGCTTAGATGCAGGAAATCTGGTTCTATTATTTTGCAACCAGGGTGCAATCGATAGAATTTTGGAACACAAAATCCTGCTCTGGATATGGGAAGGGAAGTCTAGGGAAAGGGAGGTGCTCTCACACTTTGCAATTCCAATAGATGTACTGTTTTTTTTAAAAAGGAAAGTAAACCCCCTAAAATCTAAAAACTGAAGCTAAGGAAGCTTACTACGGAAGGACTATTTGACACTAGAGTGAAAAAGCAGTTTTCCTGTGCAACCAGACTAAATTAATTTTACTTCAGTCTAAAAAGAGCCATTTGTTTTCCCTTTTCCAGAGCCAAATGCAGTTGTCATGGCAACTGTATATCTATGAACTTCTCCACCGAAAAACTAATTTTGATCTCCATTTGGATTACTCTTTGCTTAAATAGACTGTCTCAGAATATCCCTCCCCCAGAGATAACTCCATCTGTATAACAGATAACTGTACTCAGAAGAATTCAGCTCTGTTTTATCTACCAGCATGTTATAGCTAGAGATTCATAGGCAGCTGTAACATGTTGTCTTCTTTGCCAAGGAAAGAACTGGAGGGATGTTTAAGTGTTTTGAGAGTAATTTGGCTAATAAAAAGTTTTATTGGACAGATTGCCAGTAATAATGTACAGTCTCACACTTTTGGGCCTCCAGCCCTTTCATGACCAGCCTGGTGTAGCTTCTGATTGTGTCCTTTAAATTGCAGCATGCAAATTGGTTACTCATGATGCAAAACACTCCCTGTTAGGTTAACCTAACTGGATTCTAGTCTTGACATAAATCATAAGGGAGCAATAAATAATCAGTGATCATGTTGTACTTTGAGGGTCAGAATGAGTAAAATGACTTGGTTACTTCCTCTTCAAAGAGATACCACTTACGTCAGCTGAGAAATCGTTACATGATATATGACGTGTATTATCTTCATCTGTATAGGAGGGAAGAGAGCCTCCATTAAGGCCTAGATTAGTACAGACCCATAACTGACACCTCTCACAGACACCAAACATAAACCTTTTTGTTCATGTAAATCATCCCAGAGGATTTTCAAACTCTGTAGGAAAAAAATCAATCAGGAAAAGCTTTGGTTCCAAAAAACCAAATTGTAACACACTAGAGAAAAGTGAATGGCTCACATCCATCTGGGAGTGACCATGACCTTATTCCTTTCCACCAGCACTTCTAGTTGGCTCTGAGTTTAGCCCAATAAATATCTGGAAGGATTTTAAAGAGTAGGATGCGGCTTGAGTTAAGAAATCTTCACTGTATTAGCAAGAACATTCATATGTAATGAGATTTAAACCAAAGCCTCCCTTTAAATATTCTAAATGTTTGTTGTGAAGATACAGGCACAGAGATAAGAGTTCTGACGCAGTTTGAGTCAAGGGCATCCAGAAAACACCACAGGACTCACTGTTTCCAAGTGCAGAATATTAAAGATGATAAGGACTACATGTATTTTATGGGCAGATGGGGAAAAGGAGGATGCAAGTGTGGAGAACAGTCAATCCACTTGGATATCTGTTCTTTGAAGAAAAAGAGCTATAGATGAATTGACCAATGTTGGAAGGCACACTGAAAATGTTTTAGGAGCATCAGGAATGCTCATTATTTTCAAGCAATTGCTAGTCTGTACCTAGAGAACAACTTATGTTTGTCAATAAGTGTAATCTTTCAGAATGTGATTTTCTCTTCCTTTCTGTCTGTATCCTCCAAGAGTAGTGTGATCACATACTTTGCTGTAGGTGCAGAGCTGGATTTCACTAAGTACTGCAAAAGAAGCAGAACTTTTGGTATACAGAGTACTGGTGCCATAAGAAAGTTAAATACCTCAAATCCTTCTTCAAACCAGAGAAGGAGAAAAAAATATGAATGTAAGATAAAAATTAGGTCTTTAGAGAATTGCTGTTGCATACTCAGTGGCATCTTGAATGCAAAAGGAAAGTAAAGAAACACAGGCTTTTCTTTTATGAAGTGATATTTGCTTCTCTGACTACTAGTATAATAATATTCTGAAAGATTTCCTCATAAATAGGTGTCTTCACGTGAACTAGACAGTGTAAATATTTTACAGGTAGATTTGAACAAGTGACCTACGTGATGTGAATGTTTTACACTGATTTGCACCACTATACACAAGGGCAATGTGGTTTATCTTGGTTTTGAAAATTATATGTGAAAAAAAGGAAAACAAATAAAACCCAAACCAAAATGCTGGTGTGTGAGCTGAGTGGGAGGAAAGATGTGAGATATCAAATGGCTCTTTGAGGGTGGCAGCTCTTTCCCAGACCTGAAAAGAAGTACAATATTAGGGAACATCAATTCATGTCAAGGATTCAGGGCTCTGCACCACAATGTTTCTCCTCAGAAAAATTACGGATGTAATGAGGACAAGGCCACCTTGTTCCTGGGGCTGTGTGGGTTTATAGCATTTTCCAGAGAGGTAGTCTGTCTGCAACAGCTTCAGAGGAACACTTGCAGAGGGGAAAAGACTGGTGCACCATGGTCTTGGCATGAGTTAGCATCCAGGACAGAGGCTTCTCATGCAGAAGTTGTTTTCAGGAAACATGAGTTTAGTTAACAACTATTTTCTAGTTTAGTCGAGCATATGTGATCTTGATGTCAGCTATCCATCTAAATAGGCAGCATAACTAATGTTTGACCAGAGTAGCACCTAAACCAAACCTAAGCATAATTTGAAGAGCACCAAATAATTTTATCTGGTTGTCCCCAAACAAAGCCCTTAAATAAATGTGGGAGCAAGTGAAAACAAGGGCTGGCCTGCACACAGAGTTGATCTTGGCTGATCAAGACAAGAAAGTTACATTTTTTTATTCTAGTAACTGGGGAGGGAAGGTGTGCATGCAGGAGGACGAGGACCATGTTGAAATATCATTGCCAGTATTTTAGGTATGAACAGCTAATTAAAGTGTTCATGATTATTCTGCCTCAAGTCTGCAAAGCAAGAGGCCCAGCAGGGCAAAACAAAGTGAAAAATAGTTCTTAGGTTTTGGAGCTGAGAACTCCCTGTCCACTCACAACCCTGCAGCTGCTAAAGATATCCTAGGGTGTGATACCTCTCACCCAGCCTTCACACAGCCAAAAGGAATACAGATGATAGCCACTGATGTTTCCTCTCCACTCAGTGGAGAAAGACTTCTCTCTGGTGCCTAAAAGAAATGGGATGAATTGCATCTCAGGTGTCTGTCTTTTTCCACCATTTTAAGACAAAACGAGATGAATCCATTCTGCATGGATTCATGGATATAGGAATGACTGGTTGTGATCACTGAATTTCAGGTTATCAGAGAGGTTACAAAAAGAAACAGTCTAAAGCCCAGAGACACCCTGTCATGTAGTGGAGGCTGCTGGGGTTTCTTGGGAAATAACTTTAATGCTGGCAGCTCTCTGTGCAGACCAAGCACAGGCTCACACTAAATGAAAATACTGTAAGAGGTGGGGAGGCAGGCACAAAGGTGTATATTGTGGAATTCAGCACAAGAGGGAGGCTGAAAATATCTAGCTGGTGCCTTGGAAAAACGTTTGTGGCTCACAGGTTTCGTGGTCATGAAGTGCTATTACAGGAAGAAAAGAAAGAGCTGTCATGTGTGCATGGCTGAAGTACAGAGAGCCCTGCTGGCACCAGGAGGAAGTCCTGGTGGCTGCAGGTGAGCTGGGGCCTGCCACCCTTTCTGCAGCACTCAGCCAGCTCAGCTCCCATGGCAGACAGTGTCTGCCTGCTCCTTCCTGGCTCTGCTGGGCCACAGCAGAAAATTGGATAAAATGGTTGTATGGAAAATGAAATATCATAAAACTAGCCTGCTTCCAGTGGACAAACTCATGTCATTGATAAGAATACCACTTATATACATACATGTATATGTCTATGTATACATGTTCTGCTTTAGCATGCTCATTGCACTGGAAGTTATAGTCTCTATCAGTCTGTACATTACCTAGTATGGACCATGTAAAGAGCTTAATAAAGCAGCTGAAATATAACTCCAGTCAGTTTTCAAGAAGGACATATCATTATCTTCCAGAAATTCTTCAGCCACGCACCATAATAATGAGGAAGCTTCTGAAAACTCATGTAGAACCAAGCTCACTTGTTATAACTTGGGAAATTAATTCATTTCTGAATGTTTAACTGCAAAGCGTAGTTTGCTCTTATATTTGTGTGTCCCTTCTACCCATTTTAAGCTTTTGCACCAGTCTAAATTGTCTTAGAACCTGACAATGACTTCAGGTGTAAACACCAAACTCCTTTATAACATGTTGAAAAAGTCAGCATCTCATTCCTGGTAAGAAGTGAAAGTCCTCTCTTTCTCACTGTTTTTACTGGTTTGTCATCTATTGAGTTGTGCCACGGGAACTTCGCTTATATGTACGCAAATTTCATAGAAATGCACATCTTGATTCCTTTGTGGATAATGAAGCATTGCCAGTATTTCTGTCTCATGAGACTTCAACAGTGCTATTCATGTAAAGCTGTAGAGGTCCTGTTCTGCCTTGGTTATAAAGGATTCATTTATCCATCTGCTAAGCTGTGGGACAGATGAATCATAATGTTTGCTTGCTTTGGCTCCCAAATGTGCTTCGTCATAAGTGCTGTGGAGGCCAGGCTATGACTGGAAGTAGTTGATACTGTTTGTTTACTTGCAAAAAAGACTCTCAAGTGACTTGTGGCTTTCAAGTTGGAGACACTGCTGAACAAAGTAATTAGAGGGTGTGATTACATGTACCCTCAGTATGTTAATCCACTCTTTTTGCTTTGACTAGGCCTTATCAGGGCTGATCTTTCAGCCAGTTTGAGAACACTCCAGAGGAGAGTGTAGGCAAGCCATGGTGATTTCTTTGCTCTCATCATCATTACTCTGCTACCCTGTGAATGTTGGAGACTAGGGCCTCCTTCTTATAATTAAATCATAGAATGATTTAGGTTGGAAGGGACGTCAAAGATCATCGAGTTCCAATCCCCCTGCCATGGGCAGGGACACTTTCCACTAGAAGATTACTCAAAGCCCCATCCAGCCTGCCCTTGAACACTTTAAGGGATGGGGCACCCACAGCTTCTTTGGGCAACCTGTTCCAGTGCCTCACCACCCTCACAGTGAAGAATTTCTTTCTACTACCTAATCTAACCCTACACTCTTTCTGTTTAAAGCCATTCCCCCTTGTCCTATCACTACATGGTCTTGTAAAAAGTCCCTCTCCAGCTTTCTTATAGGTCCCCTTCTTGTCAGTAGAGAAGAGCTGTCAGTTCAGGGAAGAAACAAGTGCCCTGCCTTTGACCACAGCTGATGGGTACTTTTTCAGATGAATCTAAGCCAGTAAAATGCAGGAAGAAGCATGGTAGGGAAAGAACTGAGATTCACATCTCCACCTAAGAGTGGCAGAACTCTATGATTGATTGCTCCTTAATAGGAAGGAACATGTAAGATGATGATGATTATTATTATTACTACTGTCTCATTGATGATGATTATTACTACTACCACATGGAGTGGTGTCATTTAGGAAATACGGATTGCATGGGAGAACATAAACATGGGTGGAAGAGTGTGGGGGAATGGAGAACTTGTGAGAATAAGCAATATGAGCTTATCTTCTGCCTGGCAAGGCAATGACAGGGAATGATAACTGCCTGTAAGTTCATCCAAAGGGAGAGTAAAAGTAAGGGCACGTAATTGTTTCCACTAATGAAGGAGACTGCACAGTAAGACTGGAATAAGAAATGCATAACCAAAATTAATCACTGCAGCAGTGGGGTCCTGAAAGAGCATCTCAGCAGGAGTAATGGTAGGAAAAGAAATTACTTCAAACCTAGAGCTGCACAGCTCTGAATAGGATTTGATGTGTGTGACAGCAGTGGGTCTTCCTGCATGGCTGAATCATGTCCTCTGGCTTTGTGTTCTTTACCTCCATTGGAAAAGGCTGGACAGCTGAAGATAAAAAATGCCATCCTAGAGCTTAATTACTGTGTTATTATTATTTCCTCAGTTAAATCTGCATTGCTCATATTTACAGACCTTACTAGCTTGTAAGGGCTGGAAGATCAAAAGAATTAAACACTAAACACAATTGCTGGATGTGTCTTTGTAGACATGTCCAAAGTTCAAGTCTTTTAAACTCTGCCAGGAGATGCCAGTTGCCCCTGGAAAATAGCCCTTAATGAGAGTTGGCTTTCATGGTGGAGGGAGTGGTCCAGTCTCTAAACAAAACCATGTTGTGAGAAGTAATTTAGCTCTTCATATGGCCCAAGTGTTATGCAAAGGGGAGGAGAAGGAAGTCCTTAAATGTTGCTATGTTGTTTTCCACTCATTCTCTTAAATGTCACTTTCTGTTTGTTTATTTTACTGTTTAATGGCTGCTTCTGTGGCGTTCACTTTTGGCCACGCACTGGGAACCAAGATGGAGCAATGTCGCCCCAGCGAGGGTCCCGGGAGCTTCCTGGCTCAGGCCGGCAGATCTCACAGACTGCAAGCAAGCAGCAGGAGTGATGTCTCTGCTGTGAATGTCAGGTCACTGGAGACAAGGAGCAGAGAGTGCAGTAATGATAAGTGGCAGTGGCATCCAGCTTCCATCCCTGGAAGAGTGCTTTAGGACACAGAAACCAGCTGCCGAAACATGACTGCTGGAGGCTTGTCAGAAGTATTTTATAGTTTATGGGATTACATTTCAGGATTATTGCCAGTTCCTGCATGATGGTTTTTTAAAACCTTCATTATAAAAGAAGAATATTGATTTATCCAAATGCAATCTCCTTACCCCTCTTAAATCAGTAACTCAAGTTTTTCATTGTCTAGCCAGCATGGGACACACTGATTGTGCAGAGGCAGTCTGAGACTGTGTATATGCCAGTCACCAGTTTTGTCTTTTAGATTTAGTGCTTGTCATATTTAGCATTTGCTTTCATTCTCTTTCTTTTTGATTGAGAAAACTAATTAAATCCTCATTTTACAATGAGTTTTAAAAGTGGATCATGATTTAAATCTTGTTATTCTTTAAAAAAGATTACTATGATGCAATACTTTGAGGAGGTCTGAGCATGCCACAGCTTGTTTGCATGAGCAAAAGTTAATTTCCAGAGAATATCCTTGTTCCTAGATTTCTCTAGGTTCAGTTTCAGCATTTTCTTTTTTTCCATCTTCCTTTCATTTATTATGTTTGCAGCATATATTTGAGCAAAGTGGATGCAAGAGGGCCAGCTTGAGTACAATGAGCCTCCTCAGGGCAGCGGGATGGGCGGGAGAGGAAAGAGACGAGTCTCAGTGCAGCTCACCTGTGAGTAGTAGTCCTTCTGCTTCCTCTCTTCCTCAGGGCATCCTGCCTGCCCTCCAGACCCTGTCTCAGTTACACCAGTGGCACATCTCTACCTCTGTGGCACAGTACTCAGTTTCAGGCTATTTTCTTTGGCCAGCAAAGTCCCAGGTGATGTCCAGCCAACTGAGTGCTCCAGGCCTGGTTGTTCTTCCTGTGTGGGTGTTTAGGTGCAGTTACTCTGAGTTTAGGTCCTGGGATGTTTTCCTTGGAGCTGGGGCAGTTCAGATTGGCTCATGAAGTGGGAGCCTTTGACTCCTTGCTGTATGTCTAACCTAAAACCGGATATATAATGTATTTTTTTTTTGACACCAACAGAAATATGTCGCTAACTCATGGATGCTTGTGGTCTTATGCTGTCATTCAGCCTTTCCATATGAGCCGAGTAAAGTTCTAATGCATGAGATCAGAGGTCACCAAGTATTCGTGTATTACAATAAAATAATGTGAGCCAAGGCATTTTTAATGGATTATTTTTAAATGCAGATGTTGATAATAATGTATTTTCAATCTCCTGCATTTCTCACGTCATTAAAACACTGTAAGAGTGATGACTATGGCTTTATGTAAGAGACCTAAATTTAGATCATGCAAATAAATGCCAGACTCCTAATGACACACAGTAGGTTGGTAAGAAGTGACTAACATGGCTGCAGCTTTTTTCACTTGGTCTGAGCTTGTCCTTTAAGGACAACTAGTTAATGTGTGCATATTTTGTTCGAAGAAAGGGGCAATTTTAAAGTTAGCCAAATTAATTTTTGCTGCATGTGATTTGTTGACCTCTTGCATTCAAAAGTCATTGACTTTGCCTACATTTTTGTTCATGGACTTAGCAGAATTAGACCAAACCAAACAGAAGACCTTGGATAATGTAGCGTGGCATGCCATAAACCTGAGGGACATAGTGTCAGTCTGAAGTATTAGAGACTTTTGCAACTTATTATTAAATAGCTTAATACATTCTTTACAATAACATCATAATGAACTTGAGCTATTTGTTGCTCTCTCACAAGCCCCAGAGAGCATTTCAGAACATCACAAAAGCTTGGGTCTCTTGTACCCACTGCCTGGAACTTGTGGCTCCCCATAGCTTAAAGGCAGGGTCTCAAATGCTGTTTTTCAAAGCTTTGCTCTATGGGCTCTGTGCTCCTATACCTCACAATGAATACACACAAGTGCAGGATGGAAGGAAAGAAATAACGTGTCCAACAGCTCTCCTAATTTTTATGAAACCTAGATGAAATTTACAAACATTTTTTGTGTGTTTTGAGTTTTTTTGTCAGCAGGATGACTCTGATTAATACTACCACAGAAGAAGAATCAAAAACTCCTTAAGAAAGCTTTCTTAAGGTATTCAAAACTATTGCTTATCTGTAATGTCTTTGAGTTTACAAAGGGATATTAACGACCACTAATAACTTGGTAATACATGTAGCTAATCTTGTTTGACCAGTAAATTCAAAGATTCTTTGCTGCAACATTTGTAATAAATAATTTAATGATCTATCTGGTTGTCAAAGGATGGGCACAGCATTACTAACCACCCACATGTGGTTTAAGTGACTTCTTATCATTCCACAGGAGCTTTGTGGCAGAGCTAAGGATGAAATCTTATTCTCAAAGGAAACATTCACATCCTTAAAAAAATAGCCTTCTCTTTTACTCCAAATCCTGCTTCATCCCTTGCCAGCTTCCAGCTTTTACAGTGAATAAGAAAGGAATCCTCCCATGAACAACCTCCTGCATGGTCTGATTATTTTCCATGGTTTGGGACACACTGTGCTCTCCAAGGTGGAAAAAAATATAAAACATCTTGCATTTAAAGTCAAAGGGATGGAGGATGTCAGTTAGAGAAATAGCACTGTAGTGTATGACATGTTTGTTGTGAGTGGACACAGAAAAATACTTCCATTCAAAACTGGGGATTGTGATGTTATTTCTACTGTTTGCCTCTTGAGTGACTACTTCTTCCACCAATCCTTACCCTTTGACCACTTGCCTGGGTCCACTTCTGACTGCACCCAGTCTCAGTCTCCACCCTGACATTTTTTTTCATGTCTCCTTCCTGTTTTTGGGTGCACCGTCTTTTGCAATTTGGCTCTGAGAAGATAAAATATGAAACTGTGTCATATGTTCTTACTCAGTATCTCTGAACTGCTTTCTTGGATTCAGTTCTGAAGGAAAGCTTTTCCACAAACATCTGCCAGCTGATGACTGCTTAAACTGGAAAATAGTTCCTTGGTTCCCATAGAGAGGTACTTTTCCCTCCATGTCTGGGAACAAACCTACACTTTTCCTGGAAAGGCATAAGCTAATGCTGAAGGCCATTGGGTTCTTGAGCTGTTTTTCCTCAGAAGCAATTAGGCACTTTGCATGGTAACTTGCATCCTTCCACGCAGCGTATACAGCATGTCTCTGCACGTACAAAGTGGAGAGATTGTGTTTGGCTTTGATATATATTTTCTCATGCACCTCTCAAGACAGAGATCATCTGTCTTTCTCTATTCTGACTTGCACTAGGCCAACCAGACCTATGGACTGAAACACCGTATTTTTCCTTAAACATTGTCTCCCTGATCTTGCAGTGTGTCTACGAAGTGCACATACTACACCTTGGTCTATAGATCCAAGACAACAACAACAACCCCACCTCCTAATTTCTTGCATTTTCTAACCCCCAGGTCTAACTTAATATGGCCTGAAAATTTCCTAAGTATCTAGAGCTGGATGCCAATACGTGCACAGAAGCACCTGTCACAGAATGATGTGCCATTAGCGCTGTACCAATAGTCTGCTGACTTCTGCAGAGACACATCTGGCACCAAGGGCAGCCTGAAAAGCTGAGCTTTGACACAGCCATAGGTCCCCTGGGAAAGGGAAAGACCAGATCTAAGCTATTATTTTAGAGTGAGAAAGCTGAAGTTCCATCCCAGAAAAGTGGTGCAGTGTGCCAGGCTGCTCCTGCCTGAAACAGCCAGGGGAAAGGACAGGGTGCAAGCATCTGCTCCAGCGACTGGCACGGTTTGCTGCTTCTGATGAGTGGCTGTTGTAGGAGACAGGTTCATCCCAGCGAGCAGGGAGTGGAGCTCCCCAGCCTCGCCCGTCTCCATTTCTCCTGGCCTGTTTTTGTCTATTTCCTGGAGTGCATTGTGGCTCTGCCTCCCTGGAAATGGGAGGATTTTGGGAAGGATGAAGAAGGGTTAGCCCTTCTTAGGTCTCCTTCCGGAGTCATTCACATGAAGGATTAAACTAGCTGTGCCTAGTTCTGCCTGCTAGCGTTTTGTATTTTATGAATTCAGAGGCCTATTTACTTACAGCCATGGCTGTTCATCCACTTGTACAATTCCTTTTGTGTTTGAAACTCGTTAGAGAGCACCTTATCCAAATTTGTTGGTCCTCACTTACCGTAAGAACTTCCTTTGCTCTGAGACTGATGGCTTCGGCAGTTCTGACAGCAGCTGCCGGCTCTTCCATACTCCTTTTTATTCCATAGCAAAGCCTCAGATTTCCTTCCAAATGGGTAGTAGGCTAATTGCATTCTTTTGGATCAAAGATTTTTCCAGTCTCATGCAACTTGTGGTACTGATTTACTTACGTTATTCCTGATATGTAATAACACCAGTAGAGAAAATGGAAGAAATGTGAGAAATATACTTTGTGTTAGCTAATTTCCTGCTCACAGGTTGTGTCAGAGAGATAAATATGTTCCACATGAGAAAAGTCTTTCAAGATAAACATTAAAAAAGTCTGTACTAGTTAATATCCCCTTTAAAACAAAGATTTGATATACCATTAAGTCAAATAAAATATATTTCCTTTGAATTTAGTATATATTTTATATATATATGTATATATATACATGCTATAAAGCCACAACAAATATTCTGAAGTTTCTTATAATCCTTTATGTTATTTTTTTTTCACAATATAGGGTGAGATATTTTATTGCAATCTGGCCAGTAAATATCATATCTAGATTATATTAGCATGCTGATTTATAAAGGTATGAGAGAGGATAAAAAACAGCACATGAGAGGTTTTTGGCTGCACAGTTTGATTGTATATGACTCTTCTGAAGCCCAGAAAAAGATGGAAAACAGACTACTTTGATGCTTTTAGGTAAAAATAAAAATTGGCATATAATCAGTCTTGCAGTCAAGACAGAATTAAGGATTTACCAGTACTGGAGACCTGAACTATTCAAATATCTGTTGGGAAAGAAACAGAGGAAGACACAGGTGATTCAGCAAGTTCTGGGAATGTGTTAGTGGCAACTTCTAATTGTAGAGGCAGAGGAAGTTAATAGATAAGTGACAGAAATTATATCTCTTTGAAATTAAATTCAGACAGAGGTCACATGGTAACACGAGTTACAGGAGACTACAAAACAATAGTGCTCCAAACAAAGGAAGGAAGCTCTGAATAGAATTAAGGCAGACATGTAGGAGGGTATCTTTGGAAGGCATTCCAAAGAGCATCTAAGGAACAAGAACACCAGTAGGAGACAAAAAACTGATTAAAAACAAGGTGCATTTGCCAAGAACAAAACATGCCTTTTCAGTTCTGTTTCCTCTTTTTGCAGGGTAACAACTTAAAGAGGAGGCAGTAACTTACTACCTCAGATTTAGTAAGGGTTTGAGGAATGCTGTAAGTAAGCTTGGAAAATGTGATGGAGATGATGGGAATGTAAAGGTTGATGCTCAGCTAGTAAATTCTGCCCATGGAGGAGTCAACATCGGAATTCTGTGAAATGAGGGATACTTCAAGGCAATGTTGCAAATTTAATTCCTGGAAATGCCTTGGCTTTACCAAATCCAGTAATTTAGGTTAACAACATACTCGATGAACTAAAGAATAGATAAATTAATTTCTACTTCAAATTGTAGTAGGAAAGGGTGGAAGCACTGGAGACAAACCACAAAGGTTGAAGTGGGTTTGGTATGTTGGGGTGATGGTATGTGACTATAAATCCAAGAAAGAAAATACTAGGAAAAAAATTAGTGACGTTTAGGGAACTGATTAGGCAATAGCAGCTCTGCCAGGCATATGGAAAACAAAATCGGCCAGAAATTGAGTTGGTAAATAATGCAAAGCAGTTGCAACAAAGACAATTTATATTGCATGTAGTAACAGGGTTCATGTTCATATAGCATGAGAGGTACTTATTCTACTGTGCCCTTATTGGGAAGATCTTACCTGGCATTCAAACTTCATATAGTTTCAAAATCACATTTTGAGAAAGATGCACATAAATTGGAGACAGAACAGAGATCCAGGAAGAAGATTTTTGGAAAATATGATTTATTGAGAACAAATTTAGACAACTGAGTTTGTTTATATAAAAGACTAAGGGGATATTGGTTAAATGATAGCAGACTTCCAAAATGGCAAGAAGGTAGCAAACAGTTATTTTCCATGTTGAGTGGATTAAGACAAGGAGTAATCTCTTCAGTTTTGCATGGGAAAATAAATATTTATGTACTGTATTAGGGAAACCTAGTTCTACTAGGAAAACTCTACAGCAAGTAGAGTTTAAGGACAGAAGTAGACTATGATGTTGTGCGCTGTTTTGGCTGCGATGGAGTTAATTTTCTTCATAGTAGCTAGTATGGGGCTGTGCTTTGGATTTGTGAGCACAAGAGTGCTGTGGATACAGGGATGTTTTAGCTATTGCTTACACAGCATCAAGGCCTTTTCTGCCCCTCATCACACCCCAAGAGCAGGGAGACTGGAGATACACAAGGAGTTGGGAGGGGACACAGCCAGGACAGCTGACCCCTGCTGACCAGAGAGATATCCTATACCATATGACATCATACTCAACATATAAAATCTGGGGAAAGAAGAAGGAAGTGTTGGACGTGTTTGGAGTGATGGCATTTGTCTTCCCAAGACACCATTACCTGTGAAGTAGCCTGGTTTTCCTGGAGATTGCTGGACACCTCTCTGCCAGTGGAAGTGGGGAATGAATTTCTTGTTCTGCTTTGCTAGCATGCTTTACCTGTTTAACTGTCTTTATCTCAGCCCACAAGTTTTCTCACTTTGACTCTTCCCATTTTCCCCATCCCAATGGGGCTAGGGAAGTATGTGAGTGGCTGTGTGGGGCTGATTTGCCAGGCGGTGTTTAAACCATGATAAGGGGACTAAGAAATCTCTATGAGTATGTTAAACATCCATCCTAATGTTACAGATCTCCCAGCCATACTTCATGATAAAAGCACAGATTAGATGCCCTTGTGACATCCTTTCAAGCTACATCCCAGCTTTTACCTTCAGGGTCCTGTTCAAGGGTTTATGGAGTCACTCGCTCTTCCTGCAAGCAGAAATGTACGTGTGCATCAGTTTAATGTGTCAGGTCAGGCTTCTGTCTGTAGTTCAAACAGCTTTATCAGATTTTATGGACTACCTCAGAGTCAACCTTTTCTTTGTGTGCACTGAAGTAGAGAAAAATTTTTTTGTTTCCCCCCCCCAATAATCCATTAGACCTTTTCCTGGAGCAGGCTGGAAACGTTCCTTAATCAGAAAAATTTAAGTGAGCAAAAACCAGACTCGACCTTCAAGCGAGAGCTGAGTCCCTTCCAGTAGTCCAAATTTTCCCTTTGCTTCTGTTGAGGGAGAGATGTGGTTTAACCTCGTGACAGAAATACCAGGTCTGCTTTTGGTTCTCTGAGGCTGAGCTTCATTTTTGAATGTTTGAGCTCAGTATGCCATAAAATCTGAGAGGGTTTCTCTGGAAGCCTTCAGTGACATTTATGAACAGCAGGATGCAAAATTCACCTTAACACCTCTTCCGTGTGCTGCCTTTCTAAGGCTGTGGACACAAATACACATTTTGCATAAACATACAGTTCAATTTTAGTTCAGGTTCACAGATCAAATAACAATATATCTCTATAATTAACTTTGTGATTTCGCATTTCCAAAAGAAACTAAGGACCTTTACTTAACATTTTCTTTCTTTCTGAGCTTCCGCCCTATGTTATTTGTTTTAACTGGGAAACACTGCAGTTTCTTCACTTCACTGTTTGATTTCTGGATGATTTACACAATGGTTATTTTGGCTGCAGGAATTTGGACGTCAGCAGCTAGTTAACAAACAGGTTGGGTTATTCACATTGACACTTGTATTGATCATGCAGCCTATGAAAGTTGCTCAAGGCTTTTCTCTTGAATTAGGGTTCTGATTGTCCTTTGGCAATTTTTTAACCAGTCTCAAATTAAGCACATTTGCATTTTCAGTAGCAGGTACTGTAAAACACTGATACACCTTGGAAGAAATTAAAAAGGAAATAAAAATGGCTTCCAGAAAGTAGATCTGAAATGTATAGTTCAGAACTACAGGGTCATAGCCAATATGCAGCTTTCTAATGGTTATTCACCTAAAAAAAATCATTGCTAGTCAGATTTTTGCTTAATAAAGTTAATTGTAAAGCAAATTCCTTTAACAAAATTATTCCACTGACATTTTTTTCCACATTTGGTTGGTTTATGGGATTATTACATGCCAAAGTTGAAGATCAGCTGGAAGTAACTCAAGTTACATTCTAGGGAAAAAAACAATTACAATATGATAAGGAAGAAGATCTTTTCCTCGCCTTGCCTCCACCCTTCCAGGAGGGTCAAGTGATAGAGGCTGACTTGTGGTTTTAAAGCTGCAGATGGTACAAACCATGAGCTCCTGCCTGCATGTGGCAACTGGCCCACTGGACTGAGAGGCTGCAAGAAGCCTCTGCAGGGCACACAGAAGATGGATCCTCCAGGAAGAGCAAAACCCCCTCCATATACATTTTACCTGCACATCCTTGCTGAACATACCATAAATGTGCCAGCTGAGAGTATGTGGCCTGGCACCCAGCTGAGGTTGGCAACCACCCAGGTTGGGTTACACAGGGCTGAAATTCCTGTAAGGATTAGTCAAAGGCTGGCTGAAATTTGCAGTTACTGGCAACTGAGTGTGTTGTGATGCTGTCCCTACCAGCAGCCATGGAAAAAACAAGGTCTCAGAGCACAGAGCAGCTTTTAATTCAGCAATGCAGATGGCAGTGGAGTGTGCTGGGGAACATCCCAGCGTTTTCATCAAGTTTTCTCTTCAAAAAATTGAACTGTGACATAAGATATCACTCAGAGAGATTGTTCAGTAATAATTTGGCTGAAAACTAAGTGTTCAGGCCTGAGATCAATTGGCTCTTTCTTCATTTTGTACAGCTTGCCTGTATTCCTAATTACACACATAATTCCTAATTCCTAAAAAAGCTGTCCTTTCAGTTCATACCTGGTCTGACCAAAATGTGCCTATCATTCAAGCACAAATCCATTCCCAGCACAGCTTGGAAGGCTGTTGGGATGTTGCTTTGCAGAAGCTGCCTGATTTTTGAAGGTGCTGAGACAGGGACATATCACCCTGACAGCTTTGGTAGTAGTACCTAATTAAGTACCAGTGAGGACCAGTGTGCTAGATGTGGTCAGGCAGGTAGAACAAAACCAGCCCTGTCCAAAAGCAAAACAGAATTTAGTGTCTGTATGCTTAGTTGTATGATTTAGGTTTAGGCAGTCCTGGAAGGAGCAAGGAGTTGTACTTGGTGATCCTTAT
Organism: Edolisoma coerulescens; assembly: GCA_013397115.1. Lineage (NCBI taxonomy): Eukaryota > Metazoa > Chordata > Aves > Passeriformes > Campephagidae > Edolisoma > Edolisoma coerulescens. The sequence continues at coordinate 2,913,915 of VWZW01001014.1, forward strand.
GGTTTCCTGCTGACTTGAGACAGCCTGTGATTCTGAAAGTTTGGAAACTCACGCCCAGAGCTGTGATTCTGGAAAGGGGCAATGCCTGGAGGGAAGGCAGACAGGTTGGCAGCACCATGATCAAAGTATGGATACCTATATTTGTTTGATTAGCCCTTAGCATTTTTTTTCCTAGTACTATCCTAGCTTCAATGCCTCTCGTCTTCAGATGAAGGACTCAGTGGATATGAGCTCAGTGGATAATTTGAATCCAGAACTAAAAGGGCCTTATAAGAGTTGGGTCAGGAAAAATATTCAGCGTAAGGACAGAGAGCTGTAGCTTCCTGAAAAGCAGTGGAAACATTTTCAGCAGAAACTGTGCACATATTTCCAGCTGAGACTGAGATTCCCAAAGGCAGTCGTGGGTTGTTATTGTGGGCTGCAGTTTGCACAAAACATAATACATTAGTAATTGCAGTCAAGCAGTCTAGTCTGGCAGTTACTCATTATTTCTGCTATATTAGTATCCCAAGCAGGAGCAGGGCTGTCTTCTGTACTTCACAGAATATGAAGCAAAAGAAAAACTGATTTGCCTTTTTACAGATATGCATATATCTGTGTCCTTTCAAACTTATTTAAAACTCCAGGTTTTATCCAGTTCTCCATCAACATCACCCTGTAAGTTACCAATCCTTTCCAATAACTTTAGTCAGAAGCAGATCAGGTATGTAAGCAGAAGAAGCTGCATGAAAGACATGCGTGCTTCACTGGGATACATAGCACTCTCCTGTGCAAAGAGAAGCTGTGCAATTAGTCTGGTTTTCAAAAGTGAAGTAAAAAAGCAAATAACACTTTGGGGGGCAGGGTGGGAGATTTTCCTTAAGAGCATTTGGTTGTGACATGTGACACTCTTCCTTTAAATGACTGTTGATGAGAATGATAAGGGAGCCCTGGGGATGCCTTTTCCTGTAAATCCATTTGCCTGAAACTCTTGCACAAAGGACTCAGAACAAATAGGACTCATGCTGGAAACAGCATGCTGATGCAGTTCTTGCATAGGAAGGGTTTAAAGGTTTGTTTCAATAATTAGCACACGCAGTTGGCTACCAGAGAGCATAGCTCTACCAGCCAGCACAGTCACTGGCATGACACAGGAGTAGATGCTGCAATGAACCTGAATGGAGCATATGGTTTTTTAGGGATGAGTGATACTTGAGGCATTACAGTGGGGTACAATCTTCTCCTCACACAGATTAAGGGCAGGCCTTCCACTAACGTCAAAGCTCCTATCCTGCATGCACAGTGAGAATTGCCCTGTTGGCACATTCTGAGTACGAGCGAGATTGCAATATGATTGCAGAAAAGCAAGACTTCCCTTGACTCGTGCTCCTATAAATGTGGGCTTGCCAGCTTCCCACTTTTCCTTACCAATCCTTGAAATATTTAACTGTTAAGTTCCTACTACATGAAGACTGAAGCACAGTAAGAGAATGAAAGCTTTCTTCCTTGAGGACAGGTGATTGCGGCTCCAGGTAGGCTTTACTTGCCATAACATGGGCTTATGTACTGCCAGCCAGAGCTTTGGTTTTGTTGTACCAATAATTCATTTAAGGTCCCAATAATTCATATTGGAAGAAGTGGATCAGCCCCCCCCCCCCCNCACTGTCTAATGAAATAAATTATAAAAAACACAGCAAGGGCTTTTTAGTTTTAACATGCTCTGCAAAAGGCAGAAGAAGCTGGTCTCAGTGCTTAAGCACTTAGGATAACTGTTGTCTATGTGCGTAGTGCAATGAGTAAGTTGGTATAGTTGGGCTGAAATTAAAGTTGTTCTGACTGCAAGGGCTTTAAAAATAAGAGAAACAGGAATTTACTTAATTAAACAACCTCATAAAACAAGAGAGAAAGTTTTCCTTCACTGAGGACAGACAAAGTTTTCTTGATTAAAACTCTAGTCACTGGAAAATACTGATTTATTAAAACCTAAACTTATTTTTAAAATTAATTAATTTTGGCCAAATTCATTTCTGTGAAGAATCTTTTTTTCTGGGACATGAGAGAGCCAGGCTGAATTCTTTGTCCCAAAGGAAGTGAAGCATGAGATTGAATCTTTCTCACCCCTGCAATTTTGGCTTTTCTTCAGGAACTAGGATGTTATTTAGGTTCCTGGCGAAAAACTCAGGAAGATTTGTTCTTCAAACCAATGTGCTAAGAAAAGAAATATCCATTGCTTTGATCTCTTCACCAAAAGGATTTTTTTGTTTCCTCATAAATCCTTTAGATTTTGGAGTGAGATTCCACAGGATTTTGAACTAATTCAGATAATACTCTGGTAGTTGCACTTCCCATTCATATCCAAGTTCAAGACATTATTAGAGTGTGTGGCTTTGCCACAGATCTTTTTGGATTTCCTCTTAGTGTGTACTGATAAGACAAGAAGAAAGAACAATATTTTCACAACTCACTTGGCCTCTTCATTCATAGATTGCAATGTCTTGATCATCATTGGCACAGACAGGAACAGCTTCAGAGTGGCACAGTGTGAGAAACTGGAGCTTTTTGCAACATCAAACCTGGCTCATTTATATGAGTCAGCTGCAGGATGAATGCAATTCACATGAGAATGCATTGATCCTTCTCCTCCTTCTTTCTCCTCCTTTTTCTCCTTCTCTTCTCCTCGTTCTTCTCCTCCTTCCCAATCTACAAGGGAAAGAAGAGAGCAGTATCTGCTTTCCCACTCACTGTTGGTAGGGGTACTTTAGTCTGAAATTTTATTTGAGTGCTGTTAAGTAAAAAAGGATGGTATTTCATACTGCCTGACTTATGCAGATTCAGGTCACTGATGCTGCTGACCTTCCAGGAGACATCTCAGAGGGACCCTACTGACCTCTGGTCTGGGACTTCAAGTTTGTTTTTCTCAAAAAGGCAAGATAACAGACTTTGTGTGTGCTTCAGAATTACTTAGGCTACTCAAATACATTAAAAAATATTGTAAGGGCTGTGAAAGGGTCTTATTAAATCTTCTCACAGAACTGCCTGATAAAATGAGAGATTTAGTGTAGACAAATAGAAATCCCATGGAAAACCAGTATTAGCTGTATCTGGAAAGACAGTAATCACTGTACCAACAGCTGGCTCCTCATTAGCTGTCTATGTTCAGAAAGGCACATTGACATCCCTGTGACTCGCTCTCTGAAAGCAACAGCTCAGTGATGAGCAGCAGTCTGTCAGGTGGGCTCTCTGGTGTTGTTAGGAAAGGAATGGAGAATGGCACTAAAAGGGTCCAGATTCAGTGTAGGTTTAGGTACACAGAATAAGTGGCTGCATCAAAGCAAACACACCGGTGCCTAGGAAAGAGCACATAGTCCTAGTTCTCCAACCACTAACAAAATACAGCACAGAGGGGGGTGTCACAGATGATTGGTGGTGTGGGGTAGCTTTGCCAGAAGGCTCTTCAGCTTGGAAAAGCAAAGAGGATCCTCTGAGTCACAAACAGTGATGGAAAAAGTGAGCAAGAAAAGAGGTGTTCATGCTTTCTCACATAATCAGAGTGAAGGGCGCCCAGCTATTACTGAGTGGCAGATTAAGAAAAAGCAGCAGTGTTCCTTTTTAATCATAGTGTGTGGCTAGTGCCGAATGATTAATGTGCAAGTCATTTCCATGGGATGTGAAGGCAAGAAAGATAAGAAGTTTAACTAGAGACTAGAGAGAGCTATGAAGGGAAAGTTAATGAGTAACTACTAAAATGGGCATGACCTTCTGCTGATGGGACACCTGAAATATCATTACTGGAAAACAGGAGAGTATAACAAACACAGACAAAACCCTTGTTCAGCTGCTGTTTTTACAAGTACCTGCAGCTGGCCATAGTGTGAGACAAGAGATTGTCTCAAGGGTTGTGTGGCCTTTAAATTTGGCTTTATATGTCTGTTCTTCTGCCACATTGGCTCTAACAAGTGGCAAATTTTAAATGCTTTTATTTTGTGAACCTGTAAGTTACTATGCAGAGCAAATGTAGGGCAATGACTTCACTTTAATCAGTGGCTTCTGGAAAAAAAAAAGAATTAGTTTTAATAGAAATAGATACAGAATCAGCATGAGATCAGATAATGCCCTATTTGTACATATACACAAAGCGAAGTGGGAAGGCAGTGCAGTGGAGGTGGATATGAAAAGGTTTCAAATGGACATTAATTATTAGAGCCATTAAGTCTGTGCCTAAACCAGGCTCTAACTCAGGTATTTGGTGGAGAAGTAAGAGAATGGGGTTACGACAACACAATGTGCTGCTTCCTGGTCATCAAAACATAAAAAATTCTTATGTTCTGACATCTTCTGGGCCTCCTTAGGGACCCACTTATTTAGTTTCCTGTTTGGACTTCCTAGAGGATACAAGCAGTAAATGATGAAGCATAATGAAGGGATTATCATCCAGACAGTGCTTTCTCTTCCGTTTTGGCTCCTCCCCAAACACAGCAATAACTTTTAGGAGCTGCAAAAGTGGGACATCGTGTTGCCTGTGTGCCTCAATATCTGGATTGCACAAGTTTGTGCCCAGGATGTTTTAATGACCGGACTTTTGTCATTAATTTGGTCATTAATTTATTTTAAAAGACCTGCCACAGATCAGTATTATTTGCTAGAAGTTACGCCCTTCATGCAAAAAAGAAACAATGAAGCAAAGATGTGGATCCTGCTCTGCTTGTGACAAAGCAATCTTTGGATTAGGTAATGTTAGTCAGACATTTGACATTTTTGTGAGTGTTTTTAAGCTGACAGGATGTCCTCTGGATCTTGGCTAGGAGCTCAACCAGAGCTGGTGTAAGACAATAGAGTTCTCTTCCACATCACAAACTTAGGATGAGATCTGCAAGGTGTAAATATAGATATACAGTTGAATTTATATTCTCCAGTGATTTCTCAAGGATCACCAATTCATTGTTTAGTAAAAGCTGTTTTTCCCCTCAAATTTACAGTACTCAGAACAGAGACATCTGGATCATCTTGTGCTGCACAGGGCTGCCAAAAAGTCCAAGCAAGGGCCAGACAGTTCTTGGTACAAGCCAGGACTAGCAAGTTACCCAGTGGAACTTTAATATGACAATTTTCATTTAGTTGTTCATTTCTTACCAGATAAATCAAGAAATTATTGCCTAATAATGACTTTTCAGTAGCCTTAACAGATATACCACAAAATTTCCTAGATGATTCCAATAGATATTTTTCATGGGATGGCATTTGCTCAGAACAGAACTGGTGTGTTTCCCAACAGTAGTGATGGGGCATGTCGAGTTCCATTTACTATGAGACTTTGGTCTCATAGGAATATACAGCTAATTGGATTAAATGAATTTTGTTACCTGTGAGTGAGGAAAGGCAGATTAACGATAGTTCACCACACTGAGTTATGAACAACTGATAAATACAAGAACAGTGAGAATTATACCAGATATACTCACGATATCTTCTGGAGTAAAACTGTCACCTCCAAATAATGACAGCTGCTGACCAGGTCCTTTGCTAAGATCATTTCTCCAAACACATGGAAGCTGTTAATGGGGTTTTTGTACATCCGCCCAGCGAAAACCAAATGACATGACTCAACTCATTTTTCTAATATTAGAAGTAGCACCCTAGTGAGTAAATTATGCAGGAGACCTATAGTCTTTCAGAGATGTTGGACAGGGTGACCCATGGGTGTTACACAAACCATGTCATTGGAAAAATCTAACATTAACAGCACCATTTCTAATCCCAAGTTGTGCACCAGATAGTCTAAACCTGAAGATCTGCATAGCTCACACATAGGTCACCTCCTGTTAGCTCAGATTTACTCTCTGTTTTCCTTTTATTATAAACTCCTTACTATGTTTAAATTGTCAGTATAGCATAACATTGCAGCTGTGTTACTAAAATTCACAGAATATTGCCATGATATTGCCAATATGAGTTCAATCTTACAAGAAATTAAAACTTTTTATCCCGGTGCTCAGTCTCCATCAAGTTATGCAGTCTAAGGGTGAAAGTGAACTACTTCATACAGTATAATAATCACAGTTTGGCCAACTACTTGAACTCTTAATTAACTAACATTTTCAGCCTCTAGACTCAAAGGAGGCATGTGCTGTGTCAACAACCCCTTTAGTTCTGAATTTCTACATATTGTGAATTTGAATGAAGGAAGAGTATCACTTTAGCCCTCAAAGTGAGGTTTATTTTGCATAGAAAACAAGGCATGAGGGGTCCTTACCATGTGCTGAGGTGCCTCCCCAAAGAGGGTTGTTAGCATGGCTGAAGCCTGTAGCTGGAGCTAGTTCTAGGGTACTGAGACCTCAGCACTACAGGCAAGTTAAACTATGGGTGTCCTCATAAAACCAATGCAAAATGATAATGGGAGGCAGGGGGAAGAAAAAATGGTTGGAAGGTAGGATTAAAATAATTTTCAGAAATCATGGTTTTCCGTCAAAGAGTCAGCCCACATTGCGCAGAAAACCTCAAATGCTTAGGGCTATAATGTGTTCACAGTTGCCACGTTACACAAAACAATTTCTGTTTCAACAAAACTTTTTTTCTCCTCTCTTATGTGGTCTCATTGCTGTAATATGATTACCTTATAGAATGACAGATTACAAAAGCTATTTGCAGGAAGAAAAGCATCCCATGCCCTTGGGAATATGCAGCACAGAATGGTGGTAGTGTCTGAGCCACCTCATGGGGTTACCATTTCCATTTCCCTTTTCAGTTTGAGGGGACTTGAGATCTCTTTATCTCTTGAAACTCAAGAAATGTTCTGTACAATATCCCACTTGTAGTGCTTTTTTGACCTACTTGGTTAACCAAAATTCAGCATCCTGTGGGTTGTCCCTATCTGGAGGAGAGGTTGATGATGGACTCAGATATCTTTGATGCGCATCTTGTTTTGCAAATAAAGTCTTTTTTCCTCACCACAGAGCGCTTTGCGTAGGAAACTGTTTTTACTCACAGCTCCAAATCCTCTTTACATGAGTTTTATTTGATAGTTTGTGAGATTTATTCTTGAACTATAGATTGTGGCTGTGTAATAATTATATAATTATTATATATTTTAGTTTAATTATATGCTGCATATCTGCTATATAACTTCTTAACAAGCTTCAGTTTGATGGTTGTTGTGTTTGAACAGTTTGCAGAAAAGCAGAGCTAAAGACTGGTCACTACTGGTCACTGTTTTGACCCAGCTGGCTCACAGAAAATCGCGTCAAAACAGGAAAGCATCTTTTACAAGGCTGTGGAGTGAGACTGCTACACAATGCTGTGTTGTGGAACAACAGGAACAAAAGCACAAGTGGTCATCTAGCAGTATTTTGTTTAGCAAAAAGCAGAAACGTAGAATGCCTGCAGCACTGAGACTGTTGCCGGAGTCACCAGGAATTGGCTGCAAAACAAAGAAAAGGCAGAACAAACAGTCTTGCTTTACCCAGTAGGATGTGGCATCTTAAGAGCTACAGATGCAAGTGATGGAGAGGGTATGGATTGCAGGAAATGATGGCTTCAGGCAGCAGTGTTGACCTGACTTACTATTTTCTGTTTTTATAGAGCTGACACTGGCAGGGAGACAGAGAAGGGACATTCACTATTTCTGTTTGTCTAAGTAAACCTGTACAGTGCCCTGTAGATGTAAATCCCTCCTAAGGCTGATGACTGACCTTTCCACACAGGCATTGTCTCTCCCTTCTTACCTGCAGAACTTTTGTGATTACTTCTGGGTAGTTTGAGCTCCACTTATTCTATGCCTTGTTGCTTGTGTGACAGTTTCTACATAGTGTGGGGCATATGACCATAGAATTGAAAGTCACCATTGTCCTGCAAAGCTCTGCTAAGATCCCAGCTCTCTGCTCCAACTCTCTCTTCTGATGAAGAACACAGAACGGTGGGACAGCAGAAAGTAGTCTTCCTGTCCATGAGTAAAATACAACAGCTACAAAAAGGGACAAGGTTGAGTTCCTGAGTGCTCTTTTCAGTAGGGCTTCCAGGTGGACAACTTGCAGGGATCAGAGACATTCTGACCTCAGGGACATTCAGCAGGCATGTATTTGAGAGCATGAGGTGCTGACAAAACATGGGATGATCTTACAAGTATATCCTGATGGAACTGGAGGCAGAAAGGAGGAGAGCTCTTATGGACTCCTAAGCACCAAGTGCTCGTCACTATATGGACTGGGAATGTATTTTCCTGTGTGGTTCATATACTGCAGAACCAGGATTGTGAAAGAGCATGGAAGAGCTCCAAGGATGAATAATCAGAGAACTTCAAGCACATGCTGTCCAACAGGAAATATCCAATCTGCATCCTGCGCAAGTCTGGGGAAGAGAGAGACTAAAATCATGTGTTTTTAGCTAGAAGGATAGAAAAATGTGTTCAAAGGTCAACTATAAAAAGGGAAAAAAAAGCTGAATATAGCATTTAAGCAGTTGTCTTTCACCCTCTTCTTCAGTGGGGGCTTCTGTGAGCAAAATCCATATATACAGGCTCTAGGGAATCCATGGCAAGCCAGAGCAGCAAGGGCTTCTTTTTGCTGAATGATGTTTTCAGAAGGAAAACCCTGAATGTTTGGATGAAATCAGAAGAGATCAGATTGCACTTAAATGCACTTAAGATATGACAGAAAAGAAATTATATGGAGTGTTGCAAAATGAAACGTGAAGCGCCCCATGGAATTCTCTGCTAATTTTCAATGGGGTTTCAACAGAGTTTTGTGAGTTCTTCAGTTCATGTGGATTCGGGGAAGTGGGGGTGAAGATACAAGCCCTGCAAATCCTGAAGTGACTGCATGCTCTGTACTTCCACTTCTTGAGATTACTCTTTGAGATAATTGAGTGTCAGAATGCTGCCTGCCTGCCCATGCTCTCTCCCTCTCTTCCCTGTGTAATCAAAGGGAGTCTAGTCATCACTGTGAGTTATTTTTAACATTTATCAAGAAAACCCCTAAATAAGTTGAAATGTGGTGTCACAGGAAATGAAATAAATGGGTGTTGTGGTTTAACCCCAGTCTGCAATTGAGTGCCATGCAGCCAATCGCTCGCTCCTCCACTCCGCCCCCAGTGGGATGTGGAGGAGAATCGGAAAAAACAAAAACTTGTGGGTTGAGATACCAACAGTTTCATAATTAAAACAAATAATAATAATGATGATGATGATAGCAGTACTGGAAAGGAGAGATATACTATTACTGCTACCACCACTACTACTACTACTACTACTACTACTACTACAATAATACTAATATAATACTAATACTTTTAATGATGGTGATAAAAATAAGAGTACTGAAAAGGAGAGAGGAATAAACCCCAAAATGCACAAGTTATGTGAGCATCAATTGCTCATCACTCGCTGACCATTGTATAGCCCACCCCTGAGCAGCCATCAGCACCTCCCAGCCAACTCCCCCCAGTTTATGTACTGGGCATGATGTTCTGTGGAAGGAAATCCCTTTGGCCAGTTTGGGGCAGCTGTCCTGGCGACGGGCCCCCCCACCTTTTGGCGCACCTGCTCGCTGCCAGANCGCACCTGCTCGCTGGCAGAGCAGGAGACACTGAAAAGTCCCTGACTCAGGGTAAGCTCAGCAACAACTGAGACATCAGGGAGTTATCAACGCTGCTCTCACACTGAACCAAACCACAGCACTGTACCAGCTAGTAGGAAGAAAAATAACTCTATCCCAGCCAAAATCAGGACAAGGGAGCAGATTTTTTTTAAAAAGTGCTTAAAAAGATCCGATAGAGTTTTTTCCTGCAAATCTGTCTTAGGCTGTATTTAAATAAAGAGTTCAATATGTAAACTATATATTAAAACCTGTATTATCACTATAGTTTCTGTTTATGCATCATAAGGTTTTGTTAAAAAATATATCTAATTAGAGAGAGATAGTTTACTTTGCAATGCTCAAATCAACTAATGGAGTGAAACTCAGAGTCTTGGAAAGATGTTGAAGTAGTTTTGTTCTTGGAAAAAATTATGTTTGTGGCTCAGCCTGTAAAGGCTTACAGAGAACGACCGTGCCAAATGCAGGGGAGTTTGGCTGTGGTAGAAGTTAATTGAGTTTGTTCTGTGCCTGGCTGCTGAGTGTTGGGAATGCATCAGACTCAGAGGAGATGCCAACCCCATTCTTGCATCTTATAAGCCCTTTGAAGTCAGCCTGAGCTCAGACTGTCTAGAAATATAGCACATTTTTATGGAGGGTACGTGGAGATGCCTGAACACTTTCCAAAAGGACTTTTCTAGCCAAGAAAGGTCCCGAGCCATCCTTTTGTCTGATTTCAAAACAAAGGCAGATAGAAACCATACACTCTGCATTCTAGGAGGCTTGAGCACTGATCACACCTGACATTTCCTCTTGGGAACACCAGCAATTTAACTTTAAACCTTCTTCTTGCATAACACTCATGTTATCTTCCTTTCTAAGATTAATCTGGTTTTAGATGAGTACTCAACAAACCTTCATGGTGATGCACTGCAGGCAATGAACTGGAAATGGAGAAAAATTTCAAGTATGGTGTATAACATTAATCCCAATTAAAAGGGTGACAAGTGAAAACAATGTAAAATGTAGAAAAAACGATAATGTTTACAATGATTAGTCTCTAATTCTGACCAGCAGGATATTGGTTGCTCAAGCTGGAAAAAAAAAAAGGTCATTGTGATGAATGTCTTCAAATTGTTAGACTCAACAAGAAAAATAGTAAGTGAATGGTTCATTAACTTGTCCTGTATAAGCAAAAATTCATATTATAATTTGTTAATTTATATTGCAATTTTTATTATATTTATGTTAATAGAAATTTCTTTTCAAAATGTAGAAATAAATTTAAAAAGAAGAAAACTTAAAATTCATAGTTATGTACAGATATGCAATTAAAAGCAGATATTACTTCAGATGAGACGATGTTATCACTTACACAATGTAATCCAATGGCTCATGTGGTTAATGTACAGGTTTTCGTGATTACCCCTGTAAGTGTTTAATCAATGAGCTGCAAAGAGATGACCGTAAACTTTTTATTACTTCTGACTTTTGTTTCCAGACTATTCCTCCATTAAGATGATCTGAAGTTCTCTGACTTTCATTTATCTTGCTGATCTCGAGCAGTAAGTCGACTCAGTTCAGTGTCTCATTTCCGATAGCTGTTTCAGCTTCTAACTGGATAAATCCAGGTCAGTCAAGATACAATATCTTGAGAGCCACCCACAGATTTGGACTTGTTATTTCTGCTGTATGTGCAGGCCAAATTAAAGTTTTGATATTGCAGCAGTAGTTTTATACATGGCACCTCATTCAAGTCTATTAAAATATCAAGGTAGTGCATTCTTTGGCTGCAGAAGGAGACCAGGGACGGTAAGACTTCTTCCATCCTTTTGAGAAAGGATTTTGTTTATCTTGCTTTGGGTTTGTTTGTTTGGTTCTTTTATCCCAAAATTTTCACGAGGAAGAAATCAGCTTACTTGGGAATAGGGTTATGTCATGTACAGAGCAAAGTATCTAGTGTATTTCTCAGAACTGAATTGATAATGACTTATTTTTATTCCTCCTACTGAACAAGTACAAACAAGTAACTCTTTTTCAGCTCTGTGTGTGCTTGCTTAACATCCACTATGCTTTTGGCAGGCAATGAGGAGGACATCAAGAGTTTTATCACTTACTGACATTTTTCATATTAAACCAAATTACTCCCTTCCTGCTCCATTTTTAAACAGACTGCAGCATGACCTGACTCCTGGTTCATTACGAGCCTGCAAAAAACACGTGGGTGTTATTATTTTGGTTTGTGTTTCTTACTGAAATTTTCTGTTTGTTACGTTCTCTACTGATGCAACAGAGTATAATTGCTGCTCATAGAAAGAAGGGCTTGGCTGCTATGGCTTATCAGCCTCTAAAAATCCTTTTGACAAGCATCAACAGATTTCAAAAAGAAAAGCAGAAACGCCTTAAAAATTCAGTACATGCCTACAGCTCTTCCCCCCCCCATTTTGTGATAAATGGAGAAATTTCATGTCTTTGTTTGAAAGGTTATCTGGCGGCGTTCAGAAATCCCTTTGGAGATAGGCAGCCTACATGCATGGTCATGAATGAAAGGGGTTCATGGCGGAGGCACAAGCTCTGTCCCACGACCATCTCTTCTAACTGCATGCTCCCTGGCACACTTCTGGCTTGTGTCAGGCAGCACTCTGCTAGGAAATACCAGCTGGGGTACAGGCACTAGCCCAGGCTGGAGACTTTGTGCTTTGTGCTACACTGCTAATGTAGACCCACCTTCAATCTCTACACCATTGCTTACACTGACATCCATGTGGATAAACATGAAATGCAATGTGCCTCTCTCATGTACAGTAAGTTCATCCCCTGTAGGGTATGATGACCTTGTGTCATGGGTTGCCCCAGGCCAGATGCCAGGCACCCACCAAAGCTGCTGACTCACTCCCCTCTGCAGCTGGACAGGGGAGAGAAAATTTAACAACAGGTTCATGAGTTGACATAAGGACTGGGAGAGATCGCTTATCAAATACCATCACAGGCAAAACAGGCTCAACTTAGAGATATGAAGTGAATTTATTACTAAAAAAATCAGAGCAAGATAATGAGAAGTTAAATAAGCCCTTAAAAACACCTTCCTCCCACCCCTCCCTTCTTCTAGCTCTACCTCCTACCCCAGCCACATGAGGAAACAGGGAATGGGGGTTATGGCCAGTTCATCCCACAAGGCTTTTCCCACTTCTCAGGGAGAGAAGTCCTTCCCCTGCTGTACCATGGGGTCCCTCCCACAGGAGACAGTTCTCCATGAACTTCTCGGATGTGGCTCCATCTCACAAGCCACAGCTCCCTGCAAACTGCTGCAATGTGAGTCCATCCCGTGGGCAACAGTCCTCCCCAGACTGCTGCAGCATGGGTCACTCTTCCACAGGGTGCAGCGCTCCAAGGACAGGTTGCTCCAGCCTGGGAGAGCAGGGACCCTCTCTTCACGGGTCTTCCACAGGGTCACAGCCTCCTCTCAAGCATCTATCTGCTCCAGTGTGGGCTCCTCCACGGGCAGCGGGTGGATCTCTGCATCCCCATGGCCCCCCATGGACTGCAGGGGGACAGCTGCTTCACCATGGTCCTCACCACAGCCTGCAGAGGAGTCTTGGCTCTGGTGCCTGGAGCACCTCTTCCCCCTTCTTCACAGACCTCGATGTCTGCAGGGTTGTTCTCCTCACATTCTCTAGTCCCCATTAAAACTGCACCATAACGTTTGTTTTGATTTCTTCTCAAATATGTTATACCAGAGGCATTACCACCATTTCTAATCGGCCCAGCCTTGGCCAGCAGCATGTCCATCTTTGCCAAGGACTGGCTCGGCTGGATGTGATGGAAGCTTCTCACAGAAAGCCACCTCTGTGGCCCCTCTGCTACAAAAAAACAGGCCATGCAAACCCAATACGTTCCACCCCTAGGCAGTCTAGGTGTGGTCAGTTCTGTCAGGATTGGGCTATCAGGGCACAGCAGAGGTTTTTGCTCAGCTCTGTAAGGTGTGTATACATGTAGCTGCTAGGAGGTGCAAATATTCTCCCCAGTTAGATGCAGAATTTCTCAGGAAGCCCGTTTCCCTCACAGGGCTGAAGCAGGTTACAGGGAAGAGTGAGCTGATGCACGCTGTGAAGAAGCATCAGCCTGGGAGTGCCGCTCAGTTGGCATTTTGGGGACACCTCCAGGGCCCCGCATTAGGGCAGAGATGCACAGCATGAGAAGACAAGGAGCACTGAGCACTTTCCCAGTTCTGAAGCTGTAAGAGAACTAAAAAATTACCTGTATGATGTAAATGATGCAAATATTTTGAGAATTAGGGAAATATTTAGGCACACTGGAAATTTTTTAGGCAGCTAGGGAATTGCTCTCAAGTTGAATGCTATTGTTCTAATCTAAAAATATGCAGAACTTGACAACAGAGGAAGATGGTTTGGCAGCATCTTCTCCTCTTCCCTGCCACACACGGAAGAAGAAGATAAAACAGGAACCTTCAGCACATCCCTTCATTGTTATATATTTTTCCAATTGCCTGGAAATGAGGGAGAGAAATGAAAAGAGGTAAAGCCAACCCTATCTCCAGAAACGTCAAAATAACCTTAGCTGCTCATAATTTGATACACTCATACAGTGAAAATACAGCTTCCAACTTCTAATGGATTTAGAAGTATTTCTAAGTTATGCATGGGTTTATAAACTGCAAGGCATGAAAGAGAGAGGAAAAGGATTAGGTGGGGAAGGAAAAGGATGTATAAGGGTCAGAATGATGACAATAATTTCAGGCACAAGTTTCAAGGTTTAGCCAAAACTAGTTGAATACTGGCAATGTCACTGCATGATTTAAGTAGTGCCTGTTATGGCCTGGACAAAATCCCTCCCTGTTGAACAGCTGCATTTTATATTATACAAAATGATCTCATGTCATTGCCAAAACCTATTGTCTAATGTGATTTTATGTAATTCTGGAAAGAAATTCTAGATTAAAATGACTGCCTAGTTTATGTTTTATTTATGGAACTTTGACCTTATGCTCACTGGTAGGCAAAGGAAGAACTTTTGAATCCTTTTGAGCAGAAGTTTGCTGTCCTCCTGAGTTCAGACTAAATGATGCCATACTACACAGCATTTTCTTGTAAAATTAAGGTAAGAAACCATTTGTATTTGAAGACGGCTCAGCTGTTTATCCAATACTGACCTACTCAAAATGAACAATGAATCTGATCTGTAAGACTTCACAAAGCATTTCACCTAGTGAAAACTGTCCATTATTTTTAGTAAAGACATTGTGAAGTGAGCACTTACACAAAAATACTAGCTTGCTTAGCACTGTGTATGAGAAAAATGCCTCAACAAGTTGTCTTCAACAGAAAAGACAACCAAGCACCAAAGAATCACAGCTATGTTGTTAAAATGGGTAAACTACTGATTATATTTAAGACAGTGATTTAAAAAGGCATATCCCCTGCGTACTAAATCAGGACAATTTCCATCACTAATTGGGTCAGCTAACCACAAAGGCACATGCCTCACTTCCTCTTCAAGCATGTCCTTTGGTGGCTTCTCAGAAAGTTGCAGCTTTACGGCAATACTTTGAAACACTTCAGAAACATCATCAATGTTCCTTTTGCAGTTATCACTTCTCTTCTGTTTTTTTCCACTTTATACCCACTTTTATTTTTATAATTGTAAAATAAAATTTCACTTTTTCATCTTTCATATGTTCAGCTATTTTTAATGAAATTTTAAATGTTTTGGCTTTTTTTCTTATAATGAGACTGTTTTCTCTAACTTCTTTAAACAATTTTTGGTTTCTGTTAATTCTTTCTATTTTTCTTCTATGTTTTATATTGCTTCTGTGATAAAGCCATGCATACGTGGCAATTTCTCCACTCATATCCTCAATTATTTACAAGTTCAAAATACTTCTTTTCCCCTCTTCCTTTTTACCTCAGGTTTGCCTTCCCATTCTTCTTTCTCTGATTTGTTGAATCTAACTCCACTTGATTTCATCATTATGAGAAATTAGGAACTTTGAAACTAAAATACCATAAAATAATTCAGTGTTGTTACTTCGGTTATGAAATGTATTTGAGAAATACGGTTAGATGATGTCAGATGTTAAATGTCAAATTTCTGCTTTCATAGAAAATTGCCCAATATGGTGTTCAAGAGAGTCTTTTGAGGTTTAGCAACCTACAGTTCTGAAGATTTCAGCCATACTGAACATGCTTTGTGGCTCTTAGTTCTCAGAGACAGAACAAGTCTGCAGAGCAATAGGATTCTCCAGTCTAGGAAGAAAAGTGGACGTCTCTTGTATTTATGACATGACAATCAAGCTGAACACTACTACTAAGAGAAGGAAACATGGTCTCTCCTCAGCTGTCTATGCTAATCCCACAGCTGGAAAGTGGGCAGCAGGAATTAATCTCCCTGAGTGTACAGGGGCCTACACCTGGGCCAGAGGGAAAGAAAAAAGACGTCCATGGTGAATCTCAAAGAAGAGGTTGAGGGGTGTGGCTGCACAGTAGGAGAACTGGGGCAGACTGAACATGGAGCCTAAGAGTGGGAAGAGAACTAATTCCCACTAAAGTTGGATTAGGAGCAAGTGGTTCATATTCTGGTGAGCAGTTTGAAGGAATAACAACAACAAAAAAAAAGTGGGTAGGAAAGAGAACCCAATAAAGAGAAGAAATTTTTGAAAGAGGTGAAGATTGTCTAGTCAGGGACACTGCTATTAGCCACACTTGTAGGAAGAAAGAAACAATGTGCAATGAATTTGACAGGAGATAGGTAGACAGGGATTGAGAGACAAATAAATGTGTGTAGGAACTAGAGAAGAGGAAACTGTGAACTGGTGAGAATACGGGGAGGGTGTGGTGAAGGTACTGTTTGAAGGAGGAGGTGAGTGAATAGATTGAGAATGACAGCCACTGGGGAGGAGCTCATGGACAGCTGCGCTGTGGTGATGCCATGATGATTTCTTGCCTTTTTAATATACTCCTTTTATACCCCCTTATATAGCCTTTTATATAGCTTCTATGCCTCCTTAGTGCTTTTAGCCCACATACTTGTAATTCCCTAAGTCTGATACCCCGTGTTCCATTAAGCCAGGAGACCAAACATCCTGGAAGCCTCGCTTCTAAGGGTCAGAGAACCCTAGACACCAAAGTCCTCTCTAGAACACATCCTGTAAACTAAGATAGGCCCATCCAGGGGAGAGATTCCACGGAATGGGGGATTCATTCAAGTCTCTCATTGGGGAATCTTTGATAGATATGCTAATTTGCAAGGCCTATAAATTGTATATGTGATTTATCGGGAGTGTGCATTCCAGTGTGCATTTTGCACACTCCACCTGGACAACGTAGTGCGCCTAAGGATCCTTAAATAAATACCGACATAAAAACCCCTTTCCCTTTAACCGTGTTTAACTTTTAATTTTAAGACCAGGAAAAAGAAACAGTGGGAGCCTCCAGAAACAGGAAGACTGGAGACACCTGCTTTGGAGTAGGGGGAAAATGAGACTGCACGTGAAAGGAGACTATGACTGGGGTTAGAAGTCAAAGAAAACAGAGACTGTGATAAGAAACTCCATCTCACAAGACTGAGAAAGTAGGCAAAAAAGGGTCAGATAAATGTCATGTACATAGATGTAACATAATGCATATCGATAAAAATAATCTAGCCCATGTCTACACAATTCTGAACACAGAACTGGCACTTACAATTCAATAAAGAAATCATGGACTAATGTGCTGAATGCATCTCTTGCTCTTTATAGCTGCTGACAACACTGACAAAAAATAAGAAGGGCACATCATAAACGTTCTGGTAAAACTTACCTATTTCAGGTACCTTAGCATCAAGAAACTTACTATCAACTAAACAATAAAAATTATGAATGGCCAAGCAAAGATGAGATACATGAAATTCACAGACAACAAGTGGCTCCCATCTCTTCAGAATGGGGCATGCTCAAGAAATACGACTTTAGGAATGAAAAGCAGCATCTGCCCATGGGTCCCAGCTGCTAGTCCTCACATAGGTCACATTCATATTGCATACGGGGACCCAGAGTTGAGCATAGCTGTGAAGTAACCTGTATCTATTGTAGACAACCAGGAAATTAGCATCCTGTTTGACCCAGACTGACAAATACTATCAAATATCTGAAAATGTTGAACTGAAAAAAAAGGATAAAATTAAAGCACCTCTTAAATAAAAATCAAATTTGCAACACCTGCAAGTGCTGATGATACTTTTATTGTTTATGACCATGACAGTTCTTCCTTTATTGAGTGTTACAGGGAGAGGCAGGAAGCCTGGCAAACCACAGAGACTGGCACTACAGAGGTGCTGGCACCTTTTGAGCTATGTTCCAGTCGCAGTCTAAACTGCCTTAGTGCTGCACTGATTGCTACTGTGTTCTGTATTGGATCTAACAGACATGATTGTCTTTGTATAACTCCACTTGTGGTTGAAAACCTCTTGAATAAGAAATTCAGAGAGTGTTCTAGTGACCTCCATGCAAAATTACTCTTACAGTTATAGTGAAGAGCTGTTTTCCCTGTAGTCTGCTTTTTTCTAGGTTTCAAGAAAGTATTTATAACTAATAAAATGGTGGGTTTAGTCTATTTTTCCTAACAACATTTTTCAAAAGTCCATCAATCTTTCATATGCAACAGATTTGTAAACAGTGTATTTTGGCCAGTTTTATTTTAATATGTTATAACTGGCTAGCATTAGACTTCAGAAGGGAAGTTACAATATCAATAATAATTAATACATAGTAGAATGAATGGGGTTCGTAGAAACTCTGCAACTCTCTGAGTCACCTATTTTTAATATTGTTAAATTTATCCCTTTGGACAGAGACTTTGTATGCTCCATAATCATCTAAGTTTATTTCTAAAAAAGGAGAATTGCCCAGATCCATTCAGAAACTTCTAAAATGATATTAAAAAGGATAAACATTGTGTCTACAGGCTTTAAAGCCAGGAACGAGAACAGAGTCAGGAATGTGTACCTTGCATTAATCTGAAGTGTTGTGTGGATTTGGCCAACTTGTAAGTCATTGCACATTTCATCTCACACATGCTCATATTTGCTGAGGTTTACCAGCTAAGCCCTTCGAGTATTTTTCGTTTAGGATATTTTATCTGATTTCTGTCTATGCTTTGGGAGCTTGCTTTCTGTGCCATGACAGAAGAGAAAATGTTATTGCAACATCCTCTCCATAAATCATTGATGCCATCCCTTTCCAGAAAACCTAGAAATTTCTGGGTCCTAATTGCTGTAGCTACCAGTGCAAGGAAGGTGAGAAGACAGCCTGACAGCCAGAGACTGCTCTGCCCAAGGCCAGCTAGGGCCTCCGGGTAATTTCTCCCCCATGTTAGGGCACCTCTGAAAGCTTCCCTAAACAGCAGCTCCTTCATAGCAATCTATCAATGCCACCACACAACTCTGCCTTGCTTTCACTATTTCTTTTCCCTTCTCTACTGTGGCTTTCCTAATGATTGAATCTCTGAGGTTAACAGCTGGGGCGGATAGCAAAGGTCATAGGGAGGTCCAGGGAGGAACCTACCAGGCACAGAATCTCTTGGAAGGGCAGGAGACCTCCCTTGACTGGGGCACAGCCTGCTAACTATGCTCCTTCCTCTCCCCGCCGGTTGCATTTGAGCATCGATAAACAATCTCACCTGGTTGGCACAAAAGTATGTCAGATTAGTAATGTTTTCAGCAAACTGAAACGTGTCCTTGAAAACCTCCTCTTAAACAGAGCAAACAAGATTTGAGAAGCTTCTGCTAAGTAAAAGAACAAGGGAAAATACAAGTTTTGCAACTTGTTGAATCTGTGCACCTAAACTTTCTAAAAATAGAGATAAAGTCTGTTCTACAATAAGAGCTATGTTGGAGACAGCTTATCTAAAGTACAGAGTTGGCTTTTTTCCTTTAGCTCTGTTCTTTCCCTTGCAGTCCTTTCTATCCTTTGCCTTGTTTGCTCCTCCACCCAAGTATTCCATCGTTCTGCAACTGTTCCCAGCAATGCTTCTGAGCAACAACATGCACAGATGAAGGGTGGGGAAATAAAGAGAGCACTTACAGTTGAATCATGTGAACAAAAATTACTGTTTCCAGTTTGCCTGCATGTAATGTGAAATTCCACCCTTGGTGTCTTCCTTGTTTAAGAAAAAAACCCCAACAATGTTCTGTGGTCTGACTCCTCTTCCCCCGCTTCAGGCTGAAGCTCAAGAAACTGAAATCACGAGGATGTGAAGGTCACTCATCACCTGGTGGCATAAGGGAGGCCATAAGGGAAGCTGGGAGCATTCAGAGCTCAGAACTGCTGCTCCCGTTTGCTCCAGGGATGGAAGAGATGCTTCCTTGCATGGTATCACCTTCCCAGTCCTGCAAAGAGTGGCTACTCTGACCTGGAGAGGCCACTCTGGACATGTGGGAGGAACTGGTCATTACAGTAAGTTGAACTTTTTAACTGAAAAAGCACAGCTGCTTTGTACATTTTAATTCACTTTCAAACTCCATGCTTAGCACTCACGAGAGGCTTATACTACCAGTTTAATAGCTTACACTACCATCAGCTCAAACTACAAGTGTGACTCCAGCTAAATGCTAGACCCTGGTCCACGTTTTTGCCCCCTCTTACATCAGATGCTCTGGTCAATCTAACACCCTCTCAGACAGCGATTTAGTACCAGTTTTAGGGAATGCCCCAAAGGAGGAAGCTTTGATGTGACCAGCATGTTCTCTTAAACTTGCTCAATCTCACAGGCATCGACCTTTGTCATCTCAGTGTGCTTACTTTGAGCGAGAGAAACATCAAGGCTGCTGTGAGGTGAATGAGGTGGCTCTGAATTCACTACAGAGTATTGCAAAAAGCAAAATCAGCAAAAGTTGATTTAATAAAGTCAGCAAAACTGGATTTCATAAAAACAGTAAAAGATAGCAATTATTGTGGCATGAAAGAAAGCAGCTAGTTGACCGAAGGTTATGAGGTAAATGTCACAAGCTTTCTTTGCAAAAGGATAGACAAGATGCCTCCAAACAAATCCACATCAATGGCGATGTCCTTTTGATTGCTTTGAATCCTGTAAATAAGGTCAGGACTCCTCAAACAATATTTGCTCCCACTTGGTCCTCCTGATTATTTACCAACTTTTTGATACTTCATGTAGACAAATAATAACACCCTGGCCCCCAAATCCAGAGAGTTCTGTTGAAATGAACAAAAATGGAAAGAGTGACACGTTTCTCTCCCTCCAGCTACGCTCATAAAACAGTGGTTAACCTCTGAGTCAAAGCTGTGGCTGCTGTTCATGCTGCTCCACCCCCCCACCACAGCAGCATGATGACAGCTGAATGACAGATTTAAATATGGATTCCAGTTCAAACGTTTGTCACAAATATGTTCTTAAAACTCTTGATTGCTCTTTTGCAAAAAATCATGAAGAAACCTTTCTCTACTTGCAAGCAAGCCTTACCATACTCTGTAATATTTCACTTCTCTTTTCTTAATCTTGCTTTTAGATGTGGCCTCAGAAATCTGACTCACCCTCCTTTCTTTCCTACTAATACAAACTCTCTTCTTGCCATTCACTCAGCGTAATACCAAATTTTTGAGAAGGTTGTCTCTGACTGTCCGTGTAGGTCCTGCTCAACTTTCCCTCTTCTTTATGTAAGTCTGGCTGATCTGGTAGGCTTTGAAGGTCTAAGACAAAAGTTCAGACAGTAATACTTCGTATAAAATTAAAATTATCAAAACATAAGGAGATTTATCTCAGAACAGGGGTTTGGAACACACTGCATTGTCTCCCTTGGGAGACCATAGCAAGAGTCCTCATTTATTGTTATTACCAGCGTTGTCCTTCCATATAAATTTCTTGGTAATAATCTTTAATTTTACATGTATTCCATGTCCTTTAGGGCAAAAGTGTATATCACAGCTGTTTGTGCCCTGCTTTGCATAATGGGACAAGACATGACGGATGCAGTATTATAAAAAGGATGATTATAAGTAATACATATAATGGTTAAGCTCAGTTAAAAAGGCAAGAGACACTAGAATCAGAAAGGTGTATAATTAAGGGACTCCAGCACTTGAATCTCTGTTACTTTCTGCAGTACTAATTTAAGCTCTACCCTTTGCAGCAGAAAGGCCTGGGTACTTCAGAGGAAGCTGTTTCTTTGGTAGGATGCTGGGAGGCAGGAACACTACAACCTTCCTAACACTATCATCCTCTATTTTGCCTTGACATCTCAAGAAAAAAAGGCTTCAGTTGCAGTGGAGACAAGTCAAATTATTTAAATGATTTTCACCTGTTGTCACAATGAAATATTTGAATGCAGGATGCATATGGGAGGTATGTTCACTTTTGTTTCTAAAACTCGTGTAATACTGGAACCTGGTTCTTTACTTGGGGCATGAAGTAACTTGATATACCACAAGGCGATGAAGAAAATATTTGAATATAGAATATGTTCTTAAGTTTAATCTTAACCCTCTAAGTTCACCAGCATTAAACATTACTGGTGAGTTGTTATAGTTTTGTCTAGTCCCAGCTCAGGCTGGTCTGATAAGACATGGTCTAGACTCCTTAGTCTTTGAGAAGACATAGTCTTGCACAGTTCTGGCTTGCAGAACAAGGCTGGTTTCAGCCAGGCCCACCTGCTGGTGATGCCTGAACCAAAGTACTCCTTGCCCAGTCAGAGTCGGGGATCCCTCACACTCCATTCCTTGCACCTTTTGCCTTTGTGTGCTCCCCTCTCTCTCCTCCACTTCACTGCAGAGCAGAATGGAAGTTCTGACCATCGAGGCACCTGACTGCAGCCCCCACAAAGACAATCCAGCAAACAAACCAACAAAGAAAGGTATCTCTGTAGTGAGAGCTCCAAGGCATCCCTGACAAACTCAGACAAAATCAGTCCAAACTTCCTTGATGGGAAGCAGTCAGCAGAACAAAGAATCCCTGATGGGTGCAGGACAAAGAAGCTGACCTTCCACGAAAACAGGAGTCAGTAACAACTGTTCTAGGAACTGATGTCCTACACATAGGTACTTATGCCATAAAGGTATAAAAAGTAACTTGCTGCCTAGCCAAAATGAACTTCTCTGAAAGACTTATTCTGCAAGTGATTTCCCAGACAGACCGGACCCTTGCTGAGAATGCATATGTATCATCTTTGAAGTAAAACTTCTCCACTGTCAACTAGACCCACTCTTGGGAGTGGTTTGATGACTGTCATACTGGTAGCACCTTGCATAATATATTTATAGGCATGCACACATGTTTGTGACTATGTACTTGCTTTACTCATTGGAATTCTGCAATAGCTTCTAATATATCTATATTTGCTTTACTCTTTTAACATATATACTTGTTCTCATAGTAGTAATTTTGTAATGACTTCTAGCATATATTTATATTTGTTTTTACTAATAGTAGTTTTGTAGTAGTTTGTAACAAAGAAATTCACAGAACCCCTGACCTCTGTGTCCTTGCGTAGTGCCGAATCCTGAGAACACCACGGTCACCATCTTTACACATCCATGAGTCAGGTAACCCCCACAGGTTGTAACCAGGAACAGCTGCAGTGCCTATCTCTGCAGGTACTCACACAGAATCGAGAGAAAAGACAGAGGACAAAAAGAGTACATGGACATCCAGAGAAGAAAAACATTTGAATTCAAAGAATTTCAAAATGAACTTTATTTACTTTGGAATGTAGCAGCTTACTGTGCCATCTGCATCTGTATTTCCTGTGGGTGGAGACCTAGTTTTGATTACCAAAATCCAGGCAAAATATTATCCATGCCAAATAACTCAATAAAACAGAGCACCAGTATTTTACCATAACTTTCATATCACAAGTCAGTTGCCAACACAATTAAGCAAGGATAATGGGAAAAAAAAGGTGACTAGCTGGACAAAAGCATACACACAAGGTTCTTTCCTCTACTCCCATAGCAAGATAGTCCATGAGTGACTGCCAACAGGAAAAATGAAGAAATTTTAATGAAATTCAGCAGAAAAGCTCCCATGGCTCTTGAAAATAACATAGTATTGGAGTTTGTTTGCCTGTTCTTTAATTTTTTCTTTTTCTTGCTTCCCCGCCCTGATCTTCAAATGCCAATTTACACCTGTGGTCCAGTTGCGTTTTATAGCAATAAAAACACACACAATGAATGTTTCCAAGGGAGAAAAAAATAATGTTTGTGGGAGCTGGGATTGCTTAACATCACTGTCAGCATTTACCAACTCATTTTTAAAGGTTGCACTCACAGAAAACCAGCTCATGAACTGCTTCTGTATTCCACATTACTGTTTGCTTTCCTTTGGCTGAGGAGAATGCCAGCTCTTCAATGGAAAAGTTTCAACAATGGAAAGTTTCATAGGAGAACAAAAAAACCTCTCACAAGTTCTTTTGGAAGCAACAAGAAATTACTATCTCAAAACATAATATAACACACAATGGAAATTGTTTTCCTTCTCTTCTGTAACATGACTCAATAAAAGGAATTACCATAAAAAAAAAGATTAATTAAAATTCATAGAATTTACTGGAGATGCTGTAGGCTGTTCAGGAAGGTCTGAGGACTGGGTTCATCTTCCCCAGCATACCGATCCAGAGTAGAGACACATTTCTATGGCTGAGATAATTTTGAAGCAGACAGAGAGGAGCAGATCAGAGAACTGCTCCCCACAATTCTTGCTGGCCACAGATGGAATGTCTGATGAGATGAACTCTGTCCTAAATACTTAAGTCAGGCTTTGTGAAAGTCTGAGACCTGGGAGCTGAAAGGTCTGAAGAGCTTGCCCTGAAAGGGAGGTTGTAAGCAGGAATGTGACATGTGCAGCTGGGGAACTGGAAGAAAGAAGATCTAAGGAGAAGAGTGTGGCAGGGGGACACTCTTGACAGAAAGAAAGCTGGAGACAGTTTTAGTTTCAGCTGAGGGCTGTAGGACAAGAATAGGATTTAGGAGAAGATGTTGTGCTGAAAGGAGTTGATCTCCTTTGGGTAAGATGAGAGAATTGCAAATTACTCTTATGAAGTCTGAGGTAATGTTTGTGTTTGAAGGACATGTAGGGAAAAGGAAAGAAGCAAAACCATTGGAGTAGTGTTACGTGTTGTGAATGCTGCTGACCACTAAAAGCCTACTGAGAAAACAGTTGTTCGTGATCAGCGTGCTACAATGAATTACAGGGATGCCACAGGGAGGGTTTGTCACGGGTAAGGTTTTTTGATTTATACGCAGGAATGGCAGTGAAAATCTGCCTCATAGGCTTTAAATATTTCCATTTTTAAGGTTGATCAATCTTAATTAGACCTAATATACTGGCACTGAGAAAAAGCTATGTCATCACAAGAGCCACAGCAGTTTTCTGTGATTTGATTTTGCTCATCTTCTTCCACATGTACTGCTAATTAGATGAATGAAAACCAGTTTCTACTTCTTATTTCTGATCAGACCCTTTCTATTGTCCTTCCTGTTTGCCCACAGCTCCTATTTTTGCAACCTAGGTTTATGGTAGGTTTGGTACACAGTGGTTGCAAAGACAAATCGCTATACCGAGAAATGTATTTTAGACTTTACAACATATAGTCAGAGAATCACAGAATCGTAGAATGGTTTGAGTTGGAAGGGACCTTAAAGATCATGTACTAAAGAACACTGGATAGGTGTTATTAATAGAGAAATACAAAACTAGGAAGCATAACTTATTATTGAGTGAATGAGCATGTTGTAGCTTCAGCTGTGTTCAGCCCTCCAAATTACTTGGGCTTTTCCTCAGAATTCCTTGCAATTAGTTTAGCATCAGCTCCCTATCTGGCTTGTGTGCAAAGCTTCTGATGAGTAATCAATTAAAAATTACTAACAATGGCCACACTGTTTATTTGTTACAACACTTCAGCAAAAACAAGGCTTCTGCAAGAGCACAGTGGCAATGCCAGCACAAGACCCCAAAACACATATCCAGCAGACAAAAAAATTGACTTAGCAAAATATTAATCAAAGTATTATGCCCAGTCTCTGGAAACATGTGAGGCAGCACTTAGCACAGTGATTCATGTTCAGCCTCAGAAAGACAGCAGATTACTCTCCAGAGGCAAAGGGTTCATGCTCCAGTCATGGGAAATCAATTGGTATAGATAATTAATTATTTTATCTCAAGCATTATCTTCCAAACAACTGCTACTTCAATTTTCTTGCCTTTTAGCTGAAAGGAATGTTAAAGCTCAGGCAAAAGTAGCTCTGAATTTTGTTTCCTTTGTCTCATACAGTTCTGAGCTTTTACAGTGGTAGAAGAAAGCAGCAGTACAGTAATTTCTACATGCATCTAAGGCAACTAATCCTTCCTTCTAATTTAAAGTGAAATCACCAACACACCCTAGTGTCTGCTGAGATAAGAGCTTTACTTTTCAAAGCTCAATCCACTGCAAGCTACTGCTTTTAAAGATTCTTTCTGTTTCAGCTACCATATTTCAGAGTCTGCTGTAATTGTGTATATCCTTTTTGTGCTATTCTAACAATTTAAAGACAAATAGTCTTGTACGGCTTTCCTTGGGCCATTTTATTACTCCAGTTTACTTGTTGCTTTTGTTCATGTAATCACAGGAAAAGGGGGAATGGATTCAAACTGAAAGAAAGTAGGTTTAGATTAAGTACTAGGAAAAATTCTTTACTGTTGCCCAGGGAAGCTGAGGATGTCCCATCACTTGAAGTGTTCAAGGCCAGGCTGGATGGAGCTATGGGGAACCTGGTCTAGTGGAAAGTGTCCCTGCCCATGCCATCGGTATTGGAACTAGATGATCTTTAAGGTTGCTTCCAATCCAAACCATTCTATGATTCTATGAATTTTAGTGGAATTCTAGCAAGACACTGGGTAATCTGATGAGAGACATGCAGCCATTGCACAGTTTATCCAGAGTTTATTGTGTGCTGTACCTTTCTGGCTGGGTGAAAGGGCTAAATCTAGAAGTCCTTTGCTCACAGTTCCAGGTTTCTTTTCTGCATGTTGGCCCTTAGAGTACAATATTTAAGAATAATTTCTGAGCATACATTGTACAAACTAATGAGCAAATTGCAAAAGCAGAAGTTAGAGAGCTGCTCCATGATAACAGCAGACAGACTTGGTTGTAACAGATGAGTACATTTTAAACTCACTATGTGTGTGTATATATATATATAAACTTATATATATGAGGGATAAACTACTGCATCCATCTTACAGACGTCGCTGCAAATTAATTACAGCCTTTTAAGTTGCACTTCTGCTGACTCCAAGAGCTCTAACCCACAAAACAGGATAAGATCTTGAGGTGGATGTGTGTTGGGCAGAGATACGAAGTCGTGAAACTTGATTTTAATTTCAATGACTCAACAACTGGCTAGTGAAGGCATTACTTGCTTTGGCTCTGATGTGTGTCGTTAGTGCCAACATACTGTCTCCACCTCAAGGAAGTTGTAGGGAAAATCTTGAAGCCATTCCAGGATCTGCCTTGGGAACTGCTTTGGCTCAAACCAGAACTATTCAGGTAATGTCAGTAATACAAGGATGGCTGGTTTACTGAAGGAGTAATGTGGTTAAGCTTTGGGCCTGCTTAGTCACAATGGAAATGAACAAAGCTATAGAGCTTCTGTGTGCTGAAGGCAAAAAGGAGACGTCCCCAACAACTGTTCTCAGAAGGCATGGAAAAGAGTCACAGAAAGGATAGAAGAGAAGCATTCTGCAAAGAAACCACAGTGAGCTTGCATGGCGCAGGAGGAGAAAGGTGCTCCTCGCATGCATTCCTGGTTAAGTGTTGCAGTGACAGTCACTTAACTGCCAAGACCTCCTCTGCTTAAGCAGCAGTTGCACTTGGAAATATGTGAAGAAGTGATTTTGATGTAGAAGTGATGGAAGATTTTCTAGCTTTTTTAAAAAAGAAAGATTAAGCACTGATTTTTATTTTAAACCAGACTCTAATTGCAAAAGCTGTCTCTTGAGAGAAGTGGTATCTTCATGCTTTTCACTTAAAATGTCAGTTTGAGATCTGTTGCTCTATCCAGTATAAATTTGCTCTAAGTGCAGATGGATACACCTGATCAAATATGAATTCTCTCTCTCTTTCACGTGGAAATGCCAAACGGCGTGATTGAACAAATCTCAATACATGAGAATCTGTTTTAGGTTACTGCCATGCATAAAAAATACAGGCATGCACTGACATGCCTTTGCAGGAGTAATACTAAGAGCACTGTTATGAGTGCAATGTGATGTGTCTGTCCTTATGTTTCTGTTGCCACCTTGTCCTCTCTAAGAAGATAGAGTTTTGTACAAGAGGGCACTAATGGATGGGATTTAGTAGGATATGTAGCCAGTTTTGATTTGGACTTTGAACTTGGATGATCAGAAAATCAACCACCCCCAGATTTATGATTTTCCAGAATGAGGATCCTGGTGGCCATGACTTCTGTTGTTGTGCTAAAGTAGGCATGTTCAGACTGTAGAAGACTCAGAACTGGTTCGTGTTTTCAAAGATTTGTAGCTTTTGGTGATGCAGCAAGCTGTAGCAAGATTTAAGTAAGTATAAATAGTCTTTCTGACATAAATTTGTGTTTCTTGCTTGCCTTCCACATTAACCTATGTTAAACTACAAGTCAAAAGAGCCCCATGGAGAACTTTGGTGGAATTACCAAACAGTCTTTGAATTAAGTCCTGTGACATAGTCACTGCTTACAACATCAGTGATTGATGTGTTGGGAGGGAGCTGCACCTTTCAGGGCCAACTGGAACATCTTACTGTGTTGTTCTGAAGTTCACCCTGGCCAGTTACTCACAAATACTGAAGGACACAAACCTCTGTCTGGCTTCTTGGTGCTGACTGATTTCTCATCAATGATAGAAGCACAGGCCTTGGTCCAGAGGTCTGAGACCTCAGAGGCCTGCATTTGGATGCAATGACAGGTTTGTGAATGACATGTGTGAACATGGTGCCTAGGTACACTCAGACAGCTGACACAGTAATTGAGGTAACAGGTTGGGTTGTAAAACTACTTGAGAAAACTGCTCTACAGTGGAAGAAGAGCAGAAATTTGCAAAATTACTGCTTTCTGACTGGAATCTTACTAACGTTTCATGATCAATTCATTCACATCATTCTTACAAAAGTCTAGGGAAGATCCTCTGCTCTGCGAAAAATGCATACTTTGCTCCTGAATCACAATTTGGCAGTGCTGACTGTTGCGTGCGTTCTTTCAGAAGTGTACTTTCAGTTCATGGTGATTAGTTTCTCTAAAATAAGTGCCAGAGAGTACCTTGGGGGGGTTACTTTAAAAGTGTGGTCATGACACATATCAGACTATGGACATAGTGATGTGTGCCACATTCTACAGATGACCATTTAATCAGTATTTATTAGTATTTATCAAATATTGTATACATCCACAGTATAAGTTGTTATACTTCCTTGAGACTGATGGGTTTCTGGCATGCTCCATACTCTCTGGTGGAGAGCTTTCCTGATCATTGCTGGCTACTGGGAGACATTTCTTTCTCTGACTCCCCCAGGTCAACAACTTTCAAACTTTGTGCAGCTTAATTTGGAAGCATTGCTGTTATCCTTTAGTTAGATATTGTGGAGAAATATATTGGGCAGATAAACACTTAGAAAAATCTTTGTTCTTAAGATTGCTATGGTCTATGAAGTTTCCCCAATATAGCCAGTCACCTTAACACCAAACTTGACTCAAAACCAGTGAAGGCAAAAGCAGATAAAAAGTATTTTGTGCAGCTAAAAGAGAGAGTTTGCAAAGGCTTATAAACACACATAGCAACAGGAATAGAAGTTTACTCATTTAGCCCATAAAGGGTTTTCTGCCCATTTACATTATCAGATAAGCTGGTAAACATTTCACAACTTTCCTCTCTGAGAGCTCCATGGTTCAAGCCAGCTCTTCATCCTGATACTGTAAAACTGGAAGCATGGAAGAAGCCAGTATGAGAATCCCTTCTTTCCTCTAATTAGTGTTGAAACCAAGCGGGAAGAAAACTAACCCTTCTACCACAAAAAATGCCTTCCCACATTTTTTCAAACCCTTAACCAAAGTGACAGTCCTTTCACACTCATTTGGAAATTGTTCAAACCTCAAGTTGAAGCTTCTTCTTACATTACATTTTTATTATTCATATTAAAATGTATGTTTACTTCAACCAGAATGTAAATAAAGTTAATGAATGTGGATCTTGAAGAAAAGCAGATATGGGGATAAACAATCACTGAATACCTTACAGTCATGTCTTTGAGGAGTGAGTAAAAGTAAGCTTATGGGAACCAAAATGAAGGAGGTGAAGGCAAGCACAGGGGAAAAAGGTTCTGAAAATTATAGACAAGGAAACAATTCTGGGGAAACTTCACCCTGGAAAATTCAATTTCTGTTTGAACAAATTTAGTTTATCAGACTGAACAGTGAGAACTGTATAGAGTTTCTACACAAACCTGGAGGAGGAAACTATTGTTTGAACCAAAAAAGTGATATCCTGGCACAGTGGAAGGGATAGTTAATCAAACCAGAAAAAAGTAAACATTTAGAATCACAGAATCAAAGAATGGTTTGGCTTGGAAGGGATCTTAAAGATAATCTACTTCCACGTCCAACTTACATGATGGAGAGCAAATAGAGCTCTGCTCTAAAAAGAGAGGGTGAACAACTTCAGGTGATGGAACACAGGAATGGTGGCAGCAGGTGCTCGCATTGCCTGTGTTGGTAGATACCAGACACAAGGGAGAGTCCCTGCACTCACTTCATGAGTGGGGTGATGGATTTGCCAGGGACTGGTTTCTCTTGTGTGACAATTTCCAGGAGCAGGCACGGTTAGGTCTGGCATGCCCTGGATGCACTGCGGTGCACGAGTACAGTCTGCTTCTTTGAAGACATGAAATGTCTCCACTCCCACCAGGCTGCAAAGCTGGGCGCTGAGCTGGCCACAGGGCTCTCATGCCTTCTTTCCAAGGTCAGCCCAGCCAAGGCCTGCCATGAGCCCCGAGGGCAGCCTGAGAGAAAACTGCTCTGAAGTCAGCTCGCCCGCCAAGGGGATCAGGGCCTGAAGGGGAACTAAACCCAGGAGTGACGGCCAAAGGAAGTGGGCTGATGCCCGAGAAAACGGGCTTAGCCCAAGCCGCGGGGAGACGCCTCGAACGAGGTCATACAGGAGGCCACCGTGAGGACCAGCTCGCCCTGTGCCAGCTGTTGCACGCCCTCGGGGCTCGGCAGGGCTCGCCGGCTCCCGGACGGCATTCACCACCCCGACCCTTGCCTCCGAGCCCGGCCGGGCCGGGCCGGGCTGGGCCGGGGGCGGTCCGGGGGCTGTCCGGGGGCGGTCCGGGGGCTGTCCGNGAGGGGGCAGCTGGGCTTTTCCTTCCCCGCGTGTGTCCTGCCGCCCCGGGGCCCGTTCGCCTTCCTTGGCTGCGTGGGGAGCGGGGGTGGCGGGCGTCCCCCGGGCCGGCGCCCCCAGGGCGGTCGGGGTGCCCTGGCCAGGTAAGGCTGCAGTGCTGACGCCTTCCGAGAAACCAACACCGAACTCCTGGGGTTGTTACTTTCAGCCGTGTTTTGAGGCCGTGTGTGTTTCTGCGGGGTGCGTTGGCACAGTATCCCTATCTCTATGGCTGCTGCTTTCTCAGCTTTTATGGCCCCAAATACTTCCTTGGAAGTAATTTTTTATTTTGTGTTTGTGTCTGCTTCCTGTTGTGTATAGCATTGTAGTAGCCCAGGTCGGAAGTACGATGTGCAAATGAAGGCTATAGGAGTGCTAACGCTGCCACATTTTTTAAAGTACTTGTAACAGGAAGCAGGATAATGCTTGGCGTAAATCTTCTTGACCTGGTAAAACACTACAAAAACTATTTCTGTATTTATTTATTGCGTAACGATGATCATAGAGGGGCTCTTTTTTAACTGTTTGTCTGAGAAGAGCAAGGTTTTGGGTGAAAGACATGCCTGTATCAAACCCAGGAAGGAGCTGCTGCTCTGACAGTCCCAGACCTGTGCTGGTCACAGCCTTGATGGTGCTCGGCAGCAGCCTGGGGAGCCACAGCTTGGTAGGAGTGAGCTATCCATTAAAAGCTACCTAGCTGAATCAAGGCTCTGGTTTGTTTCCAGCAGCAGCTCTTAGGTTTGTAGAGTTTTCTTCAGGGACTCGAGCAAGCTGCTGGATGTGTTTTGTTTTTCTTCTTCAGAAATTAATCACCGTGCACTTATTTGACTTGGATCATTTGTATGTGCTTAGAGCCTCAAAAAACAGGCTAAAAAGTCTTGCCTAAAAGTTATTTTAGAATGCAGAATCCTTAATTCAGATATTTCAATTCACACGTTTAAAGTTAATCCTTAAATGAGAAACACCCATTGCTTCTTTTTGGTAGACAGTATTACTGATTTTCTCTCTCCTCCTGAGACTAAGACATTATTTTTTTAATACTTTACATCACTATTTTTGATAAATACAATTTTGTCTGCGTGAGCCATTCAGGTTCTTCTAAATGCCTCTTAACAGTACCTTGAAAATGATACTGGAAACTTCATAACTTAATTTGGATTCAGATAAAAAATGTGCCACATTAAAATTCTTATTACTTCATATTGACAGGTATCAGAAGTTGAAATTACATAGAAAAGTATTCAAAGCATGGACTGTGAAATGAATTCCTTCTACTTGATGCTGAAAGAAGGTACTGTTTTCAATTTATTTGGATATTGATGAGATCTGCTCTTTTCGCTGTGTTTTGGATACACTTGTCTCCAGTTTCATGGGGAAGAGAATGAATGGGTTGCACTTCACTGTTGTAGAGTCAACCAGTGGTGGCCAATCATGTACAGCTACAGATACAGTTTTTGTTTCCTTCCTCCTGTTCTTTGGTAAAAGTTGGGGCAGTTACCTGAACTTGGAGAAAGTACACTTTCTTCAAATTCAGATTTAGAATGGTTAATACTGTCTCAAAGTTGAACTAGCTTGCAAAGACCTAACTGTTGCAGGCTTCTTTGTTAATACTTTTTATCTGCATTTTGATGTAGCTGCACCAGAATGTCCTGGATGATGGGCTTTTCTTAAAGATACAACTTTTCTGTAGTTCTGCAGCTTGCAAGATTGTCTGGAAAGGAGACATAAGGACTAAAGTTTGTGGTCATCATGTCAGTGTCAGAATTCCCATATTATAATGTTTAGTATTATCTTTCCCTAAATTTAAGTATTCTTTGTTTCCTTTTAGACATTGAACCTGTCTTACAAAGTTGCTTGACATATGTGTAACTTTAGATTGTTTTTGACAGAAACTTCTTTTCCCCAAGATATTTGCTAGCATTCTTGTTCAGTCTCTACTGCAAGTTTTGTTGCTCTTTTAAGTCATCTCTCTAATGTAGGCAGGGGGATGCTCTAGCTTTTACATTTAGGATGTCTGTAGAAAATTTAGTTTTGTATGTGTATGCTGCTGTCCAGATGATGTATTTTGTAAAATCTTTTTTTCCCCTTCTCTGCTTTTTACAGGTAAACTGAAACTCCAGAAATGATGACCTGCTCATTGGCAAGTTAGAGGAAAAGCACATACAAGGCAACTAAATAAGGACTGTGGTATGAGGTTTTTGTCAGATAAACTGTCCAAAAGAACTACTTACTTGGAGGCTGCTATATTAAATTATTGGACTCTGCACTGTGTGACCCTCTCTAATAGCCCAGCACTTCTGCATATGAAATACTTCAAAAGAAGGAACTGGTGTGGCTTATTTGTGACTGAAGTGAATTACATTGGATATAAAAGTAAGTCGTGGCTTACTTTTTCAGGGAATACTTTATCTTCTTCCTGCCATTTGTAGCCGGGTAGAAGGCAAATATTAACTTGGACCTGTGCAATAAATGTTTTGCAATGGACTGCTACATGTGAAATTAGCTTGCTTTAGAGTGAGAGGCAGCAGCATGCAAAATAGTCAAAAGCTGAGGAAAGGCGAGGCCACTAAATGCCGATCTTAGCCTACAATGAACTGTCAGAAGGGGAAGGATTTAATTGTTTGCCAGCTGGTTGACAGCAGAAGGCTTGGGGAGATCTCTGATGACACCTTACCAAAAAAATGCTGGTGCGTCTGAGAGGGGAGCAGGACTTGGTTAAAGTTTAGAGTTTCATAGAAGCCACTTGTGGGCCATGAGGGCAGTGGGTGTGTGCTCAGTCATGTCTTTGTTGGAGAAAACTGGAAATAAGACCCGAGGTGTGAATTGAAACTACAATTCTTGGACACCTTTTTTTGTGTCTGACCGCAGCAATTCATATTACCTGTGGTTTCCACAGACATTTGACTTTCGATGCCAATTTTAAGTGGTAGGTGACACTGGAGTTACAGTGTGCTTGTCCTTCTGCAAAGAACTGCAAGTTACTACTCTTAAAAGCTGCCTCAGCTGTATAAGAACAGTTCAAAGAAGGAAACCTCGTACATCTCTGTGATTGTGTCTCTTGTAAGCATTTGGAAAGAAGAGTAGCTTAAACTTGGTTTTTAAATTATGCAGTGTAGCTTAAATCATTGTGCTAGCATACATTGTCTGTGCTTGAGGGTTGTGGGGGTTTTTTTTGGTTTAACTATGCTGGTAAAAGAATATTACACTTATGCAAGAGTTATTCCATTAGAATAGTTCTAGTTCCAGGAAAAGTTCTAATAGAAAGCTGAAAACTGAGCAGCTGTTTGTGGAGGCCAAGAGTCTGTAGCTGAAATTTTCAAAGACTGGGGCTAAGTTACCAAATCCGTTTTTCCCTCCCCAAGATGACTAATGCTTCTTCTGATTTTTTTTTTTTTCTTAAGGAGTAATGCAGGGTGCAGAGGGCAGTGCAGCTTGAACAATCTTACCACACCAATGGAAAAAACTTCTGGTTTGCAGCAAAATATGACATCTATATTTTTGCTCATTGGTCATCTCATTGTACTGATACCTCTCTTCAGCACTGGTAGGTTAAATACTTTGTTGAAATTACCATTTTAAAAAAGAAAATCTGCAAGAGACAAGTTGTGTGCATTTAATAGGAAAGAGTTACTGAGAATAAGTAGTGAGTTTGGGGTTTGCTTTTGCTTTAGCATATTGATGATAGCTGATTGCCTTTGCTGGGATTCAGACTGCACTAAGGATGTCATGGACAAATGGAGATAATTTTTTTAAAATCTAGGCACATAAATTTAGGGCTCTAAGGCTTTGGTTAGCTTCTCCCTGTTTCTTATGGAGAAAGCCCAAAGTGATTGGCTTCCTTGACTTAAGGTTAGCTATAGAGTGCCTTCTTTATGAGGCATTCTGTGTATCTAGTCCTGAAAGCAATAGGGCTGAATTTCCTTTACAATTAAATTAGTAATATTTTTAATGATAGGTCTAGTATTTCAGTAAAGTTTACAACTACATAAATTAATAATGCTTGTCTTGCTACTCTTGGCATAAGCAGTCTAATATTAATGTCTCTGAATTAGATTGAGCGATATGGAGACCTACTTGGAAGTCTTTAAATGGGAAGGTAGTGATATTAGAAAGGTTAGTGAAGACTTTATTTATTTTGAAATTGAATATGTTAACTATGTATTTGTACAGTCATTCAATAGGATTTGTAAAATCAGTTCAACCAGATATTTGCTGTTTCTTAAAAATTCAGTGTCGCACATAAAAATCACAGAATGGTTTGGATTGGAAGGGTCCTTAAAGATCATTCAGTCCAATCCCCTTGCCATAAGCAGGGACACTTTTCACTAGGCCAGGTTGCTCAAAGTCCCATTCAACCTGGCCTTGAACACTTCCAGGGATGGGGCATCCACAGCTTCTCTGGGCAAATGTATGCAAAAGCTTGAAAGTTTTGTAATCTGCTTTATAGCCAAATGGCCAGCGCTGTTTGTGCTAAAGTGGTATTCTCCAATAAGTTTTTGTTTGCAGATTTGGGTTCTTGATAACTTTTTGCAGTATCTGTCCTTTTTTCTCTGACTTTTTTTGGCTGATGTTGAAAGAAATGCTTGCTAGGCTGCATGATTGTGTCCTGTCAACTTGTTACACAGGCATAATTACAAAAACTGTGTTTATGTCGGCCTTTTTTGTGATGTTCCTAATGATGGGCCTTCTGGTTAAAGGTGCAAATGTAGGAAGGAAATAATACATTATAGTCTTCTTAATCTGAATCCTGTTTCTCTCCAAATTTTTTTTTGTATTTTGACATATTGGTTTACAGACCCTTTGATGTATTGAGGTTTTGATCTCATTCCATACTGTCTTGTGCTTCTGGCTGAGAAACATCTTTTTTTTGTTGTTGTTGGTTTTTTTTTTCTTTGTTTGTTTTTCCCCTTCCTTTGATTTGTTTTTGGCCTCACAGTCATAGTGGCAGAATACTGTCAGGAGCTCTGCACTGCTACGGTTTGCACTGTGCTTTACATAGATAGCATTTACTTTAAAAATCTGTCAATTCTGCAAAAGTGCTGGCATGGTTAAGTAACAAGGACATGACAGGTAAGTTGGGAAGCTTGGAGTAGCCTGATGAATCCCATGGATCTTCTTACACTCTCGTTTGCAATGGGGCTGTTTGACTTGCATGTGCTTGTTGCTGGCTACCTTAACAGAGGGAAGTTGTGGCTTAAGCTTGTAAAATACGTGTTTGTGTTCTCAACCAGAAGATGGTAACAACCTAAAAATAATAGCCTTGTGATGTTTTAATGGTAAATTGTTACAGAAATTTTTTCTAATTCTGTGTAACTTGGAACGGGTATTAATACTTCTAAAACATAGAAGTATACAAATTAAAAGCATTGATAGTTTTTAATTTTTTTTTCTTTTAGCAAAAGGGTGTGTTATTTGTGATTACTTTGTGCTTGTTGGAGAGCCTACAGCTATTACTTGCCCAATAATTACATTGCCAGTGCTTCACTCTGATTACAATCTGACATGGTATAAAAATGGTAGTGCTACGCCAGTGACCACAGAGAGAGATGCCAGGATCCACCAGCGAGAGGGCTTGCTTTGGTTTATTCCTGCAATGCTGGAGGATTCTGGACTTTATGAATGCAATATAAGGTAAGGAAGGAAGGAAACAACTGGATTGCTTGTACTTGCAAGTGTGATAATTAATTTGTGGAACTTGAGTGTACAAAACTTCTTGTTTTAGGTAGAATGCTTAGATCAATTAAAAGCACTATTTTGACCATGTTTTGCTTTTTGTTTCTGCATGATGCCTGTGTTTCTTTTCTATTCCACGCATTTAGCACTGCAAAAGTGGTTCATACAGAAGACTTATCTTAAAGCATGATGATACTAAAAATGGTCTGTGGGGGTGGTTGTTTGCTTTGTTTGTTTTGGATGAAGTGTAAGGTCACAGGAAAATGTCTTAACTTCTTTGGCTTTTCCTATGTTCAAATTGCTGTTTGATTCTGACAGATCAGAAGAGCACTTCTGTTTCTTTGTAGGACAAGGCTAAATGCAAGAAAGTTCCAAGAGGAGCAAACTCTGCATTTTATCACCACACACAGACTTTCTGGAGAGCTTAGCAACTTTTCGGAAATCTTACTATAAATCTACAAGCTGAAAGGCAGAAAACAGTTTTTATGATTTATTTTAAAATATTACCAAATGTTACTGGTCAAAAATAAGAATGCATTTAAGGAGCAAAGCAGTGTGCTAGACAGCTTTAGAGACAGTGAAAATAATGCATCTCTAGTACTACTCAAATGATCTGAGTGCACAGAGAGCTAAGAAGGAATAGATTCTTTGAAAAGACTCTATATCTAGCTTTTTTAGTGCTTTAAAGCTCTTGCTAGATCAATAGCTAAGATTAGTGCACTGGACTTCACTACTTAGATCATCAAATCTTTTTTTACAATGGTTGAAATTCACTGTGCACTGAACAGGAAATTAATTTTGGGAAGATATACACAAGATGTTCCTTTCCTTGTGGTGTTGCCACAACACACTGAGAACAGCTAATACAGGCTTTTCAGGCGGCCCTAAATTTGTTTTAGTAGTGTGCAGTTATGTGTACTGGTGTGCATAGAGTACACCAGTAATGCTGGAGTGGTTTGGGTTGTGAATGTAGTAACAGTGATCACCAAAAACTTCCAATGTCACAGGCACACTCCTTCACTGGAGTTTACCATGAGACCAAAATTGGAAGTCAGAAGGTATGTAATCCTTTCAAAGCTACCCAGCTGCATAGTTCTAATTTAGTCTTTCCTGCTGTGGTTCTAGTTACTCGAGCTGTGAGATGTGTTCCTGTGGGCACCTCACATCCCTGGCTTACATAATATCAGCAGAACAAAAGCCTTGCTAAGGTTCAGTCGTATTAACTGTAGGCAATGTTTTGTGCATCAGTCACTCAAGCCTTAGCTGCAGCTCTGAGAAGTCCTGACATCCCCTCTGGTGTGTCCAGAGCAAACTCCATTTCTGCTCACAACACAAACTCAGAGCTTATTCCCACCTTCATCTGGAACAGGGGCTGAGAGGCTGAGGATGGTGTTTACAAGCTAAGGGAATATAGCAGGGGTGTTGTAGAGGCAAGGCTGCTGGAGACGCTGAAGTCCCTCTCCCTGACTTGTTGGAAATAAGGAACCTTACTGTTAATGACCTGACTTGTCTGCTGTTCTAATTACAGGAGCCTTAACCACTCTAACAAAAAACCTATAAATTTAACAGTTTTTAAGAACGATAATGGTTTGTGTTTTAATGGAAAAATGAAGTTTGAACAAAAAGTGATGAGCTCGAATACTGGAAAGATTATATGTCCTGATCTAGAACAATTTAAAGATGAAGATAATAATCAGCCTGAAGTACATTGGTATAAGGTACTGAGCATGTGTATTTCATATATACAAGATATAAAATGTATTATTTAAAATGTCTTACGAAGTAATTGTGAAAAGCAGCTTTTGGAAAGGAAGGTTTATCTTCTCTACAGTTTGAGTAAGGCATGAGTGTGAATAAGATTTGTGAAATTCTGGTTTATCCCTTTGATTATTTTATGTAAATAATAAGTTTTAAAACTTGTATGTTTCTGTAAATAGAAGGCTTTTCATAATTATTTCAGTTTCTCAGAATATTAGGCACGTCCTATCTGTTGACCATGCTGTGGTATTCTTATGCTGCTTGCTTTGGTTCTACGAAAATACTCTGTAGACTGTACAAGCTTGGAAACATGTATTTTATCTGTGTTAAGGTAAAATTCTGAAATAGTTCAACTCCTAATTCTGATGCTGGTATTAAAGCAGCTACATGGGCCTACACATGTTAAATAACCTTGGTGCTGCAACTATACATCTTTTAAGGTAAAGAGATTCTCCACTGTTTGTAGGTCAAGTAAGAGAAGGAAGCTTTTTTTCCCTGAATTTGCATTGCCACAGAAATGGTGATACACCCAAACAGCACAAGGCACTGCTACAGCAGCTCTTTCATCACAGAGGAGTAGGGGTGCAGGCATGTATTCTCATAAACTCTGCTGTATGTGTAATAACTTCTACTACACCTGATAGAGATAGAAAACTGTCAAGCTATTGATGAAGGCAGTGAACTAAAGCACAACGTTTGAAAACTTAAAGGATTGGCTGTAGTGATTTTTTTAAGAAGTGCAAATGGAACAAGATGTTACCAGACTTTGTTAGACTGTAGTGATGCTTGGAAAAGAATCCACAGCACAGGTTTCAAAGAAGTCAGTATTTGTGAGGTATTTTAATCAGTAGAGTTCAGTAACTGATTTAATTGTCAGATTTGCAGTTCCCTTTAAGTCACAGGTACTTTTGGTGTGTTTAGGAGTGTAAACCTGGATTTCTTGAAGACAAGCGACTTCTTTTGGCAGAGGGTGAAAATGCTGTCTTGATTCGTAATGTAACTGTGCAAGATAGAGGAAACTACACATGCCATATGTTATACACATATATGGGAAAACAATATAATGTTTCAAGAACCATAAGTCTAGAGGTTAAAGGTGAGTGCATGAGGTTGTTCTGTTTTTGGCTCTGCTGTAAATATTTGTATGCAGGCATAAGATACTTAGCATGTTACTTTTCAGCTCTGTGAAATTAGAGTTGTAAGTCTTCTTTAGTTTATTCCTGAGCATAAAATTGAAAGGCAATGAGGCATGTTGCTACCCTTGAGCATTGCTTTTGAGAAAGGATTGTCATGGGGAAATGAGTAATGCAGGGCTAGGAATCAGAATTAGAAGAAAGCAGTGGTTACTGGGGTGGTGGAATTTGCCAAAACAAATAGTGCACCATTAAAGTAAATAAACTTAAAAAGAGAAGCTTTTTTTTCTGAGACTACCACAGCAAACCACCTGGTTGAAGCCCTGCTGGTGAACTTGCTTCTCTGTTGATGGGAAAGGAGAAGTGACAAGCTATATAAGTAACATAAAGTTAATAAATCTTCCTCTTGAAAGGATTGGCTTATTCTTGGCACTTGGTTGTGCTTTTCTGCTGTCTCGCTCTGCCAATAGTGTCATTTATTGCAGTTACCATTGTGATTATTGTCTTTGTGGGCAGTGTTGCTGGTGACCTGACTAGTAACATGATAATAGTCCTATCAGAATAGTTGTCTGGAGACAGTGGGTCCATCTTTTTAGGTTAAACCAAAATTCTGACTTTATATGGGTGATATAAGAACAGTAGGTTGTTGGCAGCCAATCTGTACATCATACAGAATGATAAAATTCCAGCCCAGTTTAAGTACATGTTGGTTTACACTTTTACTTAAAAAAATATTCACCTTATCCAGGAGGTCATTGATACAACCCTTTTTCTTTTCCTTATCCATCTCTGAAAAAGTTAACTGCATTTTTTGGTTTTGTCTTTGTTTTCTTGTTTGGTGTTACTTTCATATCTACTTCCAGTAAATTTGAGACTTTTTTTAAAAGCATTTTTAAGGGGTTTTTTTTGTTAACTTGGGAGCTAAAATAGAATAACTTGGAGAGAGTAGAGCAAATATCTTATGAGATATTTCTGTTGTAAATCTGAAACTAGCAGTAAGTATGGCACTACAATAATACCAAACGATAAAACCAAACCCATTGTAAAACCAAAACTATTATCAGTTGAACTAAGTTGTGGATATTCTCCTGCCTGAAAGTTTTATTTTTCTCTTTGTTTCGGTTAGAAAAACCACTGCAGATACAACCAGAGTTTATTTATCCAAGGAACAATACAATTGAAGTAGAACTTGGTAAGTATTTAAGAGATCATTAACATTAAGTGAAACAAATAAGCTCCTGATCTTTGTGAAATAATATGTGACCAGTTCCACGGACTTCAGCAAGACTGGGAGATAAGCATGTGGATTGAGGATATCTGGAAGACAGAGGATAGATAATAGAACATGATTCCCACAAGTAATTTGTAGGGGGAAGCAACTGTGCCTAAGATTGGAGTCTCTTGACCAGCCAGCAGTGTTGTGCAGGCTGCCCAGAAAAGATGTGCTGTCTGTCTTTAGAGGTTTTAGAATCTAACTGAATAAATCTCTGAGCAGCCTGGTTTGACATCAGAATCAGGGCTTGCTTTTGGGCAGGAAATTGGATTAATGACCTCTCTTTCAACCTCAATTATTCTGTAATTCTCTGGGCTGAGTATATGGTATTGCAGTCTTTTCCTAAGCAAAGTTACATGTGTTTAAAGTGCACCACATATCAGACAGAGTTGTGTTATACTGACTAAATCCAGAAGAATGAGATTAGAGCTGCTTAACCTGTATTTTTTTTTTTATCATTTTGTACCAAAGGGAGCAGTTCCAAACAAAATATTTGATTTTAAAAGGGCATTAATTGATTTTGGAGAAGTGTGATTGGCTCTTTACTAGAATTTCCTAGTACAGGAAACTGTTTTGTAATCTTTTGAGGAATTAGATCATTACAGAAGCTCTGAGGAAAGGTTGCATTTGGACTCTGACACAACATGGGAGGTCAGGCCAGAGCATTGTGGATTATTCTTATGTGCATCACACTGATGGAATCTCACATAACACAGCTACTTTCGCTGCTGCTTTTTCTGACATCGAGCTTGTAACTGTTGTGTATAACAGGTGTTGTTTTCTCATGTTAAAGCTTCATGTGTCTTTTCATATCACGTGAAACATTTTTGTCTGTCCCAAATTCTAACTTTGAATGTATGGTATTAAACTGGACAGTACTGAAGCACCGGTGGGTTTTGTGTGTATGTGTGTTTGGGGGTGTTTTGGGGTTTTGGTGGGTTTTTTGCTTTGTTCTTTTCTTTTCTTTTTGGCCTCAATAGCTTATAAAAGGCAGCTTACTCTGAAGTTGCCATGTTCTGGTGAGGATCAGTAGATTTTGACCAGAATTGCGAATGAGCTTTAATAGAAATTATGTTTCTCCAAAGTCTAGAAGGCTTTGTTTTAAACCGTGAGAACACTCAGGATCTGATACAAACAGTATTATTTTAAAGGCTTACAGTCCTGTGGTCTTCAGATGGTTATTTATTTCTGTTGAAATAGTCTAGTATGGCTCAGAAGCCCCTTCTTTCTGGTAATTACATTTTCTCTGTCTTCATTACAAACAATACATGCCTGAAAAACTTTTGGTTCTTTTCACTATTAAGGAAATTTGTTCACCAGGTCTTGGATTAAAATAGAGAGACTTTCCATAATAATTTTTTTACCTCATATAACCCTAATCTTTGTGTGAAAACTTCCCTTTTTCTTTGTAACTGTGAAAGAAATGAAGTAATGTTACAGTTGGGCTTCCCTGTAGTGTATCTCCCACCCATTAAAGTATCATGTAAGTCTCATCCCCAGTTTTGACTGGTAGTTACTTATGACTTCCCGTTTAATTCAGAAAAGTTCTTACTGATGCAGCCTCTACTCAGAAGGAGTCTGATCTGCAGGCTCTTAAATTTACTGAAGGCAGTGTTTAGGGTTTTTTTAATCCTTGATAGTGTTTTCTGAGCAATTTATTAGTCCAGGGGCTGCCTGTGACTCTCAGTCTAACTCATTAAGATTAAGATGTGTTATGGGACAACTTGTTTAGTCTCCTTATTGTAGAATTTGGTCCATATTTGTAGTGGCTTGGACACAGCATTAATTAAAAGTTGTGCTGGTGTATTGTTGGATGCTTTGGACCACCTAGGATGAGCAAACCTTGATTGCCTTACAGACATTAAGGTAATAGCCACAGGTGAGACTAAAAGGAGACTCCAGCCACAAAGTTGGGTTTATTGTGCCTACTGAGATCTACAAATGATGCCGTATTACGTGGGGGGACACTTTTTAAAGGAATTTGGTGAGATTTGTTTTTGTTTGTTTTAAAATGACATTGCTATTCAAATATTCAATATTCTCTGTCAAGTACCTTCAATGGGGTACTGGTGAAAAAGAAATCCCTCTCTGGCCATGGGGCAGAATCTCTAAGCAGCTGCATGAACACCTGTGTGGAAACACCTGTATGATTTTTGAATGAGAAATGACAGGAGAAGGTGGTGTAGAATCTTAACAGTACGTTCATGAATGTGTGGACATGGAGGGCATGGAACACTTGAGGGGTTTGGGGTTTTTTTTTTGAATAATTGTGCAATGCACTAAACCACATCTTTAAAAAAATTAATTGTTGTGGTGGAAGGATGTGAGGGAAGGGATTGGGGAGCATCTCTTGTTCAAGTAACTGCTTTGCATGTGAGCTAAAGGTTTATTCCATACTTTTGTTAGAGACCATCTCTTGGTGGAAGCATCTAGATGTGATGCGGTTCTAGGAAATGAAACACTAAAATCTTTACATAGGCCAGCTGAGAGAGCCCACCTTCTCCTATCAAATCGTAACTTCCATGGGTAATATACTGAAGGAAAGGAATCCAAGACAGCTGCTTACCTTCCTGTACATGGAGCTCTCTGAGGTACATTGGCAAAAATATATTTTGCAAATTGGCTTGCTTAATACTGAGGTGTTCTGTAAGATCGGGACTCTTGGTGGCAGAGGAGCTGAGTGTCAGGTGAGCTTGCTCTGGAAGTAGAGTGTGACAATATTCAGAAATCATCCCAGTGGACAGTGTTGGCCAGAAGACTGATTTGAAGTAGAGATATGCGTGGTCACTAAGAATGGGATTCAGCTCCCAGACATAGTTATCTGCACATGGGCATGTGCATATTATCTGGGGTCCTTAACTCAGGCCATGATCAACAGTTCAAGCTCAATTCAGTTGCCTGCATGCAGAGTGCTGTTTTGGGTGGTCTGGCTACTCTAGCAGTGCAGATTTCTTGAAGATCTGGAGTCCTGTCTGACAACTCCGTATGGATAACTTGGATGCTGGTGACCACAGGTGTACATGCAACTGATTTGAGCCCTGGAGATCTTTCGGTGGAGTCTGGAGAGCCATTCAGTTAAGGTATCTATTTTAATGTGTGTGGACTTCAGCAGAGATGAGCTCTGTTACTAGCTTAGACACCTAGCTTACACGTAGACATGAACATTTAGACACCTACATTTACAGTGGAGTTTATATCCAGATTGTAGACACCCAAATTTGGATTAAAAATGGATGAGTTTTAAGGACTTTGCTTTTTGTGAGGTAAGTAGGTTTCTTTTATATCCCTCTGTTTTCCAGCTGTTCCCTCATCACTTGATTCTGCTCCTCTTACAAGACCTTCAGTTGCTGTGTTTACATGTTTCTTTGTAGGCTCTCACATAGTCATGGAATGTAACATATCAAGTGGCATAAACGGCTTGATTCCATTCTGGCAAGTTAATGATGAGGATGTTGATATCT
This sequence comes from Edolisoma coerulescens, assembly GCA_013397115.1. NCBI lineage: Eukaryota > Metazoa > Chordata > Aves > Passeriformes > Campephagidae > Edolisoma > Edolisoma coerulescens. The sequence goes on from VWZW01001014.1 coordinate 2,958,162, forward strand.
TTGATAAAACCTACAGGGAACAGTTTTATGAGTAAGTGTCCTTATACATTGAATTTGTAGTGCATTTGTAGGTGAAGTAATCCGCAGTAATTTACAGTGAAATCATTATAAAGTAGACTACTAGTCAAATGCCAGTAGTCATTGAAAGGCTAATTAGAAGTCTGTATCAAACACAGTATATTCTTGCTGCTTGGTTTTAAAAGAATAACATTTTGTTCTAGATACTCTGTCTGATACAAATGGAATGAAGCAATCATGTAGATTTTTATAATGCTGTTGTGAAATAAAATTTTGTAATGCTTGCTTATGCATTTGTTCTTATGTGATTTTTTTTTACTAATACATTAAGGCATGTCCTCTATCATTAATATGGGAAGGATAGATTGTTCCAAAATAAAAAATCACCCAAATTCTTTTTCTTTGTGAAGGTGGTCCTTTTTTAAGTACAGACACAGCTTCTAGTCCTCAAGAACACAAGGGAGAAGCTCTTGTTGCAGGACATTTAGGTTCCAGTGTCTGCCAACCTTGAAGTAAAAATGTGTTCTTGAGGTGGAATTTCAGATAGGCAAGTCATTTAATTCGTGCTCATAGCCTCTTGTCCAGTCAGTGGGCACTACTGAAAGGAGCCTGGCTTCCTCTTCTCCACTACTTCCTCCCATCAGATATTTACAAATATTGATGAGATCTATCCCCTGCCCCTGAGCCTTTTCCAGGCTGAGCAGTTCCTGCTCTCTTGTATGATGGATGCTCCCATTCCTTATCACTGTCACATCAGTGCGCATGACTTGCTCCAGCAAATTGATCCATCTCTTGTACTAGGGAGCCCAAAACTGGCCCCACTACTCCAGGTGTGACCTCACCAGTGCTGAGCAGAGGTGAAGGATCATTTCCCTTAACCTGCTGGCAGTGTGTTTCCTAATGCAGTCCAGAATGCCTGGAATCTGGTTATTCCTCCTCATATGCAGGATTTGCATTTTGCTTTGAACTTCATGAGGTGTTTTTTTTCATTTGTCCATCCTCTCTAGGTTCCTCTGGATGATAGCTGTTGTATCAGACATCCCTTTGAGTTTTGTGTCACCTGCGAAACTGCTAATGGTGCCCTCTGTCCAGCTTGGGGGGGAAAAAAACCAACAAACCCAACCCTAAAAAAACCTAAAACAACTAAGCCCAGTATATTTTTAGTTCATGAAATTGTTAGTTACAGGGGTATATTTACTGTGCTTCACTAGCTTCCTAGGTTTATAGAGGTAAAAAAATTTATGTTTTTGTATTTGTGGATAGATGAATCTGTCTCATATTAAGCACAGATGTTCAGATACGTACAGGTGTTTCCCTTTTACCTTTTTTTAATGACAGAGAAGGGTTGCCTCATGGACTTGCTGTATCTGGAACAAAATTTAACATTTCAAAAGTGAAAGTAAAGGACTATGCTCACAAATTTTTCTGTCACTTCATATATGGTTCTCAACAATTTACAGCCTACATCAAATTGGAATACCCAGGTAAGAGATCTCTTCTTGATAAAATGGTGACCATCGACTTACTTCTCAGTTAGTTTGACAGTGCCCTACTTGGAGTTAAAGCTGTGTGATGTACTTTTATGCAAAATGGGCAATGCATCTCAGTACCTTTATCGTGAAATTTTTTGTCACATTCTTAGCAAAATGAAAGGAAATAGTGCTTTTGATTTGCTTTGTCTTCTCTCATTCAATATTTTAGGACTGAAAGTGAATCTGAGCTCTGACTTGTTACATGACTATAATTTCTTTGTAAAGATTATCAGGGTCGGATTTAACCTCAGAAATTCTTTAATATGCATTGACTAAAAAAAATGCAGTTTGTATAGGGTGTTTGTTTTAGGGACAATAAATGAGTAGGTTCACTGACAGGTCATTGAAGGGGCAGAGACTGTGGAAAGCTAGTTAGTCTGGGGACAATAGCAGGTCAGGAAATCACCTCCCCACTTTAGACTTCCTTGCTTTCTGACTGATAGAATTTTGTACAAGAATTCTCACTCTCCTGCTGTGCTGGGTTATATATCAATATTTTATTTTGGTGTTTCAGCTGAAGAGTAGCCTCATTTATCACGCTGTTGAGGAATTTTTTCTTTGAAAGATAAAAGTAGGCTTGTCAGATTACAGTAATGGCAGAAAACATACATTAAACAGTTTGTCCTGTTCTTTCACTCCTTTTAAAAAAAATATTTTAATGATTAAACGATTTTGAACAATTCTTGTCTTTCCCTGGTTCTAGTTTACAATTGTACTTTGCTTATTTGTTTTCTTTCTTATTCTATGCTGCTGCAGCTCGAAACATTCAGGGATACTTAATTGGAGGAGGAGTTTCCCTGGTATTTTTAGTATTTTTTACTCTCTTTATCTACAAGATCTTCAAAATTGATATTGTGCTTTGGTATCGGGACTCCTGCCATCCTTTCCTGGGTAAAAGAGGTATGTTTGTGTGACAGTGCTGGGCATTGTTTTGAGCTTCCACCTTCACTTGCAAAGCAGTGAGTTACTCTCATGGAGCATGATGGGTCTTCCTTGGGATTTTTGGAAGGATAATGTTTTTAGGATGTTTAGAATTAATTCAGATGACAAAAGCATCTACAGGGGAAAAAATCAGCAACTTACCCAGAACCCGGAACTATCATAGCTTTTCCTTAAGACCCACCCCAGTGGTTTGAACGCTGTTCTGACAGCAGTTTTTCAGATGACTTTTAATTACTATTCTTACAGAAAGCAGTAATACATTGGAATTGTTAAGTGTTTTTTTATTTTCCATAGATGAAACAGGACAATATAACTTTCTTTTGTTTTGTATTTAAAAACACTTCTGATTATTTTGCTTTCTGGAAATTTTGCTTTCCTGGCATTCAAAAAAATGTTCATGGGGTGTTGTCTATGAGAGTATGCTGAAGTATGGGTAATTTCCAAACATCTGAGAGGAGATACTTTCTGTTTCTCTAGCCATGTATCTTCTAGAGGTATTGAGATTCTCTTAGATTTCTTGGAAGTCTTTTAAATTTGGTCTTTCTGAAAAGTTTGATCTGAAATAGCTAATACGATTCGGACCTTGAAATTTGACACTTAGTTTGCTTTTGTTGTCATGTCCTAAGGGGTTGCTGTGGTTTGAAACTCCAGGTAGCAACACCATCTATGAGTTATATGGCAACTGGAATTTAAAGTGTCAGTTCTACCACGGTGTCCACTGTTTTTCAAATAATTCAGTGATAACATTTTTTATTTAGTGTTCAAAAAAGAATGTTACAACTTAACTTTGCAGGTCTCTTTTGCCTATTTGGATTCAACATCCTGAATTCTAGAAGGCCTCATCCTACAAGTATTTCAGGCTTAGTATAATTATACATGCTCAGCTAATATAGCAGGATTAGGACCTAAAACAATGATTCAAGTAAGGGAAGACCCTCCAGAGTTTAGAGATTTTGTTTGTTTGCTTTCTTGCTGTTGTATCTTTAGAATTCATATTTATGGAAATTCTATTGCTCACTCCTCAGTTTCAGATGAGAAGATCTATGATGCCTATGTTCTGTATCCAAAGAACAGAGAAAGCTGCTTGTATTCATCAGATATTTTTGCTCTGAAGATACTGCCAGAGGTCTTAGAAAGACAGTGTGGATATAACCTCTTCATACTTGGGAGAGATGATTTACCAGGAGAAGGTAAGTTAGCTGAAGACAAATTTGACTTTTCTCGTTGACCTGCAAATACAACTGAGAAACAGGCAGTCAGTCAGATGGGATTCTAAATATCTCTCACCATCAAATGAACTATGATTTTCTTAATCACTTTGATAAAGAATGAGAAATAAAGCACTGGATGCTCCCATGAAGTCTGTCTCAGCCTTTGCCTTGTCATTAGTTAGCACTTTCAGGTTTTTTTCAGTGTCTGGCTAGCCTAGACATCTGGACATGGAATGATGCTGAGGGGAAGAGGAGTTGAAATTGTGATTGTGAATGATGACTAATGGGAGGAAATACAGAAAAGTCGGCCTCGTGAGTGGTATAAAAAAAGCCTGCTGCTTTGAGGTGCCATTCAACAGGATGACATCTCTACTGATTCATTTTTATTTGCTCTGAGAATTTCTGTCAAACCAGCAGAATGCAATAGAGGATTTAATGAATGTTTAGATGGTGTTACTTTGCATACTTTTTTTTTTTGTCCACCTGCACTAAGTTATCAGGAATGATCAGCTGTATCAAAGGCTACTTGTCCCTAATAGAAGTTCTTAGAAAGCCTTGCCTTTCTTGGAAGGCTGTAAAGTCCTTGTGGAGGTTTCCTCTGTACACATATGTACATCAAATTTAAATTTGTAGTATCTGACAGTGAAAATTGTAAAGTCTATCCCACCAGCTGCTTATGTGAGGTGAAATGATGATGAATGGCTTTTGAATTCCTCTGGTCTTATGACTTGAAAAAGATAATACTGAGATTGAATAAATTTGCAGACTAGGCCTGAAATAAAAAATTGTATTTAAAAAACAATTCATAAATAAATCAACTTACGTGAGGTAGTCATGGATCACCTTTTTTTTTTTACTTTTAACGTTTGAAAGATTTTGGTAGTGGTTTGAGAAGGAAGGATTCCCTGGGAAGTAGAATCTAAAGTGCTGCTTTATTTTTCCAGCTTGAAAAAATGCAATAGTCTGTTCTCAGGGTTCAGCCATAGGGTTTTTGTGTGGTATTTACCATATTTCACTGTTTGAGACTTAATTGACCAGAATGCCATTGATGGGGGGTATCTGTACTTTCTCTTCCACTTACATGTAACAAAACCAGTTGAGCATATCAGAACAGACTGTTTAAGGTAAAAGGTCCTGTGGTTCTGGAACATAGTTTTTTTGCATTTGTGCCTATGATGGTAATAAAATGGCAGTAGCAAGATAAGTAGTAGATAGTTGGTAGCTCTTCTCTGTTTATGCAAAACAAGGATATAGATGTAGAATTTGATGGGGTCAGATTGTGTTGCACTGGCCAGATCTCTATGGTTGGCTAACCCAAGGTAACTGCTTTCATGCTCATATCATCTCCCTATTTTGAAGTAGAGTGTGTTGGCTTAAACATCAGAGTGAATGAACCAGCTGCAGAATATTGGTAACAGAAAACAGAAATGTAGAACCTTAATTTTGCACAAACCTTTTCTCTACAGCTGTGATCAGCGTTGCTGATGAAAAAATCCGTCAAAGTAGGAGAGTGATAATTGTTTTAGTACCAGAGGCCTCCTGTTGCAGCGTTCTGGAAGATGTGTCTGAAAAGCAGCTAGCCATGCATAGTGCTCTTATCCAAGATGGCATTAAAGTAATTCTCATTGAACTTGAAAAAATACAAGATTATGCAACCATGCCGGAATCCATCAGATATGTTAAGCAAAAGCACGGGGCTATCCGATGGAAAGGGGACTGCTCAGAAAGGTCCCACTCAGCAGGTACCAGATTCTGGAAGAAAGTGCGCTACCAGATGCCATCCAGAAAAACTGGCTCTTTGTCAGGATTGCATTCGTTACCAAAAGACTTGAATTTGCCTTAAATAACAAAAGAGAAATGACACTTAATGACTGATTCAGTTCACACAGTTGGTGATGGATTGACTGAAGGTCACGTGTATCTGTTTTGTGCAATCTCATCCAGGTTTACTGGGGTAAAGGTACTACAGCTTCATCTACAGATGTAAATCTTTTTTACTTCTGGCCAGATCAACAGAACACCTTGAAATACCACCAGTAACACATGTAGGAAGTACACAAGTACTTTTCCAAGAATGATTCTGTGAAATTCCCTTGTATTAAAAATGGAAGGGCAAAAAACTGTCAAAAAATCCAAATCAATGAAGAAAATTTGATTTTTTTTTTCCCCCTGCAATTAAAGTTTTAATATGAAGGGAATTATACTAATTATAATTGTGATATTATGTAATGCACATGGTTGGTGCCAGTAAATGTTTGTTTCCTTTTTTTTTTTTAATGAAATGACACAAGCCTTTTCTTTGTTACAAGTTTTATTTGCCTTGTTCAGTTTGCGGAAAGATAAATCCCCCCGTGTTACTGCATCAGTGTGTTATCATCCAGGAGAAAAGGTAAGAGACAATCCCAGCCCTCCAAAAGTGCTGTTGAACCTGACAAAGCTTAAATAGTCTTCCCTGATCTTTTTTGCATTTGAAAGAACAATGCCATTTTTAGTCACTTGTCACATGCGGACATCATAAAAATACCGCTGTAATCTGTATTGAGTCAAAAAATTAATCTCCAGAGAACTTTTTCTTTCCAGTTAAATGGCTTAATATATTTATTTATCCAAGTGGAACAATTGGCTAATGACACAGAGTCTGTCATGGGTACAGGATGATTGACTTCATCCACCTTACCTTAAGGACCATGTCAAGGGGCAGAGAGAGAGAGAGAGTTGGCCTGTGTTACCCCGTGCAGCTGCTTGCTTTTCTCCCTCCCTCTGCTCTGATATGTAAGGAATCTGAGATGACTGTCTGCTGGAGGCTGCACTCAAGGCTTTCCAAACGAAAGGGAAAGGAAGTTGTGTAAAACGAAGTTGTTAAAATTTAGTGTGTATATTGAATCCTTTCTCTTTCATTTTGAAATATTTTTTATAGTATTCTGTATGCCCCAACTGTTAACTCTAAAGATATGTTTGATTTGTGTGTAGGCAGTGAAGTAGTTTGCCATGATCAATTCTTTTTTTGGGGCAGGGAATTGATTTGATTGATTAAAAAAATTCATCAGACCTCTTTAATGCTATGTTTATAGCTATTAATTTTGGAGAAACAGGAAATGAGAGCCAAATTGCCCATGTAATTTCAGTTTGTCCTTGAAAGTTTTGCTTCCAGGCTGTGAGATCTTGTTGTATAGGGAAGCCTCAGGAATTTACTGTTACTGCCTTTAGCTGCTGATTGCAACTCTCAATTTCTGTGTGTCCTATCAGCTTCTTTCTTGCAGCACCTTTTGCTCTCCTCCCATTCAAACTCCAGCCTATATTTTCTCTTGCATCTCCTTTATTTTGAAACAAGCAACTTACTTTTGTGTCAAACTCCATCACTTTCCAAGCTCTGTTTGAAGGCTGTTGCTAATACAGTATTAGGCAGAAATTTTCCCTCTGGTATCTCCAGTTGTTTGAAAAAAATTATGTTCTGCAACCTTCAGAATTCATCTGTTCATTTACACACTGCAGTGTTGGCTTTTCTTCTTTCAGGGCTCAAGCAATTTTCTTATGTCTCCATCCTCAGCTAAACAAAACTGTTGTTCTGGCTGATAAGTGACAAAAACAGTGGAAGTAGGTTCTTCTCTCACCTAAATTGCTTTGGTTTCCTCAGTGTGTGCTGGAAACTTGAAACAGTGCTTTTGAAAGACAGTGCCTTCTGAGCTTTGTCAGTTGTGTGTGTGTTTGGCCAGAATGGAATAAGAATCCATTTCAAGAGAGGAAGGGGAAAAAGTGCATTTGAAATGTCAGACTAATTCAAACCCTCATGGTACCAAACTGTTTTATTGATGAATGTCATGTATGTACACACCTATGCAGATGCTCATAGTCTGTTCTCATTCTGTGTTTTAGTCACAAGAGAAGTGTCAAGGGAGGATCAGTCCTAGTCATGAAGTGCCACATTTACTTAGCTGTTGCACACAGTCTGCCTTTAAATATGGTGTGTGTTCAGTGGCAGCCTGTTGTAGGGTAAAAGAGCCTTGAGATCCATCTGAAGTTACTGAAAACCTCTGGACAAGGCTAATTGTTATGGTTCCCATTGACAGAAGAGTTAAATAGGACAGAAGCTGTATGGTTTGGTCACAAAACTCTTCTGCAAGAAGATCCCTGTATCAAATGTGAAGCCCAGACACTGGCATTATGGTATCTGTACTCTGAGAACTAGGGTGTAACACTGACTTTGTGCTTTCACCTTGACAGCTCACAGTATGCAGGCCAGCCAACAGAGTTCCAGCGACCTCAGTCCTCCTAATTACTTCTGCTGACTGGAATAGATTGACAGGAAAACTTCTACTTGTTATCCCTACCTTTAGGAATGGAAAGTTATTTTACTGAGCCAAAACAGTGTTCTTTAAAAAAATATTTGTTCCTTTTGATATATTTATACAAATGATGCTAAAGTTTTCATGTGTGTTATGTAAAGGCACTTTGAGGAAGAGTCCATTTTTAAATTTAATAAAGGCACTACATATTTTTTCATACAGTACTGCTGTTTCTTTTGCCCTCATTTCTCCACTGAAGCCTGCTGAGGATGGACAATGGCAAGCAGCAGTTGTGACTCAGTTTCTTAACAAGACTGCTATAATAGATCTGCATTCAGGCTGCTGAACCATTGTCAGTCTGGCTGTGGTACAACATTGGCACAAACCACCTCACCCTCCGTGGGTAAACAGAGGCTGTGAGCTTGGCTCTGCTCTCTCTGGTTCTCTCCTTGCAGCAACGTGAAGCTAGAGCAGCCCAAGGGCTGCTGCATTGCTGTCTGGGACCAGCATGGTCCTCAGCAGTGCTGTACTGAGCAGCCTTCTGCTGCAGCTCCTCAGGAGCTGGGGAAATGCAGGAGACCTCAAATGTGGCAAATGTCAATTGCTGCTCAGCAGCAGTGGAGAGGCAGCCTTCTCTGCTCAGCCCCTGCACCAAATGCTTATTCTCTCGTCTGCTCAGAGAAAGCCAGAGCCTTGGCAGTGGTGCTGTAGGGGTTGGTGTAGCCCAGAAACCAATTGTATCCTGGGCTGCAGCAAAAGCAGTGTGGCCAGCAGAGATGTGATTCTGCCCCTCTGCTCTGGTGAGACCTGACCTGGAGTGCTGCATCCATCTCTGGGGTCTCCAACACTGACCTGGAGCGAGTCCAGAGGGGGCCACCAAGTTGGTCAGAGAGGTGGAGCACTTCTCCTATAAGGATAGGTTAAGAGAGTTGGGATTGTTCAGCCTGGAAAAGAGAAATGTTTGGCATGACCTAATTGTGGCCTTCCAGGGCCTGAAGGGAACTTACACAAAAGATGGCACAAGACTTTACAAGAGCATGTAGTGACAGGACAAGGGGCAATGGCTTCAAATTGAAAGAGTGTAGGTTTAGATCAGATGTCAGGAAAAAAAATTTGCTGTGAGGGTGGTGAGGCACTGGAATAGATTTCCCAGGGAAGCTGTGGGTGCTCCATCCCTGGAGGTGTTCAAGGCCAGGTTAGATGGAGCTTTGAGCAACCTGGTGTAGTTGAAGGTATCCCTGCCTGTGGAAGGGGGCTTGGAACTATATGATCTTCAAGATCCCCTTCCAACCCAAACCATTTCTGTGATTCTGTGAGTCTAAGTAACCTGGCTGACTTGTCCTTGCCTCCCACCAGCTCGAGCCTCACACAGGGTCATGCAGATTGCACAGTGGCTCCGGTGCATAGATATGGGGCAGTGCAAAGGGGAGTGCTGCACTCCTTCTGCACCTGCCTCTTCTGCACAGTGGTTTCACTGCAGGATTTGGGTTTTCGGTGGGTATGAGTGGTTTGTCCCAAGTTATACCTGATTTTTTTTTTCCTTTGTCTGAAATTTCTTACATGATAAAAAATGTAGTGAAACCAGAAAAATGAAAGTGAGAGGGAGGGGAGGATGGAGGCAATAGTAATTATTCTTTTTTATAAGATTTCTTGTTTTGTGTTAGTACATCAGATGGCAAGGAATTTGATTTTAAATGCAATACTACTTCCCTAACGTTGTGCAATGGTTTCACTAAAAGCTAATGATGAAATAGTATTTAGGTAATAAGGATGAAATAATATAAGTTTGACACACCAAAATGCTTACTTGATGGTTTTGTTTTCATTGCATGACAAGCCGTAACAAAATATATTTAAATGTCTTAGCACTTAGAAATACTTCTGGCTTTTGTTATCATAATATTTTTTATTATGATCAAGTGATACCAATGCTGACAAGCCTGAATATTGTGTGTCCTTACCAGTAGCGTTTCAGAGATGAAAAATAATGCATTTCCCATTCACTGATACAAGGTGTAAGAAAATAACCTGACTGCCTCTACCTAATTTTTAATTATGGGATTTATTTTATAAGGGTTAGACAGAAGGGGAAATGAATAGTAATATGATCTTTTTTATGAACAGTAGTGTAACTAAAATACTGTTAATCATTTAAATGCATTGTGATTAAATTGAAACTATATCCATCTTCTTTTCAGCTTCTGCTTAAATTGTAAACACGTCCTACTGTAAAAAAGCAAAGGTGTTTTTTAAGTAAGAGCATCTTTTTATATCAAGCTTTTGCACTCTTGGTTGTATAAATGTGCTAGGTTATCTTCTTTGCCCTTCTTCACTTTCTAAATTACGTTTAAAAAGGACACCTGAATTTTTTGTCCATATAAACACACAAACGTAGGTGATAAAGTGATCATTTCCTTGGCTAGAATGGCTCTAGAAGCAAAGGTGGCTTAGTGCATCTGAAGAGCATCTCCGAGCCCAGTAACTTTGCCACACACCTTGTCTTGATGGACTGCCTCTGAAGGGTTTGTAGCAGGCCTCCCAGCACATTGTAGGCAAAACCAGCAGTTAGCTATGAAAAAAAAAGTGGGAAACAAAAGGGTTTTAGAGATGTTTTAATTCAAAAAGGATTGCTATTGTTACCGGCAAAATTCTATTCTATATTCCTGAAGGACTGTTCCAGATTTTGAATTAGGTTATTTGTATTATCAGTGTTTTAATAATTAATTGTCATTGCATTTAGAAATTTAATCTGCCTAAAGACAAGGAGTTTCTTAGATTGAGAGAGGATCTTGTTCTGACTGATTGTGGGTCCCTAGAGGGCAGTCCTGGGCCACCACTCTGAGGTAGCTGATGCCTGGGATACCCTTGGGCTAAATTATGGTGAAAGAAAGGCAATCAATTAGCCTTCTTTGTACAGGCAGCAACAATTTAAACTTTATGATAGGCTAGATGGTCTGTAGCAGCAACTTCAACATTTCTGAACAACACGTGGCAACAGTGATTTTTGAACAGCCTGTGGATTAAGCTTTTCTGGGCAACATGTGGCAAAAACGAATTAAACTTTTAAGGAGAGGAAGAAAGTAACAAGGAAAGACAGCGAAATAGAGAAAAAAGATCTGGGTCACCACCCAGAGTTCCAGCACTGTCTCTGGTCCAGTTCCTGCGGGTGGTGGGTGCAGGGATGATGGGTGCGCACCCTGCCCCTCTCTGTTTTGCTATTTATAAACCAGTCCTTGCCCATGTGCATTTTTTTATTCTTGAACTTTTCAGAAGGAGGTTGGGGAGTCTCGTGGTTTCAGATCCCCTCCCCTGACAGATGCAAGTGCACCGCTGTCTCAAACTTGGTTTTAGAAATAGTTACCCAAGATAAGCAAGTGAATCCCAGAAAAGCACTATCCTGCTGCTGCAAGACCCTCTTTTTTTAATTGCACCTAATCTAGTTGGCATGGAAACATTCCTTTTCTCTTCTGCCAAATGTTTGAGACATTAACTCTCTCAGGTTTTCACTTTCTCACACTGATATGACTGAAAGTGGAATGGAGGGAATTGCTTAATGAAAATCAGATATGGTTGCTTGGGAAAACAACATAACATTTACATAAAAGTTATTAGTCAGTCTTCAGTCTTTGTGTAAAAAAGTTATACAATTCCATGGATTTTCTATAATTTTTTTTATCTAAATCTAAAAGTTTGATGTGATGATTCTCTGTATTCGTGAGGAGATGAATTGAAACACCCAAGAAAATTGTTTTCTTCAATTATAGTAATTCTTTCTAAAATACCAAGTTGTAATAGAATTACTAACACTTTGTTAATAGTTTTGGGTGTTTAGAAGCACATTCACTTTCAAATTCAGAGCCCAGAAACCCAGATCTTACCCAGCTGCTCTTTAGCTGGTGCTTGTTGCAAACATGTGACTATGGGCCCGAGCCCGAGTTCACAAATAGTCTATGAACTGTCGGTCTGGTCGCGTTCAGAAGAGACAGCTGCATTCATGAATAATATGATTTATTGACTGCAACATCTATGGTACTTTTGGATTGCCAGTGACAAAAGCACTGACTGCAGAATAGCTATATATAGCACTAACAATATGATTGCAATCACAAGCTTAATATCCTGGGTCAACACTCAGCACAGCTGAGGACACAAGACTTACTAAAAGGTATCCCTTCTGGGGAGGGCAAGGAGGACTAACCCGTCAACCTGTTCCTGCAATTTCATGTCAAATTCTCATCCCCCCACTTAGATATGAAATTGGGGTCCATTTTATACTTTATTCACCACTATTTTGCAAAGTGCTGTGAGGGGGGCTGCAGTCAAAGCTTACATTCTTTTTTGTCGCATTGTACAGAATATTTCTCCATAAGAGGTCTACTTGGTTTGTACAAAATATTCCTGGGTATCAGGTAGAAGAATGAGCCCCTGTGACTTCCACCTCACTCCACATTCCTCCCCAATGACATGGCAACACAAACCACAAGACCTCCATCTGGTTTCCATGATTATACCGTTGGTCCTCTGACATACTGAGCTTTGCATTATCCAACAGTGCTCTTGCCACCAGTTACTCTTTTCTAGTCAAGTGATGTTGGTTATGAGTGGAAAGTGGAAATCTGAGGTGAAAGTCACTATCCCAAAACTTACATCAACACTCATCAGTTCTCGGAGGCAAGTGTGGTGAGTAGCAAGCAGGTTGCAGTAGGTGGCGGTTCATAAGGCTGTGAATGTGGGCAGTTTGGATGCCCTCCTAGTACTGCACAGCACCTTCATTGCCTCAGGGGTGGAAGGAAAGCAAGTTCAGGCAGGTAAGTCTTCTGGGAATGAGCACTAGTGTAAATAAAACTTCTGTGAGCTGTTTTTGACTCCAGTATTACAGGATGTGTGAATTCTTCAGTGCTCTTGAGTCTAGCTACATAGCACAGCTGTATCCTGACCCACACTGGGATGTCATGTGGATTCAGACCACCTCTTTGGCTTTCCATGGAAGAAAACCCAGTCTGCAGCCAGGAGGGGGTCATGAGCATGCTCTGTAGCAGAGCCCCAGCATGCATATGATCAGTGCTTTGAGAGGCTGAAATCTTATGAGACATTCCAGTGCAAACTCTTGATTAACACTGAGTTAAAGCTGCCAGCCTCCATTTCCCATTCCACAAAGACCATTCTGTCAGAGGCTGCTACTTCATTATTCAGTGCCTCTTTTCATCTCTTGCTTTATTTACCCAGGAGCGCTCCATGTTGTTCCTTCCCTGAGCAAACTCTGTTCTGCCTAGACTACCAGGGTAAATATAAATATTGTTACAGTTTCAGTGTTATGGATTTTTTCCAACAAACCACTGCTATGACTACAAACTTTGAACAATTAATAACAGAAACCAGCTGTTTGTAAAAGTCTTCCTTAATGTTACAGAAATGTTTTCAGATGGATTATTTACATGCAACTGAAAAAGGCACCAGGGAGTTACAGAAGCCTTGAAGCCATATCAGTACCGTGTTGCTCCTAAGAACAGATAATTATTCAAACAGTGAAGGGTGATGGTGTTGGTGCTTGCTTATTTCTGGCTTAAAAAGGAAATAATGGAAAGTTAGTAGCTGGATTGAGATGATAAAGTAATCAGCAGATGAGGTACTAACCAGTCAAAAGGCTACTTTTCTTTTTTTTTCTTTTTTATTAACTGAATAATTTGAATGTTTGTCTACTACATAGGTAAGGTATTTCATGAGAAAGCTTTATCTTAATATGAAATAATATTGTTCAGGTGTTTCTAGTCACAACAATGCTTCCTCCTTTTCTGCCCTTGTCCATAATAATTTTGTTAGATCTCTTAGGGATTTTTTTGTTCAATGCTACATTTAAACGTAACAGCCAAAACAAATAGAATTATATTTAAAAAGTAGTTATACCAGGCACAAATAACAAGAATTCATCTACAGACCTGCCTTTTTTTTTTTCCCCTGTTCATTAGCAAAACAGAATGTCACTCTATTTTCGGCTGGTGAAATTTCTAGGCTAGTGCTGTCTCCCACTTATTTTGGTAGATATTTTTAGGCTAGTGCTTTTTTCTCAGACAACATTTTGTATTTGCATCTTCAGGAGGAAAATGAGTTTATTTTTCCAAGAAATCATATTATTGAAATTAAACTTGGTAACTACAGTGGAGCTTAAGGGGGAAATGCCAGAGAGGAAACATGTCTGATGGGGAGCATGCAAAAAGACTTCTGTTACAGGAAATTTAGTACATGCTGGCATCTGGTAGAGACTTGTTTTAATGACCTAGAGTGAAATTCTTACAAAGATGCTGGAGTAATTTCTCGACTAGTTTTAAATAATAAAAAAAACCAGCTACAAGTGGGAGATTTGACTGTCTCTGAATTGCCCAAAGAAGTCCTTTTAGGAAGCTAGAGACCTACATTTCTCTGTTTTGCATTTGCTTGAAAGTTGCAGTCATTGATGCAATACTCTCATTATGTCTTTCTTTTCCTTTTCTCGTTTAGCTCAAAGTTCTTGTGGTTAGTTGGTTGCAGGACTCCTTGCACCAGCACTTTTAACTGTTGCAAGATGATGTTGAGCCCTGTCATTTGCCTGCGGAAAGGGGCTATGCTTGTGTAATTGCACAGACAAAGTGCAGTATGCAATCCTAGGACTGCTAAGAACATTTTAACAAAGTAATTGTGAAGACTTGCAGGAGACGACCTCATGGAGAATTTTGTTTGGTAATTTCCATGTAATCTTTTTACCATCTAAATTGTAAGGCAACATGCTGCCTCCCAGTTTTTAGAGGACTTAATCTCAAACCTGCTAGGCACAATTTTCTCACAGTGAGTGTCACATGTATTTGATTATGAATGCATTTTTTTCTCCTTGTCTGTGACCAAAAACTTGGCTGTAGATACCTGTGCAATGTGTATATATAGCACCTAGAAGGCCTGAGCTTGGGAAACACAGGATAAGAATGGGCTTCCTCTGCCCTTTGGCTAGTTCATTCCTATCTCAGGTATCCAGTTATGTTGGTCTCTCTGTGAGTTACCATGCTTCGTCCTAACAAAGGAGTTGTTCATTGGATATATTGTTTATATTGTTCATTGGATGTATTGTACTGGATGTATCATTTATAGGCAGAAGTTGTAGTCTGTCTTCTAGACAAGCCAAATTAACTTAAAACTTCCCTGAAAGGTAAGCTTCACATTTTTCCCTAGTATACTCGTAGTTCAGTGAACTGTCTTGGAATTTGTGAACATATTAACCGGACAGTGCACAACATTTCAGCTGAAGCTGGGCCAGTACCCCGAAGATTGTTGCCAGGGTCCTAAACAGAAGATGTGTGGGCATGCAGAAGTTACCGATCCATGTGAGAGCTGATGCAAATGGGCGCAGGCCTGAGCTGTGCTGGATGTACCAGGTGCTGCAGGCACAGCTGGAGCCAGCTCACCTGCGTGGGGAAGCCTGTAGGCAGCTCCCCCTTGGCACCTGGCGACAGCTCCACCCGCATGTCTCGGCTTAACTCGAAGTGAAACAGCCTGTCTTCACACACAATCTTTTTGTGTGACAGTAAAGATGATGAATAGAGTTTTCTGCTTCTGAGGACACCTTGCAAAAACGCTACAGCCTTCAGTGCTGGCAAATGTCCCCACAGATGGGATTTGCTTGATGTGGCATGCCCCGACTAGAGCTCTGGCTGAGACAGCACAGCTCTGGGTTCCCAGCATTGGAAGGGACATAAGATTATCTCGGGTTATCTCAAATAACCCAAATTTTAATCAATATCCCATCGAGTCTGAGTACCTTTCTCACTGGGATCTATAATGAAGACTTGCATCAGTGCATTGCAGGTGCCTTTGTTACTTCTCAGTTCACCTGATTTAAGGTGGCATGTGCTATTTTTTTTTTTTTAATTTAAAAGATATAATATACTGGTGAGTCATCGGAATCTTGACCCACAATTCTCCTTAGTCTGTGATTCTGGATGGCAAATGGTTATTTTTGTGTTTAAAATTAAAGAAAATAAAATGGTGTAATTTCTGAGTGCAGGAGGAGTAAATGGGTAGAAATCACTATCAGCCAAGCTGCAGGGCCACATACTTATCTTCTAACTATTGTGCCATTGGTAAATTACATAGGAAAACTTCAACTTTTTTGGACTGCCAGGACTAAAGAAAACACTGATATGAAGGCCATGGCTAATCCCCTGGCAAGTTCCCTCCGTGGCAGTAACTACTGCCACACCTTGGCTTCTCCCTTTTCAAGCATCTGCTGTCATCTTTTGCTGGGTGGCTTCCCAGTCAGCCCTGCAACTCTGGCTTTGCAACGCAGCTCAACTTTCTCTGCTCACCACAACCACTGGTTGCCACAATGACAGCAATAAGGATATTGAAACAAAACAACAGACTGATGTGATGCAACTAAACACTGCAACATTACTTTCATATTTTCAAGTTCCAATTTTCCTCCCCTACCTAACGTTTCTAAATCAAAATTTTTGCATACCCTGCAGCTTACAGTGTTTTTTAATACTTCTTCCTCAATAGAAAATTTTTCTGTTCTCAAATCATGTAATAATACATGTTTTATGCAGCTTTAACTGTATCTAAATAATTACCTGCAATTACATTTCTTGATATTTTTTATTCTTGTGGCTTTAAAAAATTTGTACATACAATGATAATGTCTTCATCGAAGTTACCTTGTGCAACAAAACTTTAAGTAGAAATGGTATAAAAACATACATAAAGTGATTTAAAACTCTGTTAAGTTTTAGTTTGCCCTGCTCAGTTTCAGATGAGAAAGCTATATGATGAATACATACTGCAGCCAAACCCCAAAAAATATGTGGCTACAAACCACAGTTATGCCCTAAATATACTTCTGGTTGTCTTAGAGACATGGTATGACTATAGTCTCTTCTCATGTAGAAGGGATGATTTACCAGGTGCAGGCAAAACATGAGATTACTGAATTCTATAATTGCCTTAAACTGTATCAACTATGTTTGCTTGTAATTGGCACTTTTCCTAAAAAAATCAGGGCAAGGATTGCTCTGATTTTTGCAGTTCAAGTCAGTTGGTATGGAGGACCTGGTGACCACACAAGGCATGTTTGAAAAGACATAATTTCAGAGTAACTGGTGTCAGGCACTGTTGACAGGTTGCCCAGCTAGCTGGAGTTTATCTTCAAGTTTTGCCTCATCTGAAAGGAATCTGTTTCATGGGCTCCAGGATTATTTTGTGACACAAGTGCTCTCTTGATCCAAACAAAAAAGCTAATGCAGCCACACGCCCCAAAAAGATGATATATGTGAAAAGGGAAAGTTGTCAATACTGTAAATTGAGAAAGACAAGTGAACTTGAAAGCTGATACAAAACTATTGGAGGATGTAGGAAAATAAGAGGTTTGTGAGTAACGAAAGGCAACATTCTAAATTCATCCCAGGCAACTTCCATCCCATCCCTCCCTAAGAGAATGCTCTCACTCTGATTTTCTTCTAAGTTTAACTCAAAAGGATTCAATTATTTATTGCAGGCACTGTGCTCCCTTCATTGGCTATATAATGTTTATCAAATAAAGAAAGCAGATGCCACCACCTGATGGTAAAAGGACTTCTCAGTGATATCTTACTTAGCATACACACTTTGGAGAAATGCTATACACCAAATGCTATCATCAAGTCCAGTCTCTTAATTTGCACAGAAGTAACCTTATCTGAACTTCTCCTCAGCTGCAGAAAGATAAGGTACAATATGGTCATCACTCTGCTGCAATCCATTTTCAAAGGTGGCACTGATGAACTTTATTAGAGCCCTCCTTGCACGAATTATGACTGCTTATTCTGTTTTAGAGCTTTATGAGGCAAAATACTCCTGAATGTTTGCATAGATTTAAAAAAAAAAAAGTAAATTCCACTGCATAGATCTGATAAGGAGGATGTTTGGACAACATTTTGCTTAGCATCACCTTCATTGGTGGATCTGCTGATTATTGGTCTGCTTTGGAGTGTCCCTGGTGACCACACCAAATGTTCATGCAGACTAGTGTCAATGTCAACTTTCCTCAGACAGCCTACTTCTCTGCTCTTCCCTGCAGTTTTTGTCTTATGACTGCCATTGTCTGTGTGGTTTTGCTATTTCATGGAATCCAGACATTTCAGCTCTACTATACTTTTTTTTCTGCATTCTAGTTCACATTCAATGAATGGCTGAATAATTGAATAGCTCTCATTTTGCCTGTTCATTTTGGTAATATTTTAACAAAGTGTCATGTACAAAACATTTTCACTGGAAACATTTTTTCACTATTAGTAGTATTACAATGAATATAGGGGGAAAAACCCCATCACAACTGCATACAGCAGAACCTCTAGCACATGTACCTCAAAAAGAATTTTTAAAAAAATCATTATTTTTTTAAAATCAGTGCTTCTAGAGCAATGAAGTAGAGACGTCACTTGCCTTTATAATGATCAGATTCAACTCACAGATGTTTTTTGGTGGTGCAAAATAATACAGAAACGAAAAATCTTGCATAATCTTGCACTGTTTGACCTAATACTAGGAGTTAATGAGAAACATTTCCAAAATTAAATACAGATATAAGTGCTGACCAAAGAGAGACAAACTGACTACATAAATCCTGCTGTGTTTACCAAGTCAGTAATGAATTAATTTTCTGTGTACCTCCCAAGAGCTTTGTGTCTGGAAGTGCTGCAATGTGCCTCCAGCTAGCACTGCATACCTTGTATTGGTGGAAGATGGTATAGGCAGGCATAACAGGGCGTAATCTTTCATCTTTACTTATCTGCAGCTACCAACAGGTGGGCAGGATGTTTGAACATGTTTCCATTAGGTAAATATAATAGTACCAGAACATGCAATGAAAGAGATACCAGAAGCTGAATGAAAAAACAGACAGGGATAGGACATGTCTGGATTATTCTCCCTGGTTTTTGCAGAATACTTGTAATTTGCTTAGCAAATGTTATGATGAATTTTTAACAGTAACGAGAGCATCTACCTTAGTAGTTCTAAAGTCCATGATTGCTGCCTGCTTTGTGAAGAACATAAGAAAGAGCTTTCCTCTACCTTAATTTCTAGTTTAGTAGTTAGTCAAGAAGTAAGTGGCAGTGCAGTGTTAAAATTGCCCATATTTGATTCCGTGTTTAACAAAATAGTTTGAGGAACTTCTGCTTTGAAAAACTCTGCCTCTATCTGTGGTGTGAGAGAGAAACAGAGAACTAAGAATCACCAGAATCTAGAGAACATAACTGTTCCCAGAACAGCCACAAATTAAGTAATCTCTGTAAAACGTCAGGACTACTTAGTAGCTGTTAGATTTGTAGATAAAAACTTAAGGACTACATGAGACCAAACCTGTATGCTCAAGCTTCCAAATATCTCAGTGACAATCTGGGTAACTCTGACCAAGTAGCCAAAGCAACCTATTGAAAAAACAAATAAATCAGCTGTGTCCCCGAGATGCTCCTGCCAACAGCGTCCGTAGAGTCTTGAAGGGCTCTTTCTCGTCCAGTGACACGGTCTCTTGAACTAGGGTGGTTTGCAGCTGTTCGTACTTAACAAACAAACAAACAAACAAACAAACGTCACCTCAAGTCTCGCAATCTTTACTTGGAAGATTTCCTGGGGTGGAGGCTGAACCCAGCCCGCAGCAGCGAGGGGCTGGGGTGGCTGAGCCCAGCCTTTTTTCAACAGTGAGTTTTGCTCAAACGCTTTGTTTTTCGGAGCCTGCGTTTAACCAGCACCGCTTACCTGCGCCGGGGCGGGGAGGGGACGAGGGATGGCCGTGCCCTGCCCCCGGGCCACCCCGCCGTCCTGGGGACACCCAGGTTTGCAGGCGGCAGGCGGGGAAGGTGAGGCGTCGCTGGGAGGAGCCGCCCGTGCCGGGGCAGCGGCGCCGCCGTCCCTCGGCTGCCGGGGCTGTCTGGGAGGCGGCAGCGGGGCTCCCCCGCCCCCGCGGAGCAGGTAGGCAGCACCGGGCGTTCCCCGGGCCCTGGCCTGGCCCCAGCGAGCCCGCCGGCACTCGCCGTGTCGCGGCGGGGACGGGCTCAGGGTCGCGCCCGGCCCCCGAGAGCCGGGGTGGCCGGGGCGGCAGCGGGTACGGGCGGCGGGGACCGGGCAGGTGCGGCCGGGACAGCCGCTCTCCGTGGGTCCTGTGCAGGGCGGACGGCGTCAGCCAGGCTGGGATAATCCCGGGAGGAGATCCCTAGAGCTGCGCCGATGGTCGCACTTGCTCCGACGCCCCTGTTTTGGGGCTGGGAGGGGGCTCGGAGCGAGGTAGTGTCTGCTGGGGAAACTGGGGGCTGGGGACAGTTTAGGAGTAGGAGTGAAACTTCTTATAAAGAAAGGGTCAGCCCTGTCCGTGGCTCGGTTCCTGACAACGAGCGAGCGCCTGTTCTTCGCAGCTGCCCCTCGGCTCCGAGCCTGGCGGGTCACCCTGCCCGGGCCGGCGGTCCCTGCACCGCCCGGGAGCCACTGCCCCTTCCAGGGAATCATTCCAGGAATACGTCGCAATTTAAATGAAGAGTATTGGAAAATGATTTCCTGCCATGCCCGATGAGGGATACCAGTGTTTCACAAGAACGCGGCTATCGTGATAGTCGCAGTGCTGTCACTACATCCTGACGGGGCTAACTCGGCTCTTCCACACTGACTAGGTATGTCCAGCGAAGGAATATATGTATTTGTTGTCATCATTTTTTTCTAGATGAAAAGTGGGACACTTGATTAATCTCTCTAGAAGAGGCACGGCAAACCTTGCAGTTAATAGAAGCATTTAAGGTAATACGAATAATACGAATATATACATATATACATACATATATATATATATATATATATACACATTTATGCATTTTTTGTTATTTGAAATGTTCCTAGGCTTACGTACCAGAAATAGTGTGATCCTCTTTCTGTTGGCTCTCTCAGTTCTCAGGACTGTTGCATGTTTGAATCAGTTCGTGCTTTTGAATAACAGATTCAAAGAAATCTGCCACAAGTTTGCCAAAATCAGTGAAACCTGTGATCCTTTGAAGTGTTGAGGACGCTTTTTTTTTTTAATTGAGTAGATGAACTTTGAAAGGACTAAAAAGCAGATGAAAAGGTGGTTATGCCAATTTAATGAGAAATTTTAATGAAAATTATGCCTACATGCCGTCATGGATGCTGTAATTGTAATTCAGATGTGTGTACCATTGAAGAGCTCTTTCAGACAGTTGATGGGGTTTTTTAGGGGGGTTGGTTGTAATAATTTTTTTTAAACTGTAATTGATGAAAATATTTCCTTTCAGAGTGAAACTTTATGGACGTGGCTTTGCATACCTGGAATACTTTTTTCCCTCTGGAAAATCTGGGCAAGGATAACTAGAGCTGAAGTCTGTCCTGAAAGATAAAGCTCCACGGGTCGACTGAGTGCTCAAGATGTGGACAGAATGGCTAGGAAAAGGGAGAAATTTAGCTGTTTGTCATGGCAGAATGTGGTAGGAAAAACATTTGCAATTGGTTCTGCAGTCATATGTATGTTATTTTCATCATTATTTATGTGAATACATGCACAGAGAAGAGCCTAATTTTGCTATCGTGTCTACCTTCCATAGAAATAGAAATTTTTCATTGTGAAAAGTGAGAGATGAGGGAGTGTCCTCAAAGCAGTCTGTGTGTATGGTTTTACACAAGGCTGTGTATATGTTTGCAAGTCTTCTGTGTTGACAAAAGGGTAAATTATAAATTTAAATAGAAAGAAAAAAATATTGAAATTATAGCAAAGCAGGATCCTGGAAGACTTTCTTTGAGGATGTGGAAAAATACTACTTCTGCATCTGCTGAGTCTACTGGTAGGACAAAAATCTTGAGAGAGCTTGTGTGAGACAAAACACTAGAGCAAGGTAATGTTTTAATAGAACAGAGTTTGTGTAAAAGCAGTGATTCAGAGAAGTCATAAAATACCTGCTCATAAGTGGAGTCTATTCAATCCTGTTTTATCTTTAAATTATTTCCATTACAATATTTTCCTCTTTTTTAAAATTAAAAATTATAGATTTTTAGGAGTTACTGTGCATCACAACTAATGGAAGAAGTTGTACCTTTTGTACAAACACTCATAACCTACCCCCAGAGTTTTTAATGTTTTGTGTATTTCTATGCTCAGGATTCTTTCAGGGTCTCACCCCATCTTAGAGCTAGGCAAGAAAATACCTGCCTGGTAATTTGAAATTTGCAAGGAGGGAGGAGGAAAGAGAAAGGGAAGAAGGGAAGCAGGCCCTGCAAGAAGCAGTGTGGATGACTCAATGCATGGCACGCTTCTGAGTCAGTCTGGTGAAGTAAGATGCAGCAGCCGGAAGTGTCATCTTTGACTCTTGTAGAAAATGGTGATCAGCTAAATGTTTGTCATGACAGGATGGGGTTCTCCTGCTCAGTTGCAATAGTTGCATTTATCCTCCCACTGTGGTGTAAAACACTGTGGTAGGCTGAACAGATAAATACCAGTAAGGCAGGTCAAGTTAAGGAACAGCTTGTCAGAGACATGCAACTAATAGATCCTTCCCCAAACACATTAGGGATCATGGCACTACTAAAGAGTCCTGACAATCATTCTCAAGTATATAAATAAGCCTATCAAAGATAAATGCCTAGATTTTTAGGTGCAGGAACATCACTACTAGAGTCCCAAACAACTCTTCTGCTCAGCATGTATTTTGATGATCTAGAGAGAGGGAATCTGTTTCAGTGGCAGAATTTGCCAACAATACAAAGCTATTCAGGCTAGAGCACGGAGGTGTAAATTGCAAAGAATGGCAGAAAGATGTCATGATAGTAAATGACTGGGTAATAATGGCAGAAGAAAATTGTTGTAGAGAAATGTAAAGAAAATTTAACATTAAAGCATATGGCCAAAATCCTAACATCATGTGCTCAACAGCTGACTGAGTTTGCCTGATTCTTAGCACTCAATGATGAGATCTTGAAGTTTCACTACATAGGCCCATGGAAATATCAGGTCTATACTCAGTAGTACTCAAAAGATACGGTTAGAAATCATTAGAAAAAAATCCAGAAAAAAGCAATAATTGTCTTAGTTTATAAACCCATAGTGCACTTATGTTTTGAAGACTGTATGCAAGTTCTGTCCTGTCCTCCCCATCGCAGACAGGCTGTAGCATAACTGGATGCAGTACAGAAGTGGGTGGCAAAAAAAGTCAGAATTGTGAAATCAGATTCCATTCAAGGGAGAGTTAGAGAATCTAAGACTGTAGCTTGGGAAATGAAGAAGCGGGAAGGAGTGTGCTAGAGATGCAAAAAAATCAAGTGCTTGTCAAGCTGAAATAGGAAATGTTCACTCATTTTTTTTTCTTCTGGTGTAATAATTAGGAGCTGTCAGGTAAAACAAGCAGGTAACAGGCTCAAAACAAGTCAAAGACAATTCCTGTATTTCATGTGTCCTCTATTAACTGTGTAATTCCTGTATTAATTGTGTAATGTGTTAATTGTGTAATGCAAATATTTACTTTAAATTGTGGAAGTTCATATTGGAATCCACTAATTGAAAGTTTTCTCTCCATTTCTGCAGGGAAACATGACAGCAAAAACACTGTTTTCATGTAACATTGCGACAGCATTTCTGTCTTTAATTATTGCAAGTAAGTTTATTGGTGGCTATGGAAAATTTTGTTCTGGAACTTTTTTTTTGACACAAGTAATACTAACTTTCTGTGAAAATGGCTGTAATAGTAAAATTTCCGCGCATGCCAATGATTTTTTTTACACAGTCCCAAGAGCAGGAACCTATAAAACATACTATGTGGTTTTTTATGTACTAACTTATCACAGAATAATTTAGGTTGGAAAGGAACTCTTGGAAAGGAAATCTAGTCTAACCTAACAGGGTCAGGATTTTGAATATCTCTGCAAATGGAGGCTCCACCTTTTTTGGGCATCTTGTTCCACTGTTTGATCACCCTTACAAAAAAAAAAAAAGTCTTTTCTTGTGTTCAGATAGAATGTTTTATGTTTCAGTTTGTGCTCTTTGCCTCTTGTCCTGTCAGTGGGAAATGCTGGCAAAATTCTGTCTCTTTGTTCTTCATTCCCTCCTATCAGGTATTTGCACACACTGATAAGATCCACCCACACATTCCTCAGACCTTCCCTTCTCTAGGCTGAACAGTTCCTGCTCTTTCATCCTCTACTGAAAGGAGACGTGCTGCTCCACTCCCTTAATCATTTTTGTGGCCATGTGCTGGACTCTCTCCAGTAAATTCAAATCTGGCAGGTCCTAATGCATCCCAGGACACTGTTATCCTTTTTTTTTGCCATTGGTGGCTCATTATGTTACCCTTTAACCTCATAGTGAATGTGTGCCAGTTGAACTCTGCAGTTCTGGTCCTTCCATCTCAGAAAGACTGTATCAGAAGAGGTGGAGAGATGAGTGACAGTGTTGTCTGATATGGGATGGCTTCCATGTGGGAAGTCTCTAAATGAAGGAGAACTGTGAGGTAAAGAGACAGAAGCAAGATGGGATTAAGGTCTATGAAAATGTAAATACCATAGAATAGGCAGATGAGAGGAAGTTTACCATTTCTCATTACAAGAAATGCATGATACTCAGAGAATTTATAAAATTCAGTGAATGGTTTTTCATGCAGAAGGTAAGAGGAAAGAAAGGGGCTGAAATCAAAGTAGTATAGTATCTGTCGTGTCCTCCTCTCTTCTGCGCATTTGGCACTGTTTGTTATCAGAGACAGGATTTTGGGCTAAACAGCCACTTGCATGACTCTCTGTGGCACTTCTTATATAATAACAAAGCAAGGAAGTTTAGATAGATGTATTACTGACTTGGGAATGTGACCATGGTATCCAGAGTTGCTGTCTTTTTTGTCGTATTACAAAAAAAAAAACAAACAAAAAAACCAACCCCAAACCAAACTCTTGGTGTTGCTCTTCTCCTGCATGAGTCTGTGTCAGGAGTAAAGAAAATGAGCTCATTGGTGATTGTAATGATTCCTCTCTAAATGTTCATAAAACGAAGGGTGAGTTGAAATTTCCATAGCAAACTTAATATTTGTACAACACAATCTTTAACTTCAGTGTCCTCTTAGGACATTTAGGTATCAAAAGCATAGTCTGTCTTGAAGGATTACTTTGACCACAGTTAAGTGAAGTTAAAAAATAAAGACATTAAATGTGAAATTTGTGTGCATGTGTGTGTTTGTGTACTTGCCCATGAAACAGAGAAACACAAGTACTTTAGTAATTTGCATCTGAAATAAAACACGCAAATGACAAGTCTGCTGGAAACAAAGACATTCTACTGAGTGTAAAGATTGCATTCAAAAAACAGCATTTCATTTTAGTGGCATAACTATATCTGTATACCACCGAGTAGTACTCTCAGCTGTAAAGATAAAGGGATTAAAATTGTATTTTTAGTAGTTGACTTGAGAATGGAGGTCAAAACTCCAATGAACTTTATAAATATAATCAGGAAATGACTTTAGTATATTCCTGTAGAGTGTTTGAGTTTTTCTTTAATGTTTATCTCTTTCCTTTAGAGAAATGTGAAGCCTATGACGTGATGTTGAGGGAAAGCCTTGTGCCTGATGGGCAGCCTCTTGCTATTAAGTGTTCACTGGAAAAGAGCTTGAAAAGTGGAGACTACAACTTAACATGGTATAAAGTTGGTAACCAGACAGCTGTGCCTAGAGACAAACTGTCTAGAGTTCATCAGCAGAAGAATTTAATTTGGTTTCTTCCTGCAATGTTAGAAGATTCTGGAGATTATGAATGTGTCATAAGGTGAAAGTTAAAAAAAATTCATATTTTTATGGAAAAAGGTGCAAAGTGAGTAACTTTTAGAAAGCAAGTAAAATTTTGAGGGGAAGAGAAATACTTACGAAGAAGAGGGAGTGCGTCTACAAAAACTTACTTTAATTTGGGGAAATTAGGTCTAGTTTTGGGTTTTTTTTCCTTGTAGGCAAAAGTAAATCTATTAAAGAAACTGTAAACCTTTTTTCTTCTCTTTCTTCTCCAAAAAGAATGCCATACATTTTTGACCTGCAAAATATGCTAAATAGGTTAATTTAATTACCTTCTATTGATTGTAGGAATTTGACAAGCTGCAAGAAAATGTGTACAAAAGTAACAGTTTTTGAGAGGATTGATGGTTTATGCTTAAATGAAAAATTTGCTGTAGAGGAGGTGATATTCACATCATCATCTGCAAAGGTCGTGTGTCCACACTTGGATTATTTCAGGAATGAGAAGAATATTCAGCCTGTTCGTTGGTATAAGGTGAGAACGTGGTGTTTTGTACGGTCTTACAGCTGTCCATTATTTAAAATAAAACTCACTGATCTTTGAGAATTGGAGCAGAAGAACTAAAGATTTACTTTAAATTGGAGAAAAATGCTTTTTAAACCAATTGGAAGAGGATTAAGACTTTCTATCTTTTAAAGTTTTTTTGAAATTCAGCTGAGATGTAGGAGTGATGCTGACCCATGTACCCACCAGGTAGCATCTGTTCACCTGCCAGGGAAACCCTGCCTTGTGTGGAAACAGATTTACTATGGCACATCCATTAGGTGCTCAATACTGTTCTACTAAATTATTCTTTTTCATGTTGTTCATGCTCTCTTAAAGGCTCTATCCGGTACAAGAATGTAGTGTCTTCTGCCAAATTCCTGCCTCGGGCCCATGCAGTCCATATGGTACCAGTAGTATTTAGGCTCCTTAAAAAATGAAGTCTAATTATTGGGTGATTCTTCATTGATGAATACTTTTGCAAATACTGACAAATCACGTTTTATTTTCTTATTTCTCTAATATTGAAAGTTGTTTTCCAAAGGGAATGAACCGGGGTATCTTTAAATTAAAATCTCAGCTGAAGTGAACTGTGCATTTCTTCATATTCCACTGCCCTCACCGTTTCTCAGCCTCTGCAGGGTGTTGATCCTTATGCTGTGGTGCATTGAAACTTCAGATTGTATGGAAGAGAGACAAACCATGGAATTATACAGTGATATGAATTAACAGAGTTCTCTACACATTTTTAGGACTGCCAGCCGCTGGAAGGAAAAAGGTTTGCCCTCTCAAACAGTGACCTCATAATTTTCAATGTGACGGTGCATGATCGAGGAAACTATACGTGTGAAACAACATATACCTACAATGGGAAACAATATAACATTTCACGAGACATCAGTCTGATTGTAGAAGGTAAGTGAATAATTTAGCTGTGTTTGTGTCCATAACAACTCCAAATTTTTGTCACTAATTTCTAAAGACTAAAGAGGAAAGACCTAACCTGTGGATAGATGTGCTTAGGGCTACTGTTTTTCACCTAAACATGAAGGAGATAAATGCTGACTGAGGGTATTTATATTCCATCTGTTGTTGAACATCCGTTCCCTTTTTCAAAGTTGCAGTATTGTCAAAGCTCTGCTGCCCAGACCAGCTGCCAAAGTCCCTGAACAGATGCCCTGTAAGGCTTGGTGGCACAATACTTTCTACTGTGCCCTCTATCCTGCCCCTCTTACTTCCTCTTTCACATAATCCTCTTAATGCAAGAGTCTTGCCTGTTGTTTCTCTGTGCATATATATGCACACATATATATGTGTATAGGTGTGTGCGTGTATGAACATGTATGAATATGTATCATTCAAATCATGTCATATGTGTATGATATGGATAAACAAAAGTGGAGGAACATAAGGTTGGATCAAATGAAATGATCATTCTGGTCTTAAAATCTGTCCCAAGAACTTCTCTGTTAATGAAATTTTGGCTCCTACCACCCAACAGAAACAAAATCATACCACTCCTTTGCTGCAAGTGACTGAAGGTAGCTCAGTGTTTTTTAAAGACTCCAGCTGAACAAGTTTATACTAAAATGGGTCATTTGAGGTCCAAACAATAATGCAGACCCAGTTTTCAGAAGGAGCAGGGAAGAATACATTCAGGGTAATCCTGTGTTCTTTGCTAGGGGGCTCAAATGAGATGCTTTATGATTTATATTTGTTTGCTTGGAGAGTGTTGTATATGTACTCTTAATTGTAAACATGTGAAAGTAGTCACTGGTATTATACTTCCTTATAGATAGCACTGTGGGAAGAACTTTAAGGTATTTAACTAGAGTATAGAGATTAAATTTCCCCTTAAGAACAGTAGAAGTCTAAAATACATGAACTGTACTCTAAAAGTACTTGGCTGCAGTTTGTATCTGTGGGATGCTGGGTGACAGGCTATGCAGACTGTAGACAGTTAATACTCTAGATATTTATCCATACCCTTCCCAGCAGCTGTGCATGCAATATTACAGAATTTTTATGCCATGGAACAGTCAGTCCACCACAAGTGTGTGGAGATTTGTGGCATTACATTTTGGAAGAGATGGAGTGAAGAATAGTTTAGCTCCAAGTCAGAAGTAATGACTACCTGAGATGTGATGCTTTCAGTATTGAGTGATATTTTGTTATAAAACGGCTGACAGCCTTGTCTTTAGTACAGGGGGTGTTTTTAGGTTGTACTTGGGTAACAGAACATAGAACAGACTGCAACTGCCCCTGGTTTTCTGAAAAGCACTTTCTTTCTTTTGCTTAGTGACCCCACCAAAAAAGCCTCCAGAAATATCATACCCAAGAAACAACTCCATTGAAGTGGAACTCGGTAAGTAGTTTTCTCTATGAGAAATTAAGAATTTTTATTCTAGTGAAAATGTATTCTAGTGAAAATGTATATCTAGTGAAAATGTAGTGAAATGTAAGGAGTGTCCTATTCTGTGCTTTCTTGTTTTTATTTTTCAAACAAAACTAGTTCAGTGACTAGCTCAGTTTCTCTGTGTTGATCTCCCAAAGGAGGAATATTGAGGGGTGAGAGGGAAAGAAATGAGGCATGTTGCTTACAAAGTCCTAAAGAAATTTCTCAGATGCAAAGAAAGTTGTAGGGAATCCAAGTGATTATCTGTCACATCTGCTGCTTTCCATCACTCTGGAAGAGGTTCTAGAACAGGTCCATCTCGAATCTGCAGGCAAAGTGATTCCCCAGGAGGAGGCATCTTCTTCCTGGATTCAGCTTCCATCCTACCATTCTCTTTCTGGACCTGCAGATCACTGAGAATATAGACCCTCTGTTAGAGTAACTTTTCTGAAAGGGTTTAGTGCCATCCTTAGCTGGTGTGCATGTGAACCTGTGAACAGAATTGTGTAGACTTTAATTAGGTTATGAAAATTAACTCTTTACTTTGTAACACAATTTTATAGGCTCACAGGTTACTGTGGATTGCAATACAACAGGCGCTGATGGGTATGAGGTGTATTGGACAGGCAACGGTGTGTATATTGATGTATTTTATATGAGCAGAATTTTTGCAAGTCCCTATGAGTAAGTATATTTTCAGATTAGAAAATACTGTGCTGGCAACAAAAGTGGAACTTTCTCCCTTTGACATCAAAATATTTAGCAACATTTTTCCCTTGCTTTAAATAGCATTATTCTTAAAAATTCTAATGCTTGCTTTCTCCAACCCACTTCCTGCTTTGAAATAGAAACTTGAAACATAGTAGGCACATGGGCTTCACATGGGATTGTGATTTTCTTGCTCATTGTAAAAAATCTGTCTTAATTTCCAGTGTTGGGAAAAGGTGTTTTGTTACTGTCCCGTAATTGTAATACAGTTTCTTTAGAGCAGGCTCTGGCCTGGCAGAGACCTCTTTTGGTCGGATCAGGCATGTTCAGGTGCATGATCTTCAGACTGTCTCTTTCTTCTATGTTCCACATCCACTTCTCTGAAAGGCTGCAGGAGGGCAGATCTGTGCTATGCAGGAAAAATTGAGATTTCTGGGTTTAAGAGCATCAAGTTAGAGAAATTTAACTGAGATCAACTGAAGAGGTAATGGAAGACTTTATTGAGGGCATTTGTACTGAAGCTTAGGGGTCAGAAGAGAAAAGGGAGACATATTTCCAGTGATGAGCTGGGTTTTGGGAGGACTTGGACTGAGTAAAGCATGTGAAGGGCAATTGGGAGATAAGGTGATGGTGAAAAGTGGGTTAAATGGAATTAGAATAAGAGAAATTATACCTGACTGGAGAAACCAACTCAAGTTGGAGCAAGAGGCAATCTGAAATTTTCTTAGACATTACAGGTTTTGAACTAAAAAATTCAGGGTTTTTTGTCAGCCTTTATGGTGGTGCTGTGAATAAAAAAAATGTGATAATTTTTGTAAATTCTGGAGCACTATCTATGACCAAAAAACAATGAAGAAATGAGAATGATGCCTTCAAAGTAAGAATATAGTTGCAAGAAATAGGTTTACAGCATAAAACAAAGGGAGAAATAAAATTCTGAATTATTTGGGTGCTCACCAAGAGAAAACACTATACAAAAGTAATATAGTATACTGTCATAAAGAATGGTAATGCCATGAACAATTGGGCCATAATGCAGAGACACATGGTCACTGAATTGATATTGTAAAAGCAATGCTCTTTTTTGTACTTCCTGGCACTTACATGGTCATCTTTGCAACCATTAATCATTTGCATTAGTGATGTGGTTTGTTCATTCCCTGTTACAGTGTTCAAATTACCGCAACTTTTTGCTTAGAAAGTGATTCATGTGGGCCTATATATGCCCTTTGTGATGTTTCAAGCTTTTATTTTGCATTTTAAGTGGTAAATAGACTATGTTTTCAGGAAAGAATGGTGCTTGACGAAGTAGACGAGTTAGTTAATTTTGCATTTGAGGTCTCCTGTTAACAGGGTAGTGGTGTCCCTTATTTTGCTGGTGGTTAAAATGTTTAGTTCCCACTGAACACAGTTCTGGTACACAGCTAACTGAATGTGCTGTATGAGCTTTTTTATGTCCTTGTGTGATGTGGGGGGGATAATCTGTGTCCCTTAATGGTGCAGCCTGACACAACTAGCTGTTACAAGTCTGTTCTGACCCATGGGGGTGAAGCACGCTCTAAACTCCACTCCCTGTAGCTGGAATCACATTGTGAGTTGGTGCTGTCTGCTGCATGTCATCAGCTTTGATGTCCTCCCAGAGCTGCTGACCACAAGATGATGCCTTGTCCAGGGCCTCTTTCAGTGTCATATCCTGTTGTGAAATATCTCTGTCCATCTACCCTCACAGGGACTGGGAAGCTCATAACAAGAGTTTATTTAGCTTTGTAAGGCATATTTTTGAATGTCAAACTATAGAAACCTTATATTCCTTTGGGAATAAGATAAGATAAAGTCTTGATATCCTGATGCTTTCCAATGCACATGCTAAACGTCGGAGATAGGCCTGACTGTTTGAGTTTCTTTCATATTATGTAGTTGCTCATCTGTTGTGAAGTGTGGTTGACATTTGCAGAAGGAAATAACCATTGTTGTGCTGCAGATGTTAGAGATGAAGGCATTCCAGAAAGGGCTGTGGTTTTATGGTTCTATTTGTCACCTTTTGGACAGGGGAGAAACTTCTTATGATGGGCGCCCTATGCATTCTGTGAAGCTAATAATTTCAGAAGTGAGCAGTGAAGATTATGAACAGCCATTTTTCTGTCAAGCTTCAAATCCCTTTGGGCAAGTTGCATCCTATATTATATTAAAACACAGAGGTAAGAAATACTGTTATTTTTGAGGCCTGTGATTATCTTTACTTCCCCAAAAGGCGTTTTGATACCAAATTCTTGTGTATCACATTGAAAGAAAACAGATGTATTAGAGTTTGCAGTATGCATGTGCCTGTGTGTAGGGAAGGAATCACTACAGTAGTATATTTATTATTATTTGAAAAACAAGGTAAATAGGAATGAAAAATGTAATATTGAAATTTGTATTGAAATTATGTGAAAGATAAAACTTGGACAAATTTAACATTTAAAAAAAATTTTTTTTTATATCTTTTTTTGCAGTTCCCGATATACAAAGATGGCTGACTGGAGGGCTTGTCTCTTTGTTAATTTTAACATTTATTACTTTAATAATCTGCAAGATTTTCAATATTGAGTTGGTGCTTTGGTACCGTAATTCTGTCTGTGGCCTTACAAGTAAGGAAGGTATGTGAGTGTGACCAGGTATGTAAGTGTAATTAGCTTATTGATTTTTTCCACTTGCCATTACTTCTGAGAAATAATGGGATTATTTAGTACAATGTACGTGGAACTTCTGTAAGGAATTTTCAGATATGCACAGTTTGTGAAGGATTTTTTCGGTCATATAGGTAAAATATGTAATTATGCTTGAGGTAATAAAAACTGTGTAATATTGAAGGCAATCATAGTGAGACAGGCCAAAAAGAACTATAGGTTATTCCAAAATGAGCATCTTGCTTTTTGCTTTTCTGTAGTTTCTTTACATGTGAATTTATGGTCACTCTGATGATGAACAATAGGTGTCAGCAGAGCTACATCCTGTAAACTGGATGTTTAAAGATGTGCATTAAATATTTATTTTGAAAATCAGACTCATTTGTCAGAGATTAATTTTGTTTTTTCTTCTTTTCATTTTTCAATTTCTCTCTGTTACCCTCACTTTCCTTCTAAATCCTGTCCATTATGATGTTGACATATCAAAGAGAAAATTTACTGCTAGTTCTGCATTCTGGGATTCTTCTAATGTGTTTTACTTTAATGTACTGTAGACAAATATATTGGACAGGTGTGAAAAATTTGAAATGAGCACAACATCATAGATATATTTCATGCCAGTTCTCAGAATTAGACTGTCTGAAGTTCCCCATGGCTTGAAAGTGAAGGGATTACATACATTAAGATAGTTAATGTTTACTCATAGTTGTCCTAAATGTTTTCATGGAAAAGTAATTTCAGCTCCTGGTCAAAAGTTCAGTTTTACTATAATACCATAAAGGAGTTCTAATTAAAAGGAAAAAAAAAATCAAAGTTTTTATCTTGTTGAGTTAAATCTGATTTTGGCTTGGTTCTTTCAGTCCTGCTTGCTATGCAGCCTTAACTCTCAAAACATCAGAAGCCTTCTGGCCTTTCCTTCTACCTGTGAAAAGCCCCCCCAGGATTTATTACAATATAGAATTGCCATTTTTCCACCTTCTCTTACGGTTAGTCAGAAGTGGAGATTACTGCTGTTGAGTTTCTTTCAGGAGAGGTGGTGAAGAAAGTCCTGTAAGAGGGTATTTCCTAAATGTCCTGGCACCTCTGGGGTTGGGAGCTCCTTCCTGCTGGTCCCAGGTCCTGCATCCAGCTCACGTGGTGACTCCTCCATCCCCATGATGGGAAAGGAAGTCAGATTCTGTGGCTGATCATTTTTATTTTGATTCGTAGAGCATTTAACTTCTGTGAAGTTATTCTGTCAGATGGGTGAAATCAGCCCCACATTACTATTTTTAAACAGTCCAAAGTGGAACTTTGCAATAAAGGCATTTTCCTGGGTTTTAGTTTTTTTAATAGAAATGTTTATGTTTGTTTTAGATGGCAAAATCTACGATGCATA
This sequence comes from Edolisoma coerulescens, assembly GCA_013397115.1. NCBI lineage: Eukaryota > Metazoa > Chordata > Aves > Passeriformes > Campephagidae > Edolisoma > Edolisoma coerulescens. The sequence continues at coordinate 2,991,595 of VWZW01001014.1, forward strand.
TGTCCTGTACAGAAAAAGCAGCGAAAGCAGAAGTGTCTGTTGTCTGGAAACCTTTGTTCGTAGAATACTCCCAGATGTTTTAGAAAAACAGTGTGGATATAACCTTTTCATATTAGGAAGGGATGATTTACCAGGAGAAGGTATGCTTTAATTAGCAGAGTCAACAGGTTGCCTTTTGACAAATTGTTCTCAGCTTATAAGTTTATCTATGCAATTAAAAACCACATTTTTGGAAAAGAAAGCTGTATTTGTTTAGTTTTAATGCATAATTTGCCCCATGCAATTTTTTTCTTCTTTTTCTTTTCTTTTTCTTACTGAAAATTTTGTTCTGATGTTATGAGGGTCTGCGCTTTCTTCTTAGTGATGAATAAAGGAGGACTTATTAGCATTAATAATATTGTTGAGTTTTTTTTGAATGATATCTTCTGCTGAGGGCTGAAAAACCAGTTTTTTTATAAGTTATGTCATGCAATGGATCATGAATCACGAATGGCAGTATGAAGATGTTAAAGCAACCATTGCTCTGAGCTAGGCACAGCTTCACATGCATGCAATTTTAAAATTAAGAACTATTTTACCCCAGTTGTAAAGTTTCTATGCAAACTTTGATTGTTCCTTCATCACTTACAGCTGTGGTCAGTGTTGCTGATGAAACCCTCAAGCAAAGCAGAAGGCTGATGATTATTTTGGGATCAGAAACATCTAGCTGCTGCCTGTTAGAAGACACCTCTGAGCAACAGCTAGCTATGTATAATGCTCTCATCCGTGATGGGATTCAAGTGATTCTTATAGAAATGGGTGAAATACAGGACTACACAAGCATGCCAGAATCAATCAGATACATTAAGCAAAAACATGGAGCTATCCAATGGAAAGGGGACTTCTCAGAGAAATCTTGTTCAGCAAATACAAGATTCTGGAAAAATGTGCGCTATCAAATGCCATCCAGGAAAAAGGTATCTTATTCTGAAGTGTATTCGTTGCCCCTAACTTCGAACCGTTCTGCAGCAAAGGGAAGTTAAGAAGCACGTATTTAAATAATGCTGACAAGGTAATTCTGAATTGGGACGTTTCTTGCACAGTCATTACGTTACAAACTAAATGTTTTCTTTGAGGAGTAAAAACTACTCATCCCTTCCATAAATTACACCCTAAAAGGAAAAACTCTGTGCAACTTTATTTCAGTTATGGGTTTTGGATAGTGACACAATTTGTTGTGATAGTCTCCATCAGATATTACAAGTAAACATGGTGATGGTGGTAGGCTATTAAGTAGTCATGTCCACATAAATGCTGTATGAAGAAACAGCTATGAAGTCCATTTTTTAAAAATTAAAACTGCAGTTGATAAATTAAAAGTCTATTTCTATCATCAGCATTTTCCTAGACATTCTGTTGCATTTCTTGTTGCCTGTCCGTAATTGTCTGACTTCCTTATTGCTGCAAGAATCTGCACTGTGCAAGCTTTTTCTCCCGAGCAACAGACCTTACCCTTGCTTCTTGAAGGGGCTGGGGAAATACATGACATAGCAGGTATACTTAAAACTCATCACAACACTAAATGTGTTTCCGCTGAACAGTTGGTACCAAATGTGTTCAGCAAATGGAAGGGAATGAAATCCCTGGATTTTTAGACGTTTGTTGAACAATTCTGTGATATCTGGTATATGTTTTCTTTTTAAACTTAGTCTCTTGTAATGCTTAGGAAACTGAAAATAGTTCAAATTTCTTGAGAATGGGAAGCTTTCTAGACTGTGCTGCTACTCTGGAAACCAGATGTTCTCATGCTGTGTCTCAACTGTGTTAACTGTGTGCACAGAAATTCACTGAGAGTCTATCAAAGGACTGTGCTTGGGCTGGATATCCCGGAGAATGGAAAGTGGCCAGTTCCAAAACATGACCAGGTGCTAATGGCAAGAAATGGTATCATGTCTACTTGTGAAAGAAAAAGTTAGAAGCATGTGGCTATATCAAACTGCTTGGGAGTAGCTTGGTATATCTGGACCCCAATGCACTTTCTGTGTGCATCACTGTGAGAAAATGACATGCTGCTTCCTTTTCAAGGTGGTCTGCAGCAGCAGGAGTTTTCATGGTCCAGCCTTGAAGAACATGATCTGAATGCAAATAAGAAATTTGCTTGCTTTTTAAAAATTATTTTCTGAAGTTAAGTAGGTTCTTACATCATGTTTATTGCCAGGATAGCATCTGTAACTGAATTCTTTTCAGGTGGTTCTCAGAGGTATGTATATGTAGAATACAGTGTTCATTGGGCTGCATTGATGGGAGAGAAAGCAAAATCTAGGAGTGGAAATATATAATCAAAGGGAAAGATTTCTAGTAGCATTTAATTTTTTTTTGGTTTTTTTTGTTGGTTTTTTTTTTGGTTTTTTGGTTTTTTGTTTTTTTTTTTAAAGATGTAGTAAATACTCCTCATGAGCAGTTTCTTATTCTCCTGGCTGTGGGGTTCACATCTGTGTAATTTTCCGCAGCCTTCACTGACTAGAGATTTGTTCTGAGGTGTCACCGGGAAAACTGGGAACAGGATAGATCCGTCAGATTAAGTACTATTGTCCTAGTAAATGTTGAATCAGTAGTAAATGTTGAATCCACTTCTTTGGAAATGCATAATATTTAGGCTGGAACCTTTTAAAAATAAATGTAGGGACTTAAGAGAATTCAGATAATCATAATTGTCAATTTTTTTCATTGTGTTTAGACTTAGCGTGCTCAGAAAAAGTATTTAAAATTAGTTTCCTTCCTTTTTTTAAAAATATGTGTTTAGAAACAGAACCCTCTTATTTTCAATGTAAAGGAGATAAATAATAAGGAAAAGATGTTGAAACTGAGGTAGTTTTTTTCAGCTTCCTTATTTCATATGCTTTGAAATAAAAAACCGAAACGAACTGTTGGGGTTTGTAGGAGTTCTCTTTTTGTTTTTCTCTTAAAGAATTTTCCCCATACATGTCGCTGGGGGACGAATTACTGAGCACTTAAGAGAGACAAAAGACCTGGCCACAGGGGCAGAAGGTCCAATTGCTTGCCCTTTTTCTTTTTACCTGGGGGTATTCTCGTGTGGGGGGCAGAGATGCTGCGAGATTTGAACTGAAAAATAGGAGTTGGGTGCTGCCCCTGGCTCTCTGGTTCTCCCGGCGTTCAGAGGGGGAAAGGCTGCATTCGTTTCGGGAAGAACTCACCACTGTGGAGTCCTGCTTTCTCCGGCTTTCCTCCCACCGGCAACCCTTTCACCGTCTGCTCGGGTGCCTCAGAGAAAAACTCCGGGACCCCAAGCCTGCCACCTTTCCCTGCCCCGCTGGAAGCCGGGCTGCGGCTGCCCTGCCCCGCGGTTCCTTGGCCCCTGCTGTGAGCCTTCGCTGCACGGTGGCTCTGCAGTGCACTGCCTGCCTGCCGAGACCTCCCGGGGCTCCTGCCGCAGCTCCGGAGTTTGATACATCTCGTCTACTACCCAGGATTTTGTGCTCGTCCCTGCTTTTTCCAGCCTGCTGCTCCTGAGGGGTCTGGCTGGACATCGAAATCGGCTGTCCAGGGGTTTGTGGAGCCTTTCTTCCATCCCTCCCCGACTCAGCTAAGCCGCCATCACCGCGTGTTCCCCGAGCTCGCTCCGGAGCCCCCCTGCAGCCGAAAGGAACCATCGCACCCGCCCTGCGCACCGGGAGCCACCAACACCCCTGCCTGCTGTGACCGTCACTGCGCGGAAGGGGAAGGTGCCTGCGGCCGAGAGAGGCTGGCACTGGGTTACTGGTTCTGTTTTGTTGTTACTACCGTAGTTATTGTTGTTGGTTTGCCTTGTTATACATACATACATATATATATATATATCTATATATATATATATTAGTAAAGAACTGTTATTCCTGTTTCTTATATCTTTACCTGAAAGCCCCTTAATTCCAAAATTATAACAATTCGGAAGGAAGAGGGTTTTCATTTTCCATTCCAAGGGAGGCTCCTGCCTTCCTTAGCAGACACCTGTCTTTCAAACCAAGACACAAATTAATGACTAGGATTTGCAGTACTACATAAAAGTAAATTGATTTGCAATTTGTGCTGGTATTTTTTTTCTTCTGTGAATGTGCTGCTATGATTTCTGGCTGCTTTTTTTCATAGTTCTTTTTGGAGGTTTGCCACAGTATTCAAGATAAGAATTTTCCCATTTCTCCACTAAATGAGACTCCTAAAGACTCTAAAGAGAAAACGGATGATTGTGAGTCAGCACTGATTTGCCTGATACTTTCTTTCAAACAACCACCTTTAGTATGATTATGTAGACATTTTGTGTCCTTGTGTGAAAGTGTCTGTGGGAGAAAGGTTTTGGTTATCACGGCTGATTGTTAGCCAGCTACTTCAATGTAGCACGACATGAGATGGCTTATCCTTTTATCGGGGGGCTTAATTTTGAAGCTGAACTTTGTCTCTGTTTTCTGTCCTTGGAAACTGTTTTTTTGCAAGTCACATAGGAAAACACACTTTTTTTTTGTGGTACAATAAAAGAAATCCCATAGAGACAGATGTGCTGGTTGCTCTTTATTAAAATAAAAAACAACAACAAATCCCAACAACTCCACAAATAAATAGTTGGCAAGAGGTTTGCTGCTGAAAACTTGGCAGCTTCAGAAGGAAAAAGCAAATGCAGTGTAATCAATGGAAAAGTATTTGTTCACCACTTTGTAGGAGATATATTTCAGTTTGTTTCAGTAGCAAAGTCTAAATGGTATGCGGCGTAAGATACATTGAAAGCATTCTCTGCACTGTTTTTAGCTTTTCAGCCATAATGACATATTTATTCTGTTGTCTTGCTCCTGTCAATTTATTTGGTACTACAGATTGCACTGTCCTTTCCCTGCCTTGTGACTAACTTGTCTCAAATTTGCTAATTCCACTGCATCTTTCCATCCATACTGTGAGGTTGGTGCTTTCTGGGAGGCTTTTCTTCTCTTGGGATTTTTTCGTGATCATATCCTGCTTTCTTACCTCTATGGTAACTAGTACTGAGATGTGGCCTGTCTCAAGTTCTAATGCACACATCTGTCGTGGTTTAACCCCAGCCAGCAGCCAAGCCCCACGCTGCCACTTGCTCCTCCCCCACTCGTGGGATCGGGGAGAGAATCAGAAGGGTAAAAGCCAGAAAACTTGTTAGTTGAAATAAAGGCAGTTTAATAGGGAAAGCAAAAGCCACACACAAAAGCAGAGAAAAACAAGGAATTAATTCATTGCTTCCCATGGGCAGGCAGGTGTTCAGCCATCTCCAGGAGAGCAGAGCCCCATCGCATGCAATGATTACTTGGGAAGACAAACACCATCACTCCAAACATCCCCTTCTTTTTCTTTCTTCCCCCCACTTTTTACACTGAGCATGATGTCATATGATCTGGAATATGCCTTTTGTTTGCTTAGGTCACCTGTCCCAGCGCTGTCTCCTCCCAGCTTCCCATGCAAAACAAGCACAGCATCTATGACTGTATTAATTCATGGATAGAGGTTTATGTGATTGGGAGGAACATGTGCTCTGAGCTCAGAACGAGTTGTTAGGACCTGGTAGAGTTAATGCAACAGCCCCAGACAGGACAGCCCTGACTAACTTTGCTTTTTATTTCCTTTTAATCTACCTCTGTATTGCATCCTAGAAGGTAGAACAGTGCAAGAGCAATCTTACATTTTCCCTTTATCTTGGAGCCTTGAGCTTCTGCTCGAGAGGTAAGCCCCAGGATGGGCTTTTTGTTCAGACACTATGGTAGCTCAGTGACTCTACTTCCTTTCATAGCTGCAGTTAGCTTGAAAATGAAGCAGGCAGGATACAGTTAATATTTATGAAATCTGTGCTAAGGAGAGACCTTTTCCTAAAAGTACCAAGGAAGTATTACATTGTAGAGTTTTGGAATACATGTAAATAAAATCAGTGGCCAGCAGCTTTCCTTCAGGGTATTTCCAGGCCTCAGGTTTAGTCAGAGATGCTATAACTCATGAACACAAGAGCAATAGCATTTCCTCCTCTCAAGAGTAAAGGCAAAGCACGCCACTTGATGTGCATGTTTATTCTCTTTTAATTTAGGATAATATTAACCAGTACTTGGTGCATTTGTTGAGACAAACTGAACATTAGTCACTAAAATTGAGCTAGAAAGTAGAAGTAGAAACATTTGCTTCCTCAGCCCACTCTAAGATTGCTTCCCATGTTGAAATCAATTGAAAAAAAAGGAGTCTGATGTCTGCTGGTCATCAGGGGGCACAGTTAAAATGTACAGCTTGTGTGACTCCTCTGAGAGAGCACCTGGGTCACTGTGGCATTGCAGCTGGAGCTAGAGCTCTGCTTGGCCCTGACAGTGTTTATCAGGGGTTGCCATTTCACCCTGAAGAAAGATAAAAAGGTCACCAAGTCATTAATGTGATTTTTTTTCTCCAAAAATGTTGATTTTGAATTGCTGCTCCAAATCAGGTGACTTAGATGTGTAAATATTTCTGGTTCATTTCAATGCTGCCAGCCACTCATTTGATCTTGCCCTAGTTGGTTTTTTTTTTCTTGAGCAGAGCAGTGGCTGTAGTAGGAGGGGAATTTTGAACACTGTCTCATTAGCTTTCTCTTTCTTTTTGATTAAATACTTTCCCTGATGGGCATTATTTCTGTTGGCAATTGTTAAAATCCATGTTCTCTCTTTCTCTTATCTCACTGGCTATATGTATCAGGAGAGTGCTTCCTTTTTCTGCACTGTCTATGGTAACACACCCCAGTGCTGCTTCACCTCTCCTTGAGATTTGAGCTTTCCCACTTTCTTTCTCTGTTTATCTAATGTCCCCTGGAGGGTGTGAAGGGAGCAAGTCCTTGAGAAGGCATTTTTTTCTCTCTTTGAACACGTTGTTTCTAATATCCACACTGTTTGTTTTTTGTTTGTTTGTTTTCTGGTGGTTTTTTCTTTCCAAATGTGCATCTTCTTTGCCATGGAACTGGGGGACTTGGACAAGCATTAGATTTGGAAAGAAATTCAAGCTCTCTACTCTTATCCAACCTCTCACTCCTAGGGAAGCACACTCAGACTGTGTCAACCAGATATGTACTTTCTAGGTAAGGTGTGAAACAACTCCATAATTTCAAGTGGAGCATAGCAGCAATGGCAGGCAGGACAAATGCATCTTTAGGACCCTGCTCAGTTGGTCAGAGCAACAAATAAAGCCAAGGTTGCATGTTTTATCCCCATACGGGCCATTCACTTCAGAGTTGGACTTGATGATCCTTGTGGGTCTCTTCCAACTCAGAATATTCTGTGATTCTGTTTAAAGACACTACTGAGAGGTAAAGGAGTTTATAAATTCTCCTACTTCTGAAATGGCGAACAGGCAGAGTATTTGGGAGTTACAAAAAATAACATTCATCTGTCCCTTTAAAACAGAAAAAAACTTGGCAGTTAACTCCCCTACATATTGCCTTCGGGAACAAACAGGGAAAAAGCTAAAGAGCTGTCTGGACAGGGACACTCACAGTGGGAAAGAACTTGTGCACCATATGTCCCTCTTCCATCTGTGTATGCTCTCTTCTGGGTCGTGACATCTGGTTCTGCTTGATATCTGGCTCTGATTCCTGTATTTTTAAAGGAAACGGGACTTAATTCTCCTTGGAGACTGAAGAGAATAGACCACATGCTGACTTCTAAAAGAAAAGCCAAGTTTTTCATAAAAATATGTCTCCTCATCCTAGATCTGAATGGCTTGGTACATGTATGCATTTAAATGAGCCAAGGATGTGCCAGCACCGTCTGCTGTCACTTTTAAAAAGCTGCTAACTTTGGCATGTTTGACATTTTTGGAGGGTCGGGCCATAAAGTTAGTTGGGTACCTAAATTAGAAGATGAATTGGCTTATTATTAAGGAAAGGATCCTGTCCAAGAGAGCAGACAGCTGAGGATGGGAAAAGATTGGGTGTTGCAGGGTGAGGGTTGGTGAGGGATTAATAACATCTGCCATAGAAGCTGGCTGTGGGGAGCCTGAAACCCCTGGAACCATGAGCCACACCGGCCTTGTGCCGTGCAACGCCTCCACCTAGTGATGCCTGAGATTGAAGCTCTCCCCTTCCAAGAAAAGCCCCACTGTTTACATAAGATCATAATGAAGTTCTGCTGCTATTAATGCCAAGCCACAGCATTAAAGAAAAAAAAGCACACCAAGAGGGAATAAAAAAAAAAAGATACTTTGGTAACTGCTGTTCTGAATTATACTGTAATTATTATTTTTAGTGTTTTTCCTGTCCTTTGAAAGAACTAGCAGGGAATTTAGTGGAAAATGAGATTTGTGGCCTTTGAGTCTGTGCAACTGTTAATCCAAAGCCTCAGAGCTGATTGGGAAATGAGGAGTAGTAGAGCTCTGTAGAGCTGTGTTTCTTTATCAGCCTCCAGGATATGTCAATTAGATCTAATTGAGCAACATTTACCATTGGTTATTCCAAGAAGAAGACTATGATTAGAGACCATTTCATCTGGGATCCACATTCCAGCAGATCTGCTGGAGGATCATTACCAGCCATGTGCTACCCAGGCAACTCACTTGACCTAGTGATGTATGAGGAATTTGTGCCAAATTTAATGATCTAGTCCCCTGAGCTGGGAGCAAATGGATCCAATGGTTACATGGTCAGAAAATCTTGGAGTCTTGGATACTGAATTGTCTATAGGAACCCAGACAAATGGACAGTAGGCTCCTGGAGTCCTTGAAGAAGAATTGCCTCAAGGCTGCCACCAGAGAGGAGCAGTCAATGCGTCATGAAGATCATCTGAACTGGAACATCACAGCATTCTCTGGAGCAGAAAGTGCTGGCTGCCTGAAATGACAAATCCCCAGTTCCCAATCCTTGCCTTGGATAGTGTGCTCAGATCCCAAGGGACCTTGCAAACTCTTTTTTTCCTAATGATTTGTAGCACTTTTTTTTTACCCCCTAGTTAATAATCTACAGCCACAGGGTTTGTAAGTTGAAGAGAATTTGCAAAATGGAAGTGATTGGGAGGTTTCAAAGTCTATGTAGAACCTTTTTCTGTTAAAATATTATTATTATTATTGTTATTGTTATTGATGTTGTTGTTGATGTTGATATTAATAATAAATGCAGCCAAATCAAAAATACTGTCATGGTTATGGCTCAGGCAGAATGATTCCAAGTTCCAGAACTAATGGTGAAGATGAGACTGCAGAAAGCGATTCAAGCAGTTAGCACAAGAGGGTTGGGGCAGTGTAGTTCATAATTCAATAGCTCTCAGTAGTAGTTGATTTTGCAGTGAGCACTCAGATGGTAATTCTTAAAGCTTTGTAGTAGTAAATGCATTAAGATGCATGAAGGTCCCCTGATGACTGAAGGGTCCCAGAGCAGCCCCAGACATACTCCGTGTGTAGACCCTCAAAATGCAGTGCTGCCAAGGCTGAAATTTTCTGCCCCAGCTGTGGGAGGCTATGAGCAGTCACTGGTAGGCTGGGGTAGGCAAAGAGTTCTGGAAGAGAGGGGCTTAGTGGGTTTGGAATCTGTGGGTCAGGCCATGCATTTGTTTCCCTTCTTCATTCTCTCTTCCTTGAAATCCACGAAAAAAGATGGCCTCTAGCTGGCCTCATACTCAGCATCACACAGCTGTGTCTCAAAACAACCACCTTACTCAAATGTCTGCACTTGTAAATTACAACAGCCCCTAGCTGGAATTGGGCTAGAGCACTTGAGACATTACTCTCAAGGATGTGAATAATACAGGGTGGTGGCTCTTTCCATTCCTAGAGTAGGTGGATAATATGAGATGGTCTTCCATAGGAAATGAAATGAAAATTCTTGGCCACATCATAATGGGAGTTAAAGTACACATTTTGCAAAAGAAAACATGTCATTTAAAAAACTAGCCATGTGACTTCTTTGGTAGCTAAATACCATCTCAACTGAATAAGATGCTAATTGGAAAAAAAATAAAATTCTTGTAATGCTTTGAAAAATTTGACCTGGACCTGGCAGCATTATGAACTCTTTGTGGCCTGGCCTGGCGAAGAAGGGAGGAGGTGAGGAGGAATCAAGACAGTAGCACTGTACATAATTACTGATTACAATCTTATGTTGCATTTTGAGCTACTTGTGGGACACGTGAAGCAGGAAAGCGCCATTTTATCTTTGTACCTACCCCTCTCTAACCACAAATGTACTTAATACGGACATATTCATTGCTCTTGGCTTTTTTCTTTGACAATAACTCAAATCAGCCTGATGATCTTTAGATTTCTTGTGCAGGGCCACCTCCTGGATCACCATGTTCCTTTTACAAGCCCCAGTGTCGTGGAAATTCCATTGCCTTAGATGCAGAGTGGATTTTTTTTCTTCCACTAAAAGCTCCTGGCTTGGTGTCAGCAAAGTATTTTCAAGCACTGAGTACAGAGCCCTTTTGAGGAGAGCTGTGGCAGAAGTTATTTTTGACCTACATTGAAGAGCTGCACCTGTATTTCATGAAGGAGTGCAGGATATACCCACCTGCAGGTGATCATGAATGCCTCAGCGAGGAAACCAAGGCTCTTGTTGTGTAATGAAGTTTGGTTACAGCTGCTGCGAGTCCACATGTTCCTCCAGCTGGGGGTTTGTAAGGGCTGGAGGGAGATGTGCCAGCTGCAATAGCTCCAGCTGACCTATTCCCTGGGCCAAGAGCTGTCTCACAGCCAAAGGATGCAGTTTGCTTGCAAGGGCTGATGGGGAAAACAGAGGAACAACAAACACTGGAGAAAAGCATGAGAAATGCTCTGCAGAGTCAGGCCAGCAGCTAACCCAGCCAGGCATTCTGTCTCCCAACAGTGGTGAAAGGAGTTGCTGAAAATCAGACTGATATCTCAACAGCTGCCCCAAGATGCTGGGCTGGCTCTCACATCTTGAGCTCCACTGAAACCCAGGGATCAGGATAGCATTCTGGTATCTGAAACCTGAAGTTTCTTTACCATTTTGCTTACTCTTCCCCTCTGTAGCAGCAAACAGAACCCCATGTGAAATCTGCTGGGTTTTGTGTAGCTTGTTTGGCCTGTGTTGCTCCAGTCTTTCATGGCCTTTTGCCACTGCCTATAGCAATAGGTATTGAATGAAATAGCCTATTTACATGACATACTTTTATCATGCTTACCCAGCAAATATTTAGACTTGGGCATGCTGTTGACTTTTTCTCTGGAGAGTGAAAAAGAGGTTTTTGTGCTTCTTGCAAAGTCTATTGCTATTGGTGGGAAAGAATGTCCCTGAGGTGAAGTGTCAGAACCCAAACACTGTTCTGTAAGCCTTGAAAACCACACAGAGCTGAGTTTATTTCCATTCAGATATAATAATGAATTGGTTTGTTGTTATTGCATAACACAATTAACCACATCCCCACCAGAAAAGCAGCAGAGCTGTCTTTCCTTATTAAGGTTACTTGCAACCCTGGAGGTTATTAAAGCGGTCAAGTTTCCCTTCAAGAACACACCATTCTTCGTAGGTTCTCAGCTAGCAAACACTCATGCAACAGGACTTACCAGAGAATGCAGGCATCACACTGATGCAGCCATCAGTACAGCCAGATATCAGGAGATTTGTGACACTTTTTTTGCTGTTCTTCTGGTATGGTTTGACAGGTGCTTATTTCCTGTCCTCACTACTTTGGACTGTCTTTCTCCCTCTGTCTGCCCCACCCGCTCAAGACTGTCTCTTCTATTGTGACAGCAGAGCTGCCTGTCCAAGACACCTGCCCAAGAACCAAAACAGCTGAGAAATGGCTGTGCTTTTGTTGCTCCTCTTGGCCAGTTAGTTCTTAGTCAGATCTTTTTTCTGAACTCTCTGCCATCTAAAGCACACAGATTTTTTTTCCAGCTCAGGAGAGTCAGGGAAGGCTAGGATGGCGTGAGATGCACTGCTGCTAAAGCACAGACTTTGCAGGGCTGAGCAGCTGTTTGATGGCCTGTGTTCTTGTGGCTACACATTCCCAGCACTCAAGTGTGATCCTTTGGAGACCCTTCTGTATATTGCAGTACCATGCCAGGAACATGTTGAGATAATGCCTCTCTTCTCTGGCCACATATTTGGGTTTTAAGGATTTTTCTCTCTGCGTTGCATCAGATGGACTTTCAGTTTCCCTGGTCAAGGGGCAAAAAAAAGTTGTATCCCACACTAAGCAGCGTAGTCTGACACACCGGCTTCTGATGAGGGGTATTTTATGCAGTCAACACAGCTTTTCTCAGGGTTTTTTGCCCATTCCTTTCTCACACTTCAGCACAATCTCAGTTCTGGCCATCCAGGATGTAAGAGAGAAAAATATGATGGATCTTCAGAAAAGAGATAGCAGCACTGTGTAACTCGTTGACAGAGGACACTGCACAAGTAGGAAGTCCTCATGGGTTCCTGCAGAGACCAGGCTTTGAATGGGAATAAACAGACAAAACATAACAGGCTCAGGACTTTCCTGGTGCTGAGAGCATTTGAAGGCTAGAACAGTACTGAGGTGGGGTTATAGTGTATTTTAGATATGATTTTACTCTTTGTTTTTCTTGAGAGTCCTTACTTCAGAAGAAGTACTGAGTTAGATAGTCTGAAGCAGCACAGCTGTTGTCATATTTCTGTGACTTGAACTATGAAAGCAGTACAAGGATGGAGCTATGGATGCAGCCATCCAAAGTTTGCTACCACTGTTGGCAAGCATTCTTTCTCATATTTTTTTTCTGTGTCATTTATTGATAGCTCAATTTATAAATGGCAAGTCTTGGAAGGAATAATCTTGTCTGAATTTTAGACTTATCAAAATTCAGCATTGTCTACTTTTGTCTATCACTGCCTGTTCCTTTTTGTCAACAACATTTGTTGTCATTGTCCATTACGTTGCCTCAACAAACTCCACAGTTGCTTTTCATCCTTCTGTAAATTTGACATTTTGCCATGACTTCAGTAATTCTAACTAGATGTTTTTTGCTTCAAGATCTGGTATTTCCGTTGTTTATTGCAGTAAATTTATTTTTCTTTCCAAGATTTAATGGACCATCTGAAGGGACTCAGTGAAAAGCACCCTGAAACAGTTTGCAAGCACAGGTCCTACTTTTGTCTTCACTATTCTATTGTCTTAGTTTTTGGAACATAAATATTTATTTTGTCTTCATGAAGATGATACTTTTACTACTTCCTGTTGGACATTACATTTGGACTTAAACTTCTGGGTTCTTCATCCTTCTCATCAATTCACCCAGAATTTCAGTCACAAGAAGTTAACTCCTTCTTTCCAGACATTGTTTGACTCAAATGATCAAACCAGAAGAAATAGGAGGTAGAATATTTTTAATAAGAAGATTAACTCAAAGACTTCAGTATCTCCCACCTATTTTTTTAAGATTATATAATGTACCAATTGCTTTACAGATATGTTTTCTTCATTGGTTTGTCAGCCAGAGGGTTGCTGTTCTACCTATGAATACTTTAAAACTGTCTTTCCAGCCTTTAGCATATGAATTCATAGAAAAAGGGTGCTTTGCTAGTGATGTAGAAAGAGATTAAATCAATTTTCTGGTTTTATTTTTATGATAGACTGCCATTTCTGCTGAGCTCTTAAAATTCAAACTGTGGCTATCCAAAGGTCAGATCTGACACTTGAGGTTTTGCTGGTGCAGAGAACCAGCTTGACAGAAACTTCAAGCTGACTTACCAGTACTGATAAGCTTTGTGATAATAGCAGGAAGAGAGTCTGTGGAAAGATTCTCCACACAAGCACTCTGCTCCAGAAAATTTCTGGTTGTCTGCAAAAACTGGTATAAATTAATTTGCATGAACATAGTATTGCTTCTGTGATATCCTGCGGAGCTAGAAAAGTCAGTGCCTACGGACAATGTCTTTGCATGAATTTAGGCACACTCACAACCCCCAAAGGGAAAGGGATGGTCCAGTCTGGTTAATGGCAGAAGGTGAGGACCTCTAAGACATTCAGAAAGAATTCTACTTTCTAACTTGGCTACTCTTGGTTAATCCTTACTGTTGAATTTAGAGGTAGCTAATGGGAAATGCTTACTTCCACCCCCAGTCATGATGTAAGCTGGCCATCTGTCTTCTGAGAATAGATGTTAACAGAGCAGAAACAGCTCTGCTGATACAAAAACCTCAATGCACGCTGCGCCCCCGCTCAGTTCTTCCTTCTCATCCCGGCCTTGTGGTTAGAGCAGTCATTAGGAAACTGGTGACTTCTCTTTCCCTGAAGAAGAATGTGCTCCCCCAACTTCTCCTAGGACACTTTCTGCTTCTTCTGAGGTACCTGGGCCAACTTGTACCTGGTAGTACAGTTTTGCTTGTTGAAAGTAAATGTGTGAGAGCCCAACCCTCTTAAAAGGAGTCAGAGCCTCAGAATGTAAATTTCTTATTAATGTCCATCCCCTAAATGGCTAGAGCCAAATTCACTCTTGGCTGTTCTCTGTTTTCCTCATGACTTAAAAGCTCCAACAAGTAGAATCCCAGTTTCAGGATACAGGATGGAGTGTTCTTCCTGAGTTGTAGAAGCCCTTAAAGACCTTAGAAGTTGGGTCCTCTGGTTTCTGGTTAAGGGTTATGACTGAAAGCCTTGTCTGGGCATTGTGGGTTGTTCTCAGTCTGACTTGTAAATCACTTTACTTTCATGAATCTTGTTACTGTCTGGGTGTGCAGTGTCTGACCCAATCAACTCCCTGTCACCCACTTGTCCTGTCACACTCACAGCAGTGTGGGATTGTCTGCACTGAGGCTGCTGAAGGCAGTACGCAGCACCCTCGGCTTTCCCTAGTCTATGATCAATGTGTTGCGTAGTGTGCAGCTCTGTAATGTCACCTGAGGATGTCAGATAACTTGTTTAAGATACAAGAGGCTCAAGATCCTCACTGAGCTAATCAGTGCTCTGGACACAGGGTGTGGCCCTCACTTGAGCAGTTATCTGAACAAAACATTCAGGGTCACCAGCACTTGCTTGGGAGTCCAGTACACAGTGCACACTTACTCTGTGGAATCAAGAGTGTGTGAGGGTTTACAGGCTGTGATTTGTCTGTCTTTGCAGGATGAATATTCACTGAATTCATATGCATTTTTTATACTTCTTCAATAATTTCTATTACTTACTTCTGCATTAGGGATGTTTATGCACCCTGAGACATACCAACATGCCCACATCAGGTAAGAAAAGAAAGTTTACTCGAATTTTCCTTCTTTTAGACTTGTTTCAGCTGCTCTTTTGAAAAGATAAAGGAGGTGAAATACGGTTTATCTTTTACCCTGAGGTATAGTTTCCATAGCAGTGGAGGGACCCAGAAGTGCTCAGACCCACTGCTTTTGCATTCATGTTTTTTCCCCAAATTCTCTGCTTTAATCCAAACAGTCTGCAGTTGAGATGGTGGCCCTGTCAAGCTGTGTAATGTGTCTACAGTCTAGACCTTGCCTCTGTGGAACAATACTTCCTTCACATCTCACTGGCAATTTAAGCACAAGGCAGGTTTCATTTCCTTTTGCGCTCGTGTGGTGCTGAGTGACCAGTTAGCAAAACCCAGAAGGTGAAATGATCAGTGAGGCAATGCCTGTGATGGAAGACCATGTCTCTAGAGAAGTGCTGCTGAGCAGGATGCCCACAGGTCCTAATGTCCAGCCTGGGTGAGTGAACTGAGGTTTCAACAGAGCTGTGTGGTGCTGTGGTACTTCAGTGGCTCATAAGAAACACCAAGGAAGAGACTGCCAGAAAGTCTGTTCCCCAAAAAAGGGTTTTACACAGCACTAAAACTGGGATTTGGAATGGGAAACCATCTGCTGGCATAAAATATTAGGTTTCTTTGCTTAGAAATGCAAAATCTTTCTTTTTTACATTTATTCTCAGTGCTCAAAATGCATCAGTTTAATTGTCCCCTCTCTCGAAAAGCATTTTTCCATATACCTTCCTTACTCTATGTTTCTGAGCCACAAAGAATGGAAATTTATTATTGTGAGCTTTTTTTTTTTTTTTTCCCCCCTAGAAGGTTTTTCTGCTCCAAAGTAAGAACAAAGGGGCAGAAAAGAGCAAACCTTTTCCAAAAGCACAACTTGAGACCTTACAGGAACAGATCTCCAGACACTGCAGAAATTCCTGTTTTCATGGAAAAAAAATTTCTCATTTGGCTCTCAGCGGACTTATTAATCACAGTACTTGTGAGATGAAATGAAATAACTGACAAAACAACAAAAAAAAATTAAAGTGAGAGTTACCTACACTTTTGTATTTCTTCTGTTTCCCTATTAATGTAAGAAAATAAGAACTATCATACCAGCTTGCACAGCTTCCCCCACCCGCCATCCCTAGGTCTTTATCCTATTGCTAACCAAAAGAACAATCCATCAATAATGGGTGAAGAAGAGGATGATAAACTCTGCCAGTGTCAACCACGGGGGTGGACATCCTCAATTTAAAGCAGCTTTTCCAACAGCATCTTAAATGGTGATCAGTGTGCCTCTCCTTGAGTCATGCCTCTTGAAACCAAGTGCGCATTTACTAACAACTTCACACAGCAATTAGTTTTGGGTTTAATTATGTGAAAGAGTATGCTTTAACCGTACGTCTGATCATTTCCCTGCTTCTTTTGTCATGAGAGGTACTGAGAAATAGTTTCCTGTGTAATTTCTCGTAGTGCAGAAAGTTCTCTTTCAGCCACAGAGTGACAGACATTTTTGTTTATTCTTGTAGCAGAAGCCCTCTTTACCTCTGATATCCTTACTGCTCTTTTCTGCAACTTCTTTTCATGCTACAATATCCTTTTTGTCAGTGGAGACCAGAATCACACCCAGTGCTCAAGATAAGGATGTGTTGCATCAGTATAATAACATTTCCTGTTTTGTTCTCTGTTCTTTTGCTAGTAACTCTTCACAATCTCTTTGCCCTCTTGGCAGCCTCTGAACATCAGGCTTTTTTCAGAGAAAATACAAAATGACCTCAAGATGTCTTTTCCGTGTAGCGAAAGATGATCACTTTGTATTTGTTGGCAGGATTATTTCTCTGAGAATAGGGCTTTGTGTAGCTCAATGGCTAAAAGAAACCAAATAAAGCTAGAGGACACCTGATCTCGTGGCATTTCCCATGAAAATTTATCTACTGTCCCACAGCAATCATTCTGGTACTGACTGGCATTTCAGTTAGTTTCACTGGATCTAGGAAACTTCCAAGGTTTGGGCCTCTTCCTGGAGCTTCAGTACTGGACTAGTGTGTCTGGAAGACACAGGTAGATAGTACGGCTGTCAGGTTCTGGCTGTGAGGCTGAGAGGTGGTGGAGGAGGACAAGAGATGCACCTGCTCGTGTCACACAGTGCAGAGCACACTCTTCCCTGCTGACGTGGGAGGTCTCGGACAAGCTTGATTCTGCAGGCTGTCAGCTGCAGGATAACTTCAGGAAGTTTGGCCTGTGGTCATGGACTCTGAGAGCAGGAGTGCTTCAAACCTTCAGCTCTTTGAAAGCACTGAGGTCCTCAGAAGCTGCTGGCAGCCTGCAAGCCCTGCTGCTGGCTCTGGAGATGAGGTAGAACAGAGATGCTTCCAACTGACATTTTTGGATATAAACCAGACAAGAACTGACCTCCACATCTGGCTGAATGTACACTGGGACTTGTATTTCTAGTGTAAGCATTGATTAACTGTGGGCTAACCTCCTCATAGAGGAGGCAGGAGCTTGGGCTCCATTGCCTCAGAGAGCTGCGTCACGGAAGTCATGGACCCAAAATATGAAGAATAAATGACTTTAAAAAAAGTTTGTCTTATGTTAAGTGACTCCATCACTTCTCATTGTTTTTCCTGTATAACTGTGGATTGCCTGTATTATAATGCCTGCATCCTATGAGGAAAGCAAATGGGGTAGTTTCTACTGTGTCTTTCCTGCGATGTCTGCTTCTTACTGGCACCTTGCAGGCCAAATTTTTGCACATAAAAACTCACAGATCTGTGAAGTAGCCCTGGTGAAGACCTGCCTGTGTTTGCAACAGGCCATAGTTACATACAGGTTCTTTTCCATTGTTGTGGTTTGACACTGGCCCAGGGCAGGCCTCTCGCTCACCCTCCCCTGCCACAGCTGGGCAAAGGAGGGAAAAGGAAAAAAAATTAACGAATGCTTCCTGAGTGAGATAAGGACCGAGAGAAACACTTCGAGGGTGAAACAGGCTCAACTAAAGTTGCGAAGTGAATTTATTACAAACAGAATCGGAGGAGGATAACAAGAAGTAAAATGAGCCCTTAAAACACCTTCCTCCCTCCAGCCCCTCCTTCATTCCCAGCGACAGTGCAGGGAGACAGGGCATGGGGGTTTGGTCAGTTCATCACCGAGATTTCTTTCTGCTGTTCAGGGAGAGGAGTCTGCCCCTGTGAGGCCATGGGGTCTCTCCCATGGGAGACAGTTCTCTGTGAACTTCCCCAGCATGGGCCCACTCTCACGAGCAGCAGCCACACTGCACCTGCTGCAGCGTGAGCCCCTCCCACGGGCACACAGCCCTCCCAAAACTGCTGCGCCGTGGGTCACTCTTCCACGGGGTGCAGTCCTCCAAGGACATGCTGCTCCAGCCTGGAAGCAGGGGCCTCTCTCTCCACCAGGTCTCCCACTGGATCACAGCCTCCTCCCGGCATCCACCCCCTCTGACATGAGCACCTCCTCCCATGGTGGGTGTGGGTGGATCTCTGCATCCCACGTGGACCCATGGGCTGCAGGGGCACAGCTGCTTCACCATGGACTTCACCATGGCCTGCAGAGGAACCTCGGCTCCAGCGCCTGGAGCACCTCCTCCCCCTCCTTCTCCACTGACCTTGGTGTCACCATGTTGTTTTCCCTCACACGGTCTCACCTTCCCCTCTTCTCGGACTAGAATCCAAAATCTTGTAACTTTGTTTTGATTTTCTTCTTAAATATATCATCACAGAGCTGTTACAAACCTCTCTCATTGGCCCAGCTTTGGCCAGCAGCATGTCCATCTTCAGAGCCATCAGCCATTGGCTCTCCCAGACATGGTGGGAAGCTTCCAGCAGCCTCCTCGCGGGAATCATCTTTGTGGCCCCCTTGCTACCTAAAACCAGGCCGTGCCAAACCAATATATCTGTGTTGAATCCTACAGAAATTAGGTTTTGGCCTGGGGGACAATGGAAAAGTGAGAAATTGATACACAAAGACCAAGTTATGCGGTGGTAGTAGGCATGGTGACTATGGATAAGAATAAATAGCTCATTTTATATGGATGGAAAAATAAGATTGGCTCCTGGAACAGCTCATCTCCCAAGAAGACTTGCAGGAAATCATGTGGAAAGCTGAAAGAAGGCTTTTGATAAAGAAAGGATTCTTGGTTAGTGAGGGAAGGAAAACAGATTATGTTGCGTTTCTATTTTCATGGTGGAGAAATGAGCCTGAAATCTGAGGTAAGAGGTGCTAAAAGGCACACTGCATGCCATTTGGTATCTCTACAGTTTGCAGAGGTAGGCAACGGTCTATATTCTCAGAATTTATTGAAGCTGGCCAAACTGGGAACATACAATACAATAAACAGCCCATTTTCTGACACAGTCTATTCTAACTTCCATGTGGCTAGCTGCTGAGAGCCAGGCCCAGAGAAAGTTTTCAAGTTCATACTCCTCCCTGTTTTGACAGGTGCTCTAAGGTCTAAGAATTAAGTGCTCAAAGGATTTCTGAACTCTAGCAGAGGAGTCCTTGGGGTTTGGATGCCTGGCTGCTTCAACTCTAGAAAAACTGACAAATAAATTGATTTTTTTATTATAAAAAATCTAACTTGGGTGATATTTCATTTTTATGAGAAGCCTTGTTTTTCTTTCCAAAATACTTTAAACTTTCAGGGAATGCAAGCTCCAAGCTGCATCCAGATCTCATAATAGAGACAATTAGATAACTCTAAAGAAAAAAAAAGTTCTTCTAAAAGTCCACTGCATAACCTAGAGAAAAAAAAAGACATTTTCCTAAATAGTGGTATCGTAAAAAAAAAAAAAATTATAACTAAGGCTCTGCTTTTGCCTGCTGTCAGTATGTCATGACCCCCTTTTATCAGTAAGGCATTAACTTTCAGTAATTCAGATACATTGAGGAACAAACATTTTGTAAGAAATCATTATAAACAATATCATTTGTCAACAAATTATCTTCAGTGATTTTCCAGAGAATCCAAATTAATTTTAGTTGTGTAAATTAATAAGAATTGTGTCTTATGCATCCGAGTAATGATTTCCAGAATGCCATGTCTTTGTAGATATGTCTTCCCAAGAAATTGTGTAGAAAAAACCTCTTTGTTCTCAGGGACGAGGTCAGATAGGAACAACAATGATATGCTAAATAATTGTTTCCACAGTGATGAACGATGGAGCGGGTGCTGCATGGGAGGAAGTCAGCTTCCCATGCCCTCTGAGGGGAGTGTTGGCTCTAAGGACCTGGGACTTCTGGAATAAGTCTATGATGCTGCACCAAGAAATGGCCTCTTTAACTTAAAATTTGGAAGATTTCACTTATGCACATCTTGTTTCTGCCCTGAAGTTATTTGGACACAAGAGTGATGGTTCATTCAGTGTTTCTTTTGTGTGTAAACTTAGGATAGGTTTCTTGTCCAAAGATAATTGTCTGTTCAGACTCATCCTCACCTCTGTACTGTAAGGCATTCTGGCATCTAAGGACAGGACCCCCTGTGGGAATGGAAGATTCTGGAGACTCAGCAAAGTATTTTAATTTCCATAAGAGCAACAGATGTGCTACACAGATCCTCTCTCTGGTGGGCTTTGTCGTCTCCCCATGGGGATCCTGCTGGTGGCCTGGTGACATTCAGAACAGCTGCTGTTATTTTCATTCTGGCTGGCTGTATCCAGACCCTGTGGGATGGCAGTGCAGCTGCTTTCCTTTTGGGGCAAGGCATGGAGCAGTGAAATGTAGAACTTCTTTAGAAAGGGAAACTTGTTTTAAGATACAAAGGCTTTGTTAGTGATATTATGATTTTTGTTTGAATATTGTTCTTAGCCTGACAAGCATAACTATGATTGTTTCATCTTTTATAAACTGCTGGTGATCAAATAACATACCAAGTATCAACGTGCAACCCAAAGGAAATACTTGCCATCCACATAAAACAGTGCAGATATGATTCTGGTTACTCTAGCCAATTGCTTCCTTCAAGATAGTCACCTCTATTTTACATCCTCTGAACTTTAATACACTATCTGGCAACTACAGTGGATTTGAAAACCTTATAAGATATTAAATATTTCTGGCTTGGTGGGATGAAGGAGACAGATGAGTATGGTAAAAATACTGATGGCTTTGTAAAACTTAAATTCTTGTTAATCCTTTGCTGTCCACATGCATGTCCTCACTCACTGTTGTATGGGAGCCTGCCATACCCGTTCACCTTGCCTGGCCGCCAGGGCCCCACCAAGCTGCTCTATTACTGCTCTCAATAGGACAGAGGGAGGAAATACTACAAAAAATTCAGGGGTTGAGAAAAGGACATGCAGATGACTTACCAATTACCCTCAAAGGCAAATCAGACTTAATTTAGGGAAATTATTTTACTTTATTGCCAATTATTAACAGAGTAGGATAGTGAGGAAAAAACTCAAAACTAATCCTGCTGCCTCCCAACCCCTCCCTTCTTCCCAGGCTCAATTTCATTCCCAAGTCTCTTACCTCCTCCTCCCAAGTGACACAGGGGGATGGAGAACAGGGGTGGTTGTGGTCAGTTCGTAACATTTTGTTTCCGTTGCTTCTTCCTTCTCACACTATTCCCCTACTGCAAAGGGGCTGTCCCTCTCTCAGGAGACACTTATTCACAAACTTCTCCAGTGTAGGCCTTCCCATGAGCCATAGTTCTTCGCAAACAGCTCCAGCGTCGGTCTTTTCATGGGCTGCAGCCCTTAGGAACAGACTGCTCCAGTGTGCGTCTCCTTCCAGAAAACCTGCTCCTGCATGGGCTCCCCTGTGGTCTCAGTTCCTGCCAGGAACCTGCTCCAGCATGAACTCTCCATGGGCTACAGCTCCCTTCAAGGCACATCCACCTGCTACAGTGTGGCATCCTCCACGGGCTGCAGGAGGACAAACTGTGTCATCATGATTTTCTCCATAGTCTGCAAGGGAATCTTTGCTCCAGCATCTGGAGCACCTCCTCCCCCTTCTTGTTCACTGCAGGGTTGTCTCAGCCCTCTCACAGCTGCTGCGGAGCAGTTTTTACCCTTTCTTAAATATGTTCCCACAGAGTACGTACCAATGTTGCTGAGGAGCTCAGCTGTGGCCAGTGTGGGTCTCTTTCAGAGCTGGCTGGAGCTGGCTCTGTTCAACATGGGGGCAGCTCCTGGTGTCTTCTCACAGAAGTCACCTCTGTACCCTCCCAAGCTGTGCCAAACCCAATACGCTCTGGTTAGGAATGTATCCACCAACAGTGTCTTCTTGGGGTAACTGTCCCAAACTTCTCAATGAGAGGAACAATCAGAACTATCTGGGGACCAGCCCCTTCATCATCCAGAATGCGGATGTGCACGATCAATGATAAAGGCCAGGGGAAACTTTTACCTTGGGAGAAGTCCATCTCTATTAGAATATTATAAACCTTGAAAAATCTTTCAAATTTCCCTTTTACACAAAGCATGAGGTGCCTTTTCTGGCCACCAGAAGGGCACCATGACACAGGGGAACAGGAAGAACACTACAACCTCAGCAGGGTGGATCCCCAGCAGCTAAAAAGCATTAGACCTGACACAGGTGTGGGCACACCCAACAACAGATTCCTCTGCCATCCCACCATTTGCCAATTCCACCAGGGTGCCCTGGGTTGGCCTCAGTAAATGTAGACAGTGAAACCTTTCCTGTCAGGGTCACTTGTGTCTGAATGTTTCTGCACTGTGTCCACTGACAGTCTGCAAGGAGGGTGCAAAAATTGTACCCAGCAAATATTTCCTGGATAATAGAGTTAGGTATTAGGCAAGCAGGGCTAATGTGCTGCTAGGCTAAGCTTGTTGGAGCAAAGTGAACTCTGATGGTGCTGAATTTCTGTTTCCCTATCTCTGCTTTTTATCTCAGGATTTTATCTTTTTTAATGTCATCATTTTTTCTCTTGCATGCTTGAACTCCTAACTCTTAAGATGTCAGTAACTTCATTCGATCTGGGTTTTCACTTTTTGTATCTTGTGTGGCTTTAGCTTGCATATTTTTCACAGCCTAGAAGTAATTTTGCCAACACAATTTTGTTAAGTTCATACACTCATGCTGTGCCAAAACCAATCATTGAATCACCGATGGCTGAATCTCTGGATCATTGACTTCTAGTGCTGGTAAGGACCTGTGAGGCCAGCTACATTCATCTTGATACCAGTACTAAATTTTTCTTTAACACTGAGTGGCAGCTCCACTAGGTTCCCAGCAAATTTCCAGTGCTTCATTACCTTACCTTTTAAAAGATTTTTCTGCTGTCTTGCTTAACTATGCCCTGCTTCAGTTCAAACCCACTACTTCTTGATCTCTTTGCTTCGAGAACAGATGATTCCCTTGCTTGCTGTAGTGCTATGCATACAGGCTGCTAAGGGAGCCATTAACTCCTCAAAGAAATCTCTTGAGGTATTTCTGTAAGCTCATTTTTCTGTATACTTATCAGTAGGATTTTGTTTTAGAAGATGGGCCCAAAGTCACAAGGCATTCAGCATTCGTTTTAGTTTCTTATGAAAGCTGCAGAATGGCTTTTGCTCAGCTGGCAGCTATCTTCTTTAGCCAGGAGCTCAGTTTCCCACCTACACCATGATCTGGGAACAACCTGGGCATGGGGAACAGACTCCAGGATTAAAGGCTCTTCTTAGGTATGCAGCAACACTATAAGCACCTCTGATCTAAGTTTCAGTGGATTTATGATAGAATAACCTTTTATGTGTCCAGGCAATTGAAGTTAGCTTTACCTGAATATATTTAACCTTTCCCTAGATGAACCTGACACATTGTGGTTAGAGGATATTGAACCTACCACTGAATGCAGATGGTTACTCCAGAATTTTTGCCTCAGTCTCTCACATCAGGAAACAAGGAAGAACCTTGATTCTGATGAAACCTCACAAATTTGAGCAGGGAGTAATTCGTGAGCTTTGGAAGGTAGGGGTCTGAACTGCTTGACCAAAACATTGTGGGATTTCATTGTGGCAGGTTGGTTGGCTTCTTTTTTTAGCTCTTCTGCATTTTCTTTGTCATATGGGAAGTGCAACCCCCAGACTACTTCAAAGGAAGTGCTGTACCAAGAGCTGGGGAGACCATGGGTGTGACATAGGCAAGATTTTTGCATACTAGCATATATGGTTACATCTTTTTGTATTGATGTGGAGCTCTTGCATGCTGACAGTAGAGTCCCAGGAATACTGGAAGGGACAAATGGTATTCACAACTCTGCCAGGGAAGAGAAATAAAAGTTTGAATGACCATGGGATAAAATCTTTCCCTCAGAGACTTAGTTCAGCTGTTGGTGCAGATAGCTGTTTTTTCAGCACCTTCTTTGATCAGCTTAGCTTCAGTGAAGCAGTTTCCTGATTCTCCAGAGACTTTTCAAGCTGTTCTCAGGGAGCTGCTGCTTGACTAGACCAGGCAAAGATGTTACTTGTTTTCAAGCAAAATCTGTTTCAAAGTGCCTTCTGCCATCTGAGTATCCCCTCTCTGTCCTCCCCAGCCAGAAGATTTATTGCACTGTAACTGCGCTAAAAAGGGATCATTTGCAATTAAAGGAAAATCTATGCTAGTGGTAAAAGATTTTTTTGGAACTATGAGATTAATTTGAACTATGAGATGCTATCTCTGATAGGTACTTAAAGTAAATTGCTACAGTAATTTGCATGTTCTGCTCTATTCAGTGGGAGGTATCTCAGAATGAAGCTGTGTATCTTACTGCTACAGATATGAACTGCCCGAGCCAGATAAAAAGAGCTCACAGTAGTATCTAATCCAAGCTAAGCAGAGAAATCACTGCAAAAGACCCATCCACAGAGAATGAGCCACTTCTCTGCTTTCTGAATTTTCCAGATGGTAGGTCAAATTTTTATATTGTCATTTAACCAGAAATAAGTGAAGTATTTGATAAGAGAGTTTATTTCAGTTCACTTATGTGCTTCTTTATCTCAAGAAATAATATTAGATTAAAATAGTGGGTATGCTTCTATGATAGACAAATAGTGTTGGGACTGACATAAAAATTAACCTTGTAGTGAACTGTACTTAGAAATGGGTTTTGCCATCAGTTTCCTGGCATATGGTTTTACTAATTAGTCAAAGACACAGAAAATCTTTACTGTGCAATTGATTTTTCAGAGTTTAGCATATTTATGTATTTTTTTTGCTTCAATATATTTTTTAAGAATAATGTGTACATCAATTCTAGAATTTCCATGATTAAATACTGAACTTCCTAAATTTTACATCTGTAACTAGTGTAATTGTTAACTCTTGTGAATGCTGGTTCTGGAATAAGTTCAGTTTTACTGTTGCAGTTTTAGTAGCATGTTTTCAGTCAGAATGGATTTTCTGGTTTGATAGAAGAATGAAAATCCCTTTCAAAAGGTGTATGGGTTGTATATATTAGTAAAAAAACTCACGCAACTGCTCTGTCATGGTATGTTTACATTGTAAAGTCTTAAGTTTTTTAGGTAGAAATTGCAGTACTATTTCCAAGTTTTGTTAGTATGCAAGGTAATGTTTGTCACTTATATAAACAGTATTATAAACATTTTGATGGCAAATACAGTTTTGGAAAGAAAATCAGAAATATGTTACTAACACAGTTGCCTTCAGAGAAGCAATGAGTTAACCTCCACAGACTGTTGCTTCTGCAACATACATAGTGGGCTCCCCCTTCTCTCACCTTTGACACTGGATCATTAGGAGCTGGGTTTTGACATACTCAGGTAGTTATTCCAAATCTTGGATCTAGTGCTTTTTCAGCACCACACTGAAGTTTTCATTTGCCGAGCTTGGGCTTCCACCCATACCATGCAGTCATTCTAAGCTATAGGAAGAAGCTGTAAGGCACTATAGAACCAGCCCTTCTCTTGCTATTTTCTGTCTAGAGCTGCAACCTCTGCTTCAGTTCATATTGAGGTAATTTGATGTTTGCTGCCGACTTTTGAAACTGCAAACAGAATCACATTGCTTTTTTAATTGCGTGAGCTCTTTGAATTTTCAGGGAATATTCCTCTTTAATTAGAGCCCTGTATATTGTACATATTCATACATACAGCCCCCAAACTCTACTTGAACTGCTGCCAGTACACAGCAACTTAAAAATGGAGGGAAAATCAATAAAGCAGTCACCAAATTTGGTGCGGAGCATCTCAGCTCAAATATTTTGCATTCTTTTGGTGCAGGCTGGTAGCCCAGTATGTGTAAGGTCTCTCAAAGACATATTTTTTCAGTAAACAGAAGGCTAACTGCAACTACTGGCAAGTATGGAGATAGAAAATTATGAATTTCTTACTCCTGAACCATTCTGACACTTGTTGGAAAAGTTGGTGAGAGCAAGTAATTGGCTGTCTCCCTTCCTGGACAAAGCTCCATCTCAAAAATGGTGAAAGCACATCTCCTTGCAACTTTCTGGTAATCACCAGCCTTCCATTTCTAGGGCTGCAATAACACTGGCAATAAGGGACTTGCCAGTGTCTCCAACAGTGGTATTACTTGTGGCTAAATTCATAATAAACACATACAAATAAAACATCAAATGAGAAAACCCCCCTCATTTCAGAAAGACTCCAAACTTAGTCTATGAAATGATTTTTTTTTAAAATCAATCAGTTTACCTTCTGTCATCTTGCTGAGGTATCACTCACTTAAACAAAATAGCTCTGAAAAATGGAAGGGCAGCTAATATAACTGCTGGCATATCTTGTTGGGGGCAAATGAGTTGCTGGAACAAAACCAAACACTTGGTGGGAAAGGGCTCCCAGTAGAGAAGGAACATTCTGGATATTTTTGCTCTCTGCTAGTGTTAGAAATAACTTCTGGGAATAAGTCTCATGCTCTAAATGATGAATAAAGATGGATGCTTTGTTGTGGTGATGCTGTGAATTTCATTTTGTGTCATTTTGTGCCATATGTTTCTCTCCTAAGGGTCTGTCCAGTCCCAAGTCACTCATGGACCCTGTTCTGGGCCACCTTGTTCATTCCTTCCAGGGCAAAACTCTTGATGTTAGTGCTGAAAAGTACCCTCTAAAAATCTGTTCACCTCGCCTAAGGTTTCTGTAAAATTAAAGAAGTCAATAGATTCGCACTTGTATGTGGTGCTTTTCTCCAGCAATAATGAAAGCAATTAGCTCCTCACTGGTCTCTGGAGCTCCTGACTGGTCACTCACTTCCTGCAAAAGGCATGGCATCAGCTTTGCTGTGACATTAATGCTGAGATGCTGCTTTTTTTGGTCTAAACCTCATCCTTCCTGAGAGTTGTGAATATCCCTGCTCAATACCTACAATGAAATTCTCACACTTTTCTCTTCGAACACTGTTTTGTTATTGTTTTTTCAGAGTTTAAGAATAACCCTCTGGATGTTACTAAACCTTCTAAAAGAAGAAACTTTCCATATCAATACAAAGCTGATGGTATTTCTGAAAGCTCAAAACTGAGTTTGCTCTGAATTTCAGACTTGGCAAAAACACAGGACTTGATAAGGCTTGTCAATGTTTATTTAGTCTGAAAGCTGTTGGCACTGAAATAAAAATTCCTTGCAGTAATTGTGACGACAGTACTCGCATTTCTTGCCTGTTTTTCACTACTCCCCTTGTGCTCACTATCTGCAAGATAAATTGTAATTCCTTTCTACTGTCTGTAGTACCCTGTGACTGCTGCTTACTCATACACAATAATAGAACCTACTGCTCTGTGATCTGCAGTGAAGAACTGTATTCAAGGATTTTTGTTGGTAAGTAGAATGCTTACAGCTATGTAGTATAGCTGGATTGCATGCCTGCTGTCTCCTGAGTTATTCCTGGGTGAGGTCAGCTTAATGCCCATGATCAAATGGTCAGTTTTTTTAATAAAGGGGTTTGCTGGAGAGTTCTTGAGCCAGACCATAAGGTGTAAATTACAGCTGGGGCATATCAGTTAGACACAAATGAAAACATCAGTGAGATACAGGATCTGCCCTAATGCTGTTACATGCGTACAATATATGCTCCCTTTCCTACCTTTCCAGTCCATTTCTTCAGTTCCCCTTCAGCTTAGCATTGTTTACGACACTCACCTGGTTTTGATCTTACTGCTAAATACTTATCTAGAGAAGCTGTCACTAAAGATAACTCCCCTTCCATAAAAAGACAAAAAAGTATAGTGCACCTAAGCAATTGAATATCACCTTAATTCAAAAATATTATTATATATTTTATATTTTATAT
>VWZW01001017.1:0-11006 GCA_013397115.1 Edolisoma coerulescens
TGCTTCTCGATGATGAAGGTGCTGGGGGGACAGGGGGGTCAGGGGGGGTGGGAGGGGCAGGGCCAACCCAGCCCCCCACCCAGCTGGGCCCAACTTGTACCTGGTGACCAGGGCAGAGATGATGTCGGTGATGGTGCCATTCAGCTCTGACAGCATCTCCTCCACGGGGCCTGGGATCGGCAGCTGCTGGCACAGGTGCTCGGCACGGCGGATCTGCTGCCGGTTCTGCCAGATGATCTCCGCCAGCTTCTCACACCTGGGGGGAACAGGGCTCAGCACGCACTGGGGCTCAGCACCCCGTCCCATCCCACCCCACCGGGCACTNCCGGGCACTCACCAGGTCTGCAGCACATCCAAGGTGCCCTCGGGTGGGCCCCCGTTCCCCGCCAGCTGCTGCCGACGCTTCCACTGGATCAGCTCATCATCCAGGATGGTCGTTTGCTGCTTGCGCAGCAGCTGCAGCGTCTTCTGGTGCTTCTCAGCCAGGTCCTGCGAGGTGGAGCAACATCAGGGGCGCAGGGACAGTGTCACAGGGCATCGTGGGGACAGCACCACGGGGAGCAGAGGGCAGCACCGTGGGGAACCAGGTGGCATCACTCACCACGCGGTACTGCTGTAGTGTCTGGGCCTCACGGTGCAGCCAGGCCTCCAGCGACGCCTTCTTCTGCTGCAGCGTCGTCTCCCGCGACATGCGCTCCTGGGGGCCCAGCTGGGAGAGCTGGGAGAACTGGGCTGGGGGACACGGCACGGTGTTAGGGCTGGCCCTGCCAGCACTTCAGGCTCACGCCCCTCGGCCCCCCACCCACCTTGGAGGCGCATGTTCTCCTGGTACTGGATGATGAAGTATTCCTGCGTCTGCTGCAGCTTTTTGAGCTCATTCTCCGAGTCCTGCGTGATGAGCCGCAGCTCCTCGAAGGTCTGGTTGATCTGCAGGTGCTTCTGGGACATGGCATCCACCAGGGAGCCGGTCGGGGAAGGGCTCTGCACGGGGTACAGTCAGCACAGTGAGGGGACCCTCCCCATTCCCTGCCTCAAGGCTGCTCCCATCATCACGGAGGAGAGCCCCTGAGCATTGCCCCAGCCCTGCGGAGCCCTCTCCCTCACCCCTCCCAGCCCCCACTCACGTTGTTCGCCTCCCGCACCAGCCGCTGCTCGTGGTAGAGGATGTGCCGGATGCAGCGCACCAGCTCCATGGGGCATCGGTCGTACGTGTTCTGTGGGGAGAGCACTGCTTGAGCCAGGCACAGGGCAGGGACCCCCCTGGCCTTGCACCCCTGCCCACAGCCCCCTACTCGCCTGCAGCTGCGTGGCGTAGTGCCCCAGCTTGATCTTCAGCAGGAAGCCGTCCTCACCCACTTGGTGGTCTGCCTTCTTCTGCAGCTCCTGGATCAGCCCCTCCAGAAGCTGTGTCGCCTTCACATTCTCCTGGGGGTTGTCAAGGTCGATGGAGTCCCTGCGTGCGGAGCAGAGCGGTGTCAGGGCAGCCTGGCGGGGGGAGCACCCATCAGCACCCCCGGGGCAGCCCCTGCCAAGCCCAGCACCCCCCAGGAACAGACACCCCGACCTACCACGCCTGGCTCTCGATCCACTGCGACAGGTAGTGCCGCACCTCGATGGGGAAGTGCTGCCCATAGAGCGCCTGCATCTGCCGCAGGGCTTCCCCCTGGAGCTGCTGGGCCTGGATCCACACCGCCATGGCTCAGCACCTGCGGGAGACGCGCGGTCAGGGCACCTGCTGGAGACAGGCAGGCACCGTGCTGCAAGGGGTCTGGCCCCAGCTGTCCCCACACCTTCTGCAAGAGTGTCCGGAGTGTCTGGTGCTGTCTCCAGCCACTGAAAGAAAGGGCAGGCGGGGGCAGGGGACCCTGGCTCTGAGTCACCCCCTCTTTTCTAGGAACAGCCCTGGGGGTGCCCAGGGCCAGGGATGTGCCTCTGCACGGCCTCTCCACATGGTTCTCATTTCCCCTCGCTGCACCACGGGATCGCAGCCATCGCTGGCCACGCGAATGAGGAAACAGGCCAGGGGGAGGAAGGGCTGGCCAGAAATCCAGGGTGACGCAGAGCAGAGGCCCCCCCTGCGCTCACCCCGCTCCTGCCCACACCCTGGCAGCGCCAACAGGCAGGAGCAACCCCAGCCCCAAGAGCCCCTGTGGCACCGCAGTCCCCGACGAGTCCCCAGTCCCAGGGCCACTGTCCTGTGGAGACGCACGGACCTCCCCAAGCAGTTTTGGGGCAGCTCTGGCTCCACGCAGGGATTCCACCCACCACACAGCCTTGGCTCCCCCAGGGGCAGGCAGGGATGAGACTGTGGGGACGGGACAGCAGCTCTGCTAAAAGCCAGTGTGTCCCCTGGGCAGTCACCTGTGGCTTGAGGGGGCTGGAGAAACAACCTGCAGTTGAGTGTGTGGGGGTGATATGATGGTGAGTGACACGGGAGGGCCTGGGGGGCTCAAGGTCCCCCCAAGTGAGGAGGCAGCAGTAAAGAGCATTTAGATTCACTCATACCCAAACCACCTGGGAGCTGGCACCACACAGAGGGGCCAGGCAGGGGTGCGAGGCCTTGGACATGTCCCAAGGCCGGGTGACCAGGCCAGGACCTGATCACTGCACTGGCTGGTGACAAGCAGAGGGACTGAGGTAGTGGGGGCTGTGCTTCCCCCTCTCCCCAAAGCATTTTGTTCAGCCTCAGAAATACCCAGTGGCCCACAGGGCTCCAAAAGAGCTGGTGCTGTCATGTGGTCAGGGGCACATGCTGGGGGACAGTGGCAGTGGTCCGAGCCGAGCAGCCACAGCCAGAGCCCCTGAGACAGGCACACCCGCCCCTGAACAGGAAGAGGAACAATAACCCAGAGCTGGCTAAAAATGAATTTTTCCCCTATAAAAAGGGAGGAACGTTTCCACATTCACAGAAATCACCAAGCTGGAAATGCTGCTGGCAAGGAGGGGCCTGGGGAGGCAGAAGAATGCCGGCAAGGAGGAAAGGGAAGGTGGGATGGCCGACAGCAGGACACGCAGCTGTTGGGAATTGCGGACGCTCGATAAGGGGCAGAGCCAAGAACGGCCATGCCAGTGCCACTGCACCACAAAGTGACCCAAGTCCCCAGGACTGCGGGGACATCTGCATGCACACAGAGCAAACAGACACTGCCCTGCCGGTTGATAAAATGGTGATCTCTTCCCATCTCACAGTGACAAAACACTTCCTACTCCACTCCAGCATGTTGTTAAGCAACGAGTCCCTGGCTGCTCTGTGGTGAGCCAGCAGGCACCGCATTTGGCCGGTGCCAGCCTGGGAGCAGGAGCACCAGCGTCACATCCGCCTCTATGAGGGGCTGTGCGGTGGCTGACGGTGGCAGAGCTCACCTGGTGTGTGCCCCAAAACACCATTTGCACCAGGCTTGGGCACAACCTCCAGGGACATTGTCAATGCAGCAGGACATGCAATTTCTCCAGGCACCTCATTTTTGTCTCTGTGTCTCCCCTGTGGACAAATCAAACCTCCTCACGGGCTGCAGGGTACCCTGACCACCCCAGCACAAGTGACCAGTGCCACCTGCCATGGGCAGATTTTGGCCCCGAGACTCAGCGTGGCTGGGGCAGCAGCTCTGTTTCAGCACAAGCTGCAGCACCACCGTCCCACCGTGCAGCTGGAGCTGCCACTGCCAGCCTTTCCAGGCAGCCCTGCCTCCTGCACCTGGCTGCTGCTGGCAGCCACTGCCCTGGCTTGGACCGTGCCTAGCACCGCTTTCCAGCACCACACTCCTCGGTGGCACCACCGGCTGCCCAAGGGATGGGAGCCCAGGGACGGATTCACCCCCGTGTCCAGGGACACTCACCCACCCCAGTGCCACCTCCAGCCCACCAGCCCCAGCAGGGCCACTGCAGCCTCAAGCACTGCCACGGGTCAGCCACGCACGGCAGCCGCCGGCCCCGCGCGCACTCCAACAACTGCAAGAGGCAGATAATTGTAGTGGTTTAGGCTACTTTGCATTTACTCGCTGGCAGCGAGCTGGAACCCACCCGTCGCTGCAGCTCGGTTAACCAGCAGCACTCGACAAGCCACAGCAGCGCGCTCACCGGAGACTTACTGCCTGCGAAGCGGCACAGGCGGCAGCTTCCCGGGGTAGGACCACTGCTGAGGAGACAGACCCCAGAGCTGGGGGTGGACCCCAGCGCCACAGGCACCGAGCAGAGGGGGGGAGATGCCAGCAGTCATTGCTGCTGCCTCTTACAGCCTCACTGCCCGCTGCCGATGGGGAAGCACTGCCAAACCCAACGCAAAACAGGAGAAACCCACTCAAAAGGGGCACTCAGAAGGCAGCAGCATAGGAGAGGGTGGGCACAAGGACGGGGAGAGATGGCAGCTCCGCTGGGACTGGGGGCAACCAGGGGACTGATGTGACCACACAGGAAGGGTCGCAGCCACAGTGGCAGTAAGCACCAACAAGTCCCAAGCTGCAGGAGAGCCAGAGCACATCCGTGGGCAGACAAAAGGAGGGAAATGCCTCACAGGGTGAGGCCGGCAGTAGCACCTTCCCACGTGCCGTGCGTGGACACAGCAAAATCCAAACGCAGGCAGCAGCTACCCCGGCGCCGGAGCACGCTCTGCACGGGATGCTCAATGCAATCAGCCGCGGGACGCTCCCATTCACACAGCCAGCCCGAGCACCTCCTCATGAGAAGGACAGCCCTGCCCTGGCGCTGGCACAGCCCCCGACAGCAGCCCCTTGCCCAGACCCATGCCCTGAAGGGCCAGGCAGGGGCCAAGGGCGAGGAAAAGCCCTGGGGGGACCACAGCAAAGGGCTCTGGCTGTAACCCCCCCGCCCCACTCCCGCGCCGGACCCACGCAGTCCCTCCGCCGCGGCGGCTCCCGCACTGCCCTTCGCCCGGGGGTCTCGCAGCCCGGGGGTCTCGCAGCCCGGGGGTCTCCGGAGCGCTGTGCTGCCGGGGCAGGGGCGCGGCGCTGGGCTCCGGCGGCAGCGGCCCTGCGCCCGCCGCGCCTCCCGCCGCAGTAAACACGGACACGTGGTTTCTCGGCACCTCCGGGAACCCGCGATCGCTTCCAGGTCAGAGCCGGCCTCGCTGGTGGCCGCAGGGCCGGACCCTGCACCCTCCGGTGGTGCTGCCGAGGGGCTCCGGTGCTGCCCCAGCCAGCGCTGCCCCTGCCCCCGGCAGGCCCGGGGTCAAGGTGTCCTGCAGCCCTCCAAGGTGGGCGGCCCCAAGAAAGATCTCTCCAGGGCAAGATCCGGCCCCCAGACGGATCCCCCGGGCACGGTGGGAACGACAGCCGGGAGCGGCCGCTCGGCACGGCGAGGGGCTCCGGTTACCCCAGCACAGCCACGCACCCCTCCGCCCACAGCGGCCCCG
The DNA here is from genome assembly GCA_013397115.1 of Edolisoma coerulescens. Taxonomy (NCBI): domain Eukaryota; kingdom Metazoa; phylum Chordata; class Aves; order Passeriformes; family Campephagidae; genus Edolisoma; species Edolisoma coerulescens. The sequence continues at coordinate 5,369 of VWZW01001017.1, forward strand.
CGTCCGCAGCAGCTCACCCCAGGCCACCCCCCGAGCCTGGTGGGGAGTGCCCCGTCCTGCAGCCGCACTCACCGGGCTCAGGCCCCGCTCGGCCCCGCTCGACCCCGGCACAGCCCGGCTGCGGCTCTAGGCGGGCACAGCCGCGCTCCCGGGCGGCCGTTTCGCTGGCTGCGCACTACAGGAAGGAGCGGAGAGCAGCTATTTCCTTCCAAAATGTCAGCTGCCTGCGCGGGACAGCCTGCCCCCGGCTGCTGGCAGCCACCCCTGCCACGGCTGCTGCGGGGCGCGCCGGGCAGCGGGGCCGGGACACTCTCCCGCTCGGCCCCTCGCACCTCCCCGGTGCCAGAGCGGGCACAGCCTCTGTCCTCAGCTGGTCAGCGGCACTGAGCCCCCGTGACTGGCGGAGAGCCAGGGATGGGACCCCAGGGACCCATGCCGGAGTTTGGCATGGGGGGAGACGGGACCCACTCACCTGCACCCCCCAGCTTCACTCCCACCCCCAGCGCACGGCCCTGGAGCGGAGCCCGCACCGGGAACACCCGGGCGCTGGTGAGCAGCCCCCAGCCCTGCTCAGAGCTGCGGCCGGGGCTGGTGGCACCGGCACACGGTGGAGCCGGCACAGAGGGCCCAGGGCTGCTGGCATGTTTTACACCGGCCTGTGGTTTCCAGCTCTGGCTGGGAGGCGGCAGCGCCCACCGGCACAGGAGCGAGCTCCTTCTAGAAGCTCCGTGCTTTGATGGGGTTTGTTTGTCTCCCACAGAAAGTGGCAGCAACTGATGGCTTCGCCCTGGTGGCATCGGGGAGGAGGCAGCCGAATCACTCAGCCCACGCTGGAAACATCTGGGGCCAGGCACCACGACACTCATGAAAGAGGCATGGCTGGCTCTGGTAATCCAACGTGCCCCCAAAGGGCAGAGGCGACAGGCCCGGAACCGGTAGCACCAGGACTGTCCGGGTGTCCCAGCAACTCTGGGAGCCAAAAGCAGAAACTTCACACCGTTACAGGAACAAGGAAACCGCACGCATGACCTGATGGTGCCCAGAGGGGACACCAGCCCCACACAGGCAGAGATGCCCCAGCTGAGGACTGGTGCCAGGGGCATCAGTGCTGGGGGCTGCCGACAGCTCATCTCATGCCACGGGAGGCTCTGTGCCTGCCAGCACTTGCTACCCTTGGGAAAGGTTTTTCTCCTCACTTCAGATTTCTTCTTCCAATCAGAGAGGCCCAGAAACCTGCGTCAAACCAAAACCACCAAAATACCCAGCAAAATACCAGCAAAATCCCTTGAATCCAATGGCTGGAACCTCGAGAAAACCTCAGTGCACCAAGAGCCACCCTGGGGCAGCCACAGCCAGATACAGGCGCTGCCTTGGCACCAGCGGGATTCCTCCAGACACCGAGCATGCAGCAGGACCAGCACTGTGCAGGACACATGGTGCAGCCAGCTTGGCAGAGCCCGGTGCCCAGCCCCATGGGCACGAGTCCAGTGTGGCTCAGCAGGACATCCGCCGTGGGGAGCCCAGTCCCTGCCAGCACTGGTGCTGCCCCCACCATAAACCCCCAGACAGGATTAGAGAGGCTGGGCAGAGCTTTAATTACTCCTGGCTCCCTGGGGCCAAGCAGCCGAATTAATTGGCTTTGGGACTGGCACAGCAGGGAGTTGCCAGCTCCCAGGTCTCTGAGTCCTGGGGCTTCCCCTGGCTTGGTGGGGAATCCCAGGGCAGGCACAGAGCCACTGACCACCTGCAGCATCCCAGCTTGGGCAGACTCCGGCCCTTGCCTGGGCAGGGATGTGCAGCTGCCCCGTGCCAGGGCACTCAAGGAAGGGATTTTCCCTCCACGCTAATAATGACTAACCCCAAGTCCCTGTAAGGCCATGCTGAGGGCACAGCCCTGGGGTCCCACAGGTTCTGTGCCAGCCCCCTGCACCGAGGCCAAATCCAGCACAGCCCCTGGCTCGGTGCTAATCCCTGCTCAGACCTGCGCCAGCCCAGGAGGGACAGGCTGGGCGAAGGACCTGAGGATTAAGCTCATTTCAGCATCGAATTAGTCCCGATTGGGGTCTGGAGACACAATTTCATTTTCTCTGCCATGCTCCAGTGAGCGCACACAATGGCACTAATCCAGCCAGACTGGATTTGCTGGGCAGGACCCAGGTGGGCTGGGGAAGATGTGGGCAGCACAGGCACCAACTGCACTGCTCTGGCCGCATCCATCCCCTCAGATCCACACCATGCTCCAGCTCTCCTTGGGGCTAGAGAGATGATGCAGGAGCCCCCTCACCCCTGGCATGGCTGTCCTGCAGGGCCAGCCCAGCCAGCACGGCACAGGCTTTTGGATGTCTGGTGAGCAGGGAGAGCCAGAGGGACACCAGAGCAGCTCCTGCATCCCCCCACCGCACTCCCAGAGCTCATCCCCAGCAGCTGCAGCGGCTCTGCACACAGAGATGCTCTCACACCAAGTCAGCGGAGCAGGATGGGGAGGGGTAAAGCCTTGCCTTTGGAAGAGGGGATACACAGACATCCAGGGATGCTGGCAGGAGGGGGGACTAGTAAGACAGAGAATAAAGCAACCAAAACACCAACGGTTTGTGCAACAAAATTCTCAGTCAAACCCAGAGAGGGGTGAAGCACAGCGTGCATCCACACACACACAGACATGTCCAAGTGGGTTTTGGCTTTCCTGGCCCCGGGAAGGGCTTTGCAGCCCCTGAAGCAGCAGCAGAGCCCCTGCCCCTGAGCTGCACCATAAGCCTCACCGCAGCATCTCCACAAGCAGGGCCAGAGAAGCTGCACCCCTGGGCCCACAGCCCAACAGCACCGGGGTCGGGTGTTCACACCGGAGAGGACAAAGATCATTTTACAGCGGTTCCAGCAAGGACTCAGAACTGCCAGCAAGAGCAGCCTCTTCCTCTGCTAAAGGCTTTGCAGGGCCATTGAGCGATAGGGACGAGAGGCCAGACAGAATGAGCACCCAGCACGTGGTGGGCAGGGCTGGGTCAATGCTGCTCTGGCTCTTTGAGGCAGTGGTTCTCCAGCACCAGCCTTTTCCCCAGTTCCCTGCCCAGTAGAGCTATGCTATAAACCAGCTCATAACACAAAGTTACACCGAAAATGGAGATTGCAAAACTCACCAGTGACTGTTTGAACCGGGAATGGGTTGTGACTGTGCTGTGGTTCAGCTACGCTGCTGTGGCTGTCCCAGCCCGGCGGCACATCATTCCTGGTACAGTGGGAAGCAGGAGCTGGCACTCAGGGAAGCACCGGGAATGAAGCGCCTGTGAGTAGCCCGTGTTCCTGGCCCCTCTGGTGCAGCCAGATGGGTGGATTCTGCTTTATCAGCAAGTCAGCTCAGCCCTATCGGCCAGGAAGCCGTGTTCACAGTGTGCCTCCCCCTCGACGTTTCCCAACGCGGCAGGAGCAGCGGCGTGCAGCAGCCTACCTTTTATCAGCCAGCAGATGTTGCTAGAACTGTTGCTGCATGTGAAATTCAGGCATGCCCAGCGCCACTTGGATCCCTGCACAGCCACGCGGTGCCAGGGTAAACACCCCCGCCCCCTTCCTCCCGGGATCAAAACACTTGGGGGTTGCAAAATAGACACCCCATGAAAGGAAAGGCATGCCACAGAAACATTACAGCTGTCGAGGCTACTTCTCCCGGAGCATGCCGGCGCCCCGGAGCCAGCACAGCCTCCCAGGCTGGAGCTGCCTGCATGGCCGCAGAGCCGAGTGCTGACCTGTCCTGGCAAGGTGGGGATCCTAACCCTAACCCTAACCCAAGCCATGCCCTGGCTTCCCTGCAGAGGCTGCTCCGAGGGCAGCACTCACGGTGCGTGGGACACTGGGAGTCACCGCAGCCGTGCAGGCAGAGGGACGCGGCCTCCAGCGCGGGTACCCAGGGGATGCCGGTGGCAGGGAGGTCCCACTCGCCCCGCCTGCCATCCCACTGTGCCTGGGCTCCTGCCGTGAAGCCCATCAAGTGCAGCCCAGCTCACAGTCATTCCTTGCAAACTAGAAAGTCATTTCCCAGCTGATAGGGCCGCTTCACTGTACTCGGCCCAACGCAGTCACCACTTGCCGCCCACGACATAGAGGAGTGCAGGGAGCAGGGATTTTTTGCAAGCAGGGTATCTGAGTTTTGCTATCACTCTAGAGAGAGCTGGGAAACCCCATGGCGAAGCCTTCACAGTCACTTTGGAGTCAGCACTTCCCCTGCAGCGAGAGGGGAAGGTCCCTCCAGAGGCTCTGTGTGCCCTGTGCTAAGCATCCCCAACTGCACCTCCCTGTGTGGTGACAGTATCCCTAATCCTGGCCCAAAATACTGGCCTTGGCACGAGGCAGGCGCAGCAGAGCTGGTGAAGTGGCTTTAGTGACAACTGTAGGGGCCCAACACCCCCAAAGCAGGGCACTGTCAAAGTGCCACAAAACACAGAGTGGGTGACAGCCACCTGTCACACCCTGCTCCCAGCCCAGCTCTCCTGTGTCCCTGCACACAGGCTGTTGGCACCTCTCAGCCCACAGCAAGGCTCCTCCTCCTCCTCATGCTGCACCCACAGCACGGCACAGCCCTCTGCAGCCCCAGGGATGAGCAGCTCCCCAGGAACAGTTATAAAACCCAGGGAGATGGTCTCCATCCTCACATCCAGCACCTCAGAACCACATCAGGTCAGGCTGCGATCCTGATGGCTTCAGGAGCACAAAAGCCCGGGCCAGGAGTCAGGACCCGGAGGGGAGAGCTCCCACCGTGGAGGGCTGGTTCCCGGTGCCCACGGCAGTGGTCAGGCTCTGCAGAGCACCTCATGGTGCCCGGACTAGTGTCCCCACGCATGCCACTGCTGGGGCTCACACTGCTCCGGGCACAGGTACGAGCACTGCAGGGACGTGGGCTGGCTGCAAGCAGCCACCACAGCGCGACAGCCCGCAACCAGGAATGTCCTGCTCTAACCAAGCGACCCGCACCACAGGGACATCGTGTGCCATGCCCCTGCCGTGGGCAAACCACGCGGAGCTGCCCTGAGCCCGGCCCAATCTCCCCTCAGCAACGCGCCCCAGACACTGCGACCAAACCGCTGCTGGTCACCGCCTGCCCCCGGCCCTGTGCCACGGGGTGCCCAGCACGGCGCACGGAGACTTGAACGAGCCGGCAGCCCCGGCCCGGCACCACAGATGTGCCACCGGCGGTGTCACCGCGTCAGCGGCTGCGGGCGCGCTCAGCAGTGCCGGTGCGAGCGGAGCACTGCAGCCCCGGAGCCGCTCGGCAGGAGCTGCCCGGGGCCGGCCTGGCACGAGCCCGGGGCAGGCCGGGCACGGAGCCCTGACAGCTCCGTATCCCGCTGGACAGGTGGCCGCGGCTCCCGCGGGCTCCCAGGCACCGGCCGCGCCCGAGCTGGGTGAAAGGCCACTGGGCGCTGCGGTCCCCGCGGTGTCGCCGCTCCCGCCGGGGACCGATCCCACCCGTCCCACCGACAGCAACGGGGCTCCCACTACCGCCACCCCGGTCCTGTGTGCTGCCTGCGGCGGGACCCCCCCGTCACTGCACGGGACGCCTCGCGCTGTCCCGGATCCTCCCCTCGGCCCGGGAGCGGGACTCGGAGCCGCCCTCCGCGGCCGCCGCTCCGGCCGGGCCCGCGTGCGAAAA
>VWZW01001017.1:11213-29659 GCA_013397115.1 Edolisoma coerulescens
CCCGCCCCCGCCTGCCCCCGCCAGCACCGGGAACGGCACCGGGTAACGGGAGCGGTACCAGGCACTGGGTAACAGCCCCGGGTAATGGCACTGAGTGACGGCACTGGGCATCGGGCAGCAGTGCCGGGACCGGGCACTGGGTAATGGCATCAGGCAGTGGCACTGGGTGACGGTACCGGGCACCAGCACAGGTTAACGGCACCAGTACCAGCACCAGCACAAGGTAATGGCACAGGGTGTCATAAGTGCGTACTGGCACTACCACCAGGCACGGGCAGAATCCAAAACAGCTTCAGGCTTCAAAACCAGCAGCTCTGGCAGGACACAAACCGGCACCAGAATTTGGCTGTAAGTACCGGGGAAGCCCAAAGCAGCACCAAGCCTTGGTTCTGGGAGCAGGAGTGACCAAATCAGTACCAGGTGGCCACAGACGTGGCTGCAAGGCTGCCTTGTGCTGACACCGAGCCCTCTGTGTGGAGCAACCGTGGCTGCACGGTGCTCGTGCCCACCGCAGGCCTGGGCTGACACTTTGCAGCCACATGCATGGCCAAGATCCCCAGCGCTGCTGCAGCCCCAGGCACCTGCTGGAACGCTGCATTCCCCTCTTCCAAGCTGCCACATCCCCTGCAAGCTGTGCGGAGACCCAGGGTGCTGCCAGCTCCTCTGAAGTTGCTCAAACAGGGAAAGTTGACAGAGGCCATAAGAAAACCATCCTGAGGAGCTCTTGCACAGCTGCCACCCACAGCAGACTTCTCCTGGCAGCACTGGCGCCCCAGGGCAGCGGGGTACCCCGGGTGATGGGCACCCCGGGGTGCGGCTGCTGTGCGGTGATGGGCAGAGGCGGCGGCAGGAAGCAATACTGGGTGTGCTCGTTCTGCCCCAGCGCTCGCACTCGCCGCGTGGGATCTCCTGGGCTTTCACTTTCATTACCAGTTCATCTTCTGTGGCCTCAAAAAACTCCGGAGGGAAATTCAGCCAACACAGGTCCCTGTCCTGCCCTGGGCTGGTAGAAGCACAGGTGACCCTTCCCCGGTGGGAATCCAGGAAGGACGGGCTCGTCTCTCCTTGTGCCAGCACTGGAACAGGATCGCTCTCAGACAGCTGATGCACCAGCAATTGCAAATCACTTGGCCACTGGGTCAGAGCACAGCCCCAAGTTCCCACCTCTCTACTGCTTTTATTTATTGCTTTTGTGTTAAAGTCCTCCAGCTCCAGCTCAGGCTCCTCACTGCCTCATCTGGCTTCACACTTCCAAGAGATAAATACCTGTGGGCTGGGCAGGCACCAGCCCAGCACCTGCTCCATGCAAACGCCAGCCACAAAACGGTGCTTTCCAACTTGCCAGCCTCGCTCTGCACCTGGAGCAGCTCTGGTGAATGACTGAATGAGTGACTCCAGCCCGAACAGCCCCCAGCTCCCACCAAATGTTTTTCCGCCTGTGCTCACCCGCTCAGGAGAATCTCACGTACAGAGGCTGACACATCGCTGCTGAGCCGCTGCCAGCAGAACCTTGGCTGCGGATCCCAGTGCTCCTGGGGCACTCCAGACCTCACAGAGAGGTGAGCTGGGACCCTGGCAAGCAGGGACAGGCGCCCAGCGTGAAGCCAGCAGCTCCCACACTGTGTGTATTCCCCGAGACAAAAGAAAAGGAATGGAGAGCGCAGCGCAGGGCCCTGGTGCCTGCCCACCCTGCTTGGCCAGGACGCTCTTGTTCTGGTGAGTTGCATCACGCGGACACGCGGCTTTCACAATCCCTGGCCCACATAACCCATTGGCGCAGTCAGCCAGGCGGGCACTGGCTGCTCAGGCCAGAGAATCAAGGTCACACACAGTGTCTGTGGCTGCTGGGGCTCTGTCTGGGCACCACAGATCCAGGGGTATCTGGAGGATCCTGGGGACGCAGCGCTCCCTGTGCCAGAGACCTGCACGGCCACATGTGCTTGGGAGAGCTGGAAGATGTACATGAAACACCCTCGGTTCCCTCTCACTTCCCTCCCTTCTCCCTCCCCTTTCTGGTACAAAGGGAGAAAAAAAGGAAAAATTAATTAGTGATGGGAGAGAAAGTGGAGAGTGCTCCTTGCTGAGAGGGCAAATGGAATCCAATAAAATCCAATCCAATCCAATCACAATTTATTTTCACCAGGTCCCAAGGAAAACTCCAAGCTGGCTGGTGGGGATGTTACCCAGGAGAAACTCTTCCTTTCCAGAGGAAAAGAACAGAGGAACAGTGACTGCAACAGTGACTGATGGAGAGGCTGCCCCTGGCTCTGTCCCAGCTCTACCCCAGCGTTGCCCCAAAGCAGCCCTAGCTCTGCCCCGGCTCTCTTTGGTCCTCAGAAAGTCTCGGGAAGCCTCTGGGAAGGTGAGCATTATCCAGGCTGAGCCGCAGCCGGCTGCTAGGTCACCTCGCATGAGCTCAGCAGGATGCCGAATGACGCTGTGCATTCCGGGGACAGAGGGAGCCGGGAGCTTTGTAATGGATTTCCGAGAAAATTGCCTCTGTGTTTGGAGCAGGAGCGCAAAGAGTGCAGGCAGAACAGCCTTCCTCTCTAAGTGGCATCTCAAGGGTCTTAATTATTTCTCAGGAGTGGAAACATTTATTTAGGCGGCTCTGGAGAGGTCCTGACGCTTCTGGCTACTGCCCTCCGGGCACATCCTGTGTGCGAGGCTCCTCTGCAACCCTCCCTGCTGCTCCTGGCATGTGCAGGGCTTGGGCAAGGCACAAACACCCAACCACATCACCTGCGGGCAGGACACAGCCTCGGCTCCATCCCCTCCTGCTTATTGGGAAGCCGGACGCGTCATGGGGGAGCCCAGCCCCACCCCATCCCTGCTTTGGGTCCCTCACACTCCCAGGTCTGTGCTGAGGCCACAAAACCCGTCGTGATAATCCAGCCCAGCTAATGGGAACCAGATGGATCCCCGCATTAGTCACAACATCATGTTTTCCCACAAAGGTCCCATTGGAGAACCAGTCTGGATGGGCCCTGCGGGGTTCCAGCGCTGGTGCTGGTGCAAGAGGCAGCCTGTGGAGAGTGAGGCCAGCGGCCGAGGGGACAGGGCAGCAGCACAGACCCTGCCAGACCCGGCCAGCCCATGGGCAGGGGAAAGTGGGGACACTGGGGAAGCTCGTTGCTGGCACAGGCTCGGCCTGATGGTGCCCAGTGCCAGCAGGAGGGGATGATCTGTTCCAGCAAAAAATGGAAATGACATTTTGTCCAAGGGGGAATTTCCACAGGAAACCTCTGCTTCCAGCCACTCAGATATGGCTGGGAACAACCCAGCAAACACTTGGCCTCAGCAGCCAAGCAGTGCCATTGCTTGGGCGAAGACTCTCTGTTTCCTCCACAGTCCCTCCTCCAGCCAAGAAAGAACATCCAGTTTCTGCTACTGAAATACCCAGGGCAGCGAGAGCTCGACTGGGTCTGCAGAGGGCACCAGAAGCCCCCATCAGCTCAGTGAGTATCTCTGCACCTGAGGGGACACGGGAGAGGCCCAGCAGCACCCACAGCCCAGCTGGGACCAAGGACACAATCACTGCATGCCCACCCCGGTGCTGGGGCTGGCTGGGGGCATCAGGAGCGCACGCAGCAGGGCTGGACTTGGCTCCCCACCCCACGATGGTGCATCCCAACATCCCTGCACATCCCCATGCATCCCTGCCCTCTCCCTGCATCCCTGCTCTCCCTTGCAGAGCTCAGGTTGCCACAGTAACCGCTCAGTCCCAGCCGCTCCTGCCACAAACACACTGCCACAGGTCAGCCCAGTCCAGCAGCTGCACCAGGGCCAGGGCCCTTCACCCCGTGTCAGGGCAAGCAGAGCCCGCAGTGGTGGTGCCAGCACAGCCAAATGCTGCGTTCTAAGCCAGGATGGGACAGCTGTAGGGAAACAGGCAGGCTGTGGCCTCCTGGAATGGCTGGGAGGTGGTGGCTTTGGAGATCACGCAGCGCTGGAGCTCCGGCTCTGACCTCTGCCACATGTGGCAGTGGAAGACATCACTGCTTGGCTGTGCTCTGCTGTGTATTAGTCTGAGCGTGATGCAATATTTGACTGTTGTGTTCTGAGCACTGGAAGCAGGGATTGGGAGGGCTCTTGGCTTGGGCAGCAGTGGCATGTGCTCTGCACTAAGCGTGTGTTGCTGTGGGAAGGCCCTACCCAGCACCTGGGAGGGCAGAGGAGACCCTCAGGCAGGTCCTTGGGCAGGTGGCAGCCGAGTCCCGGGGGTCTCTGCCTCCCACCCCCCACTGCAGCACTGCTCCTTCAGTTGCTTGGCCCTGGGGATGAGCTGTGGCCTCTCTAATCCCTGTCTGCTGGTTTATTCCCAGGGAACTGTCAATACTGCACAGCTCAGACACCCCAGGTACCAGTGAGACCCTACACGAGCCGGCTGCTCGGGACTGCCCCTGGTCCAGGGCTGCCCTGCCAGGTGGCTGCCCATCCCCACGGGGCCGCCCTGTGCCCGTCACGCAAGTGTCCGCAGCCCAAGAGGATTATCTGCATTTGGAAACCCCTAATCCGTTTGCACGCTTGGCTCAGACACCGTCCCCACTCCTCCCCACTGTGCTGTGGCCCTGGGCAAGGAGCAAAGCCACCCCGTGACCTCCTTTTGGAGCCACAAACAGCCTTATGCCCCAGCACAGGCAGAAAGCAAGGGCTGCAGCGCTGCAGGGCTGGCTGGGGCAGGAGGAGGGGGACAGGATGTTGGCAAGTGTCCCTGCCCCAGCTGCCCCTGGCACTGCAGGGGTTTCACCAGCCCAGCACAGGGACCTTCCCTGGGCACTGCCTCCTGCTGCACATCAGGCTCCAGGAATTCCCAGCCTGCTGCCACCCAGAGCCTTGACAGCAGGAACCCCAATGGGAGCAGTGGCCCCTTAACCCCATTGCTCAGGCCTGGCCCCTGGCTGAATGGGGCAGGTTCCAGCAGGGATGCAGTGGGCCCAGGGAGATAAGAAACCCCTGATCCGCAGGAATAAGGAATGGGAGACCATGTTCCTGACAGCAAGTGGTTGTGGCAACCCCAGGGGTTGCAGACGGGTAAGAATTCCTCAGTCCTGGCTTCTCAAATCCATCCTGCAGCTGCCAGAGGGGAGCTGGCACCTGCCAGGGCAGGAGAAGGGGGTCCCTGCCGCTGGGCTGGGCCTCATTCCTTTGTGAGCTGCCCTGCACCCGCAGCACTGCTGAGGCAGGCAATGATCCAACACAGCTGCCTGGGGAGCAGGAATGGGTTTGTGGGGTCAGGGCAGAGCCTGATTTGGTTTGACAGTGAAACAGAGGGGTCCTGGAGTGGGACTGGTTCCCAAAGCAGGGACGTGGTCAGCTCAGACCTGAGCAGGATGCTCCAGGGCACAGAGAGGGCAGAGAAGGCTCTAGGGCACCTCCAGCGCCTCAACCGATCCAGCACAGCCAGTTCCACATGACCCACATGAACAATCCCCCTAATCCTGCTCTGACAGAGAAATAATCTCTCCCTCTTGGCCTCACCAGAGCACAAACCCTGGAACGATCCTGTTCTCCATGGTAGTGCAGAGGGCTAGGGGTGCAAGTGCTGGGGTGGGAGCCACCGGGCCCCTGTGGGCAGAGCATGTCACTGTCACCAGCCAGTGCTCCCAGCCTCATACACCCATCCACCCCTTGCCCTGCAGAGCCTGGGACCTGCTGCCCCCAGCTCCAGCCCAGTCACCTCCCCCCCGAGCCCATCGACCCCCAGGGCAGAAGCAATCACAGGGGCCCCACTGCAGCCCCAGCCAGCCTGGGCTGAGAGCAGCCAGAGCAGGGCCCCAGTGCAGCCGTGTCCTCCCACGCTGGCACCGGCATTTCCTTTACACAAGTGGAGGAGACCCAGGCACGTCGCTGGGGCAGAGGAAGCACCCACGGGCTGGGACACGGCCGCTGCCCCCCGCATGCCCCGGGAAGGGCCCTGCAGGCCCCGAGACGGGGCAGCTGCCCACGCGTGCCGGGCAGGTGCCGGCAGCACCGGAGCTGGTTCGCACCGAGCAAACCGCAGCCGCGGCACCGGGGCCGCGTTTCGCTGACGGAGGCCCCAGTTCCCGGAGCAGGGTCAGGCGGGTGCCACAGGCAGAGCCAAGCTCACACCCCAGAGCATGTCGCTTCAGGGCCTTTATTTTGGAGAAAGTTAAAGCCTGTAGATACAGCAATAAAATATACAAAAAATAAAATTTTTTACAGTATTGAATGCTGCCCTGGGCTCCAGGGACTGCGGCTGGAGGCAGCTATGGCGAGTGAGCACAGGGGCAAAGGGCCCTCATCCCCTCCAAGCATCCCTGGGGCCAGCCAAGGACCCCCCCATCCTGTTCCTACACAGCTTGGAGGGGCTTGCCCAGACCCCATGGCCATGGCGATCCTCCCCCCTGCCCTCTGGTTCCCTGCCCACCAGCTGTGATGCAACTTGGGGGGGTGGCAGCTCTCCCAGTGCCTCCCCCACCCTTCCACTGCTCATCCGCATCTGTGTGCCCACTGCATGGAAAGGGCAGGAGGGCTCCCCCAGTTTTGGTGAATGCAGGACTGCAACCATCAACCCCCCCAAAAGTCAGGACACCTGCCCTTCACAACACCCACGTCACTGTGCTGCACTGCCCCGCAGCAGGTTCCTCTCCTCACATCCACCTGCTCCCTTCAACTCTTACCCCTTCCCAGCTTAACTGTGAGGGCCAACCTCCAACAGAAATGCCACATGAAGCTCCCAAGAAGGTGCAGACCCCATGCCTGGCCCCTCACAACCCAGAGAGAAAGGGACAGGCCAGGTGCCCCACTGTCAGCCATGCTGGTTCCACCAGTCCCCCAGGGTCCAACTGGTCTAACTCAGCACAGTGCTGGAAGCAAGGCTGTGCTCCCAGCACCAGCCTGGCCACAGGGCAGCCCCTGTGGCTTCACCCAGCTCCCAAAATGGGCCACAGCTGCAAACACTGCTTACACGCAGGTGCCAGTACTGGGTAGCAGCACTGCCCCACCCCAGGGACACCAGCCATCCCAACAGGAGCCCAGGCTGCTGGCACTGGCCAGACCGCTGTGCCCGAAGCGGGAAGCTGGGGACAAGCACAAGCAGCTCCTGAACCTCTGGGCTCCCAGCAAACCCAGGCTGAGTCCAGCAGGGGCAGTCCCTGCTGAGTCCAGGGAGGGAGCATCTGGATACATCCACCTGCAGCTCCAAGCCCTGTGCTGGTCATCCTGGCCAAAACTAGGGCCGGGCGGGTGCAGAGAGGGGACCCACCCCAGCACCCTGCGAGCTCTAGGAGGTGCTGGGAGCAGCAGGGCAGACCCTGCCACATGGCCAATCACCTCTGCAATTCCAGACTTGTAGGGTCTTGTGGGTCTGGGTGTGGGCAGTCAGGGCAGCAGCTTCCAGCAGCAGGACTGGGGCTGTGGAAGCGTTTGTAGGAACTGTGGCTGCAATCGGAGGCAAATAGGCACTTGAATGAGCAAAAATAATAAAAAACTGTTATGGAAGGAAATAGAAAAAGGTTCATCCCCCTCCCTCAGAGATGAGCGGCACCACCCCAGAGAGGGGCTGCTCTGCTGGGTCAGGTGAGGACCTGACCCATTCGGGGACCCTGGCCCCCAGCTGTTCCCGAGGGCAGGCCCGGAGCAGCTGCAGCCGAGTGGGACAAATCCAGGGGAGCGCTCTGGAGGTGGGAAGGCTGAGCCCAGGGAGGGCCCCGCGCGCCGGCGCAGCCCCTCACATGGGCGAGGACGCACACTCTGGGGTCAGCTCCATGTCGAAGGTCAGCGACTCTGCGGGCAGACACAGCCAGGGTTACGGGGCCCGCGCGTGGCCGCAGCCAGGGCCCCCGGGAGCCCCCCCCGACTCACCGAACTGCCCGCCCGCGTTGTTCTCTGCGCCCTCGCTGCTGTTGCCAAACTGCATGAGCGAGTCCAGGGTGCGCGGGGACATGGGCAGGTCGATGGTGTTGCTGAAGGAGGTGCTGTCCGAGGGAGAAAAAGCACAGAAACCTCCGGAGTCAGGGCCTGGCCAGAGCTCTCTAACACCCCCTCTACCCGCTGAGGGCCCCCCAGGCACGGCCCCCAGAGCTCTCCAGAGGAAAGGGGCCCCGGAGGGGAAGAACAGGGCTGTGGTTTGGGCAGCAGCCGGAGCCTGGCTCAGCCCCCACCGTCACCCCAGGCTGGGAACCCCACAGTAACCAAGCAAAGCTCAGACAGAAGTGGAAAGAAAGGAAGGAAACCTCTCCCTCAAGCAAGGCTGAGCACACAAACACCCCCCAAGCACTGACAGACACCCCCAGGAACACTCACGGGGTGACACAGATGAACTTGGTCTTCAGGTATGGAGCAGCACCTGCAAGGAGGGAGAAGCTTCGTCATCAGCCACCCAAGGACAAATCCTTCTCTCCACTCCCCAGAGCACAGGCAGTACCCACCCTCTGCCCATACCCCATGGGACCCCATGGCTGGTCCCACACTGTGGCTGTGCACTCCAGGGATGGCACAGGGTCCTGGCTGGTGACAGCCAGTGCTGTCCCCGGAGCCTCCCTGTGACAAAGGAGCCACAGAAAGTCAACGACTACCTGAGTCCGTCGCTTCCGAGTGTTCCTGGCTCTCGGAGCGGCAGTACTTTCCAAACGCCTCCTCCTTGGGGATGTCTGGGTACAGGTACACCAGTGGGGACACCAGGATGTTGGTGGCATCCATGATTTTGTAGCCCATGATGATCTCCGCAAACGACATATTGTTCAGCTGCTGCTTGGTGTAAGGCTCCACCGACTGGATCTGCGTCTTCCCTGTGCAAGGAAGGAGAATTTTGGCACAGGACAAAGGCAGGGCTGCCCTCAGACACCTGCAGAGCTGTAGGGACAAGATGGGCCTGGGGCAGTGATCAGCTCTACCAGGCACCCAGCAGACCACGGGGCAGGACTGGGACCTGACTGGGTTCAGTGCCATAGAAAACTGTGCCCATGGGCAGCACGCGGACCCAGAAGGCAAAGACCAGCAAAGGGCAGCCAGGCGCAGAAGTTAACCCAGGCAGACAGCTTGTTGGGACAAGGACAAAGGACAAGTGCTTATCAGAGGGTCCAAGCCCCCTTTGGAACCCGGAATGCCAAGCCAGGCACCCAGGGAAGCGAGGGTAGAGCTCGTACCGCTGATGTCCTTCTCCACCCACGTGAAGGTGATGCCACCTTCCTTGCTGCTCTCGCTGAAGCGCAGCAGAAAGGTCCCCGGGGGCTTGGTGCTCAGGATGGCTCGCTCCCGCTCCTTGCTGATGAACCCCATGATGTACCTGGGCAGGAGGAAGCAAGAACAAATGTGGGTCAGGGCACAGGAGCAGCTCCTCCAAGATGTGAGCCCTGCCAGCTCTGCTCAACAGCAGGACTTGGCCTGGCCACTGACATTTTATGGATTCCCAGGTGAGTTTTCACTCTGAACCAGCAAAAATTACCCCAGGAGAGTGCACCTGCACACGGACAAGGCACCCCACGCCATCAGGATGGAACCCGTGGGACCCCTTCCAAGGCCCAGCCTAACCCCAGGCTCTGGGCTGGCACTCACCCTTCGTTCCACAGCGCCAGGATGTACTTCTTCACCAAGTCAATGATGTTGTCCAGCCAGACCCAGAAAGAGAAGCCTTTGCCAGCCATGTTCTCCTGAGGGAAAAGGCAGAGAGGCTGCTAGCACAGCTCAGAAGAAGGGAACAGCCAAGGGAAGGTGCTCAGGGAAGAGAGAGAATTGTACCTTGCAGAACTTGGCCCAGGTGATCTGACAGCCAGAGTAATTCACACCTGGTCCTGGCAGAGAAAAAGAACACAATCATTTAAATAGAATTTCTTCCAAAGACACCATTTCCAGGGTTTGTGTCATTCGGGAGAAAACCAAGCAACTGAAAATTACAGCTCTCAAGCCAAACACGGGCTTCACTCTTGGATGACATGTGGAGGTGGGGAGTCACCCCAAGGGACAACAGGGATGGCCAGGACACCACGCCACGTCACCCAGCACTTACCCAGCAGTTTTTCTGCCAGCGTGGTCAGCTGCTCGATGCTGAGGCCGCGCTTCGTGGTGGAGGAGAACTGCCAGCTCAGCACCTCTGCCACTTGGTCCCAGGTCCCAATGGGCGGCTTAGTGAAGAAGTTCACGTTCTGCACGAGGGAACACACAGCCCTGAGTGGGACATGGGACAGGGGCAGGGCCAGGTCCTGCCTCAGCCTCGCTCCCCGGCCTCTGTTTCCCTCTCTCACCACAACACCCCCATCCTGACACCTGCCCTGCTGCCTCCCCACGCCAGCCCTACCTTGGGGTTGTTGGTCAGCATGTTGTACCACAGGATGGACGCCCAGGCGTTGGGCATCTGGCAGATGTTGGAGATGACCACCACAGGCAGCGAGTGGGTCTGCAAAGAGAGGATGCGACCACAGGCTGGGACAACTCCCAGGGCTCCTCTTGACCCAGGCCTGTGGCAGCAGAAGGCAGTGACCCATGCCTCACCTCCAGGTCGATCTTCAGCCCCTGGTGATACACCTCTGTCTCAAAAGTGATGAGGTGCAGCTCCTCAGTGACTATCAGCGAGGCCTGGGGCAGAAGGGGACACCATGAGCACCACAAGACACCCACCCTCGGCCCAACCCATGACCACGAGGTCCAGCACGGCTGCTCGGGGCTGGCCTGGCAAGCTGCCATTGCGCCAATCGGTGCCAGTGGATCCCCCACGTCTGGGCAGGGCTCCTGCATCCCCTCCCAGCTCAGCTGCCCCTGTCAATGGCCAGTCCCCCTCCCAGGGCCCCCTACACTCACATCGCAGTTGGCTCGGCCTCCGTTCCCACAGCGCTGCTCCCGCAGGGTCTGCAGAGAGAGGGACAGGCTGCAGCAGCACCACAATGACACATGGCCATAGAGGAGCAGCCCAGGAGCTCATGGTACCCACCAGGTGCTTAAACTCTGCTGAGAGGCTGCCATTGTTCGACTCCTCCATGTTCATGACCTTGGTGTTGGTCCCCAGGATGTTAAACTTCCGGGACCTGGGAAGAGGAAAGAGTGTGGCTGACAGGGCTGTCTTGGAGTGAATGCATGATAAAATGTTTGCCAGGAATAAAAGCAGAAACAAGAAAAAATGACCAAAGCAAACAGTGCACTTACCCCCGAAGTGCTGCAACATCCCCGGAGTCCCTAGGAAAGGGGAAAGAGACACCAGGTCACGGCAGTGGCCTTCCCCCCCTGATGCACACAAGCTGGTGTGGGGTGCTAGCTGCATCCCAGCACAAGTCCCACGAGCCCCACAGGCTTTTCCCCCCCGTGGGGGCGAACCCTCGGGACTCAGTGCCACCCTACACCCTCCCCTTCAACTGGGGGCCATGCTGGCCCTCAGTGTGGAGATGGAGCCCAATCCAAGGGCGGCAGGAATCAGTCCCATCCCAGTAAGCCCACCCAGTGCCACTGGAAGGGAAGCACATGACTCACTTGTCAATGCAGACTTTGATTTTCAGCTGATAGTTCAGCTCTGGAAACTTGACCAACAACCTGCAAGAGTCAGCAGACACAGAGCATGAACATCCTGTGCACAGAAACACCTGCTGTCCCACAGGGCACCTGGCACAGCCGGCAGCCAGCAGTATGGACCAGCTCCTCTGGTGGCCCTGGGCACAGCTTCACACAGGCCTGGGACATGTTAGCCCTGACACCTGCCCCCAGGGAGGTGCTGATGCTCCCCTGAGCATCCTGAGGAGCTCGTCTGGGCTGCTGACTGCCCACACCAGGCTCTGAACAAACACCCTCCACACTACTCTGGGCCAGAGGCTGCCACAGGCCAAGAGGGCAATGAAGGCACAGTTGGGAGAGGGCAAGGAAGCTCCAGGCAGAGCCCAGTGTCAGAGCAGCCTTCCTCCATGGAAGCTGGCAGGGAACATGGCCCAGCTGAGCAGCAGCTGGCCAGGGATGTGCTGATGCTTCCCACCCCCGCAACGGGATTTACCAGAACCCAGCTGCCTCCAGGAACATGGCAGATCCCCAGCCAGCCCTGCACTGAGTCATGTGGGCGGCACTCCAGCCTGCTGGGATCATCCTTCTGGGATCTATCCTGCTGGCATCCATCCCTTCCCAGCACCAGCGCTCCCCACGTGAGCCGGGGGCTGCATCTGCAGCAGCATCTTCAGAGAGTGATGCCACGCTGCCCTCCCTCACCCGTGGGGGCAGTGACCCACCTGACTTTGGTGGTGAACTGCACGCCCGTCTTGATGACGAGGGGCCGGTCGGGGTGCATGGGCATGCAGGGCTGCCTCTCCACAACGAAAGCGCTGCAGGAACAGCACAGGGACCGCAGTCAGACCTCCCTGCCCGCCCTCCACCCATGACCAGGACTGCCTGTGGCTCCTGCCTGCCTTCAGCACCTTTTCATCAGGTTCCTGAACAGCTCCACAATCCGCTCCTCCAGCATGGGCCGGTGCTGGACGATTGGGTCCCCTTTATAGGATACTTTTTGCTGCAGTTCTTCCAACTTCTTGATCTGCTGCCGGGTCTGTAGCTGCGATTCGGCAAGAGAGGTTATCCTAGGGGAGCAGGGAGAACCAGCATTAGCTCTGGCTGCCAAGCCTGCACCGTCCAGCCTGCAGAGCCCTCCTCTTCCCACACAAGAAGACACTCTCCATGCCAAACCAGTCAAGAACTGAGAGTGTCTGTGGCTCCAAGCCCAGAGCATTTTTCTAGGCCGTGCATTACAAACAAAACCTGCACGTGCCCAGGTGACAACAGGGCCAGAAACTTTTCAGCAGCCTCAGAATCCCCGAGGCATGGAGCTGGGGCCACTGGGACATCATTCCAGCACTGTGCCCACCACCGTGGCTCAGTCTAAGCAGTGGGCTACATTCACGTGTGCAGGCATCAGAAACCATTTTGCAAGGACATTTCCAGAGACCAAGAGCTCATCTCCACAGCCCACGTATGAGCGCCACTGCTCTGGGGACTGACACAGCCCCAGCCAGCTCTCACCAGTTCTCGAGCCGGTCCAGACAGATATTGGGGGGGCCACCGATGCAGGCAATCTGCTGCCGCCTCTTCCAGTCTGCCAGTTCCTCATCTGCCAGCATCTTCTGCACATATTCCATGGCCGACAGCAGCCCAGCCAGCTCACTCACTATGCCCTGCCGAGAGAGAAAGCAGAACCTTCAGCACCCTGTGACTTCCCCCACGGACCCGCAAGTTTCACATTCACAGACAAGGAAGAAGTCACACAGGGCTGTGCTTGCTGCACTGCTCCTGGTTCTGGCCATGCAGGAACTACCAAACTCTGACCTGAAGAAGAGGGATCTGCACCCGGGGGAATCTGGAGGGCCAGCTGCCCCCCTTACCCTGCGCATCTGGTCCAGCGCCGTCAGCATTTGCTCCAGCTGCTGCATCTTCTGCCGGGTCACCGACTGGTTGTTCCCGTTCAGGTCCTGCATGTCTGTGCAGAGGGGAGAAGCTTCAGCCCCACACATGGACTCTTCCCACCTCCCCAAGTGCCACAACACTTCATGGCAAAGTGCAGGCACCCTGAAAGCCCCCTAGAGCCAAGCAGGAATCTGGCACAGCCTCCAAGCACCTCCGTGGCTCTCCTGCAGCCACAGAGGCCAATCCCTCCCCACCCCACTGCTGTGCTTACAGCAAAGCTCAGTTCAGCTCCCTCAAGGGCAGCGTCAGTGGCAGAAACAAAGGACCAGGTTTCTCCAATTGCCATGCAAATGCCCTGAGCCTGAGCACATTCCCGCTGGGAGTGGAGGCTGGAACACCTCTCCAGCAAGTTTCCTTGCAGGAACACACTGTGGTTTGCAAATGCTAATGAGCTGACATTACCTCCTTGGCTTTTCAAAGTCTTGTAGTTAAAATCGAAGTCATCCTGGAGATTCTCCACCACTTTCATCTTCTGCTCCAGATCCTGCAAGGCAAGAGATGTGGTTTCATTCAAAGCATTCAAGAACGTGGTGGGGAAAGCAGAAAGTGCCCAGGCAGACACATACCTGCACCCTCTTCCTGACATCCTGCAGGTGCTGCTCCAGCATCTGCTGCTTCTCTGTCACCACAGCTGCTGTCGGATGTGTTGCCTGTCCCCCTTGCTGCAGAGGGGACAAGAAGGGCATAAGGACAGGGCTGTAAGCTGGGGATGCTCCCTCCCAGCCTGAGCAGGTTCTGCAAGGTCTTCACCCCATCCCTAACACACACTGGGGCAGCTGCTCACTTCAGCATCACCTCCAGGGTGGGACAGGGTCAGGGAGAGGAGAGATGGGGGCACCTAGCTCACACACCCAGCCAGAACACCCAGGCTGTGTCCTGGCTGTTGGGAATCAGGATGGAGGCCCTGGGATACCTGGCCACTGACCTGGGCTGCGGTGGCAGCTGTCTGGAGGAGCCGGGACTCTTCCCAGAGGCAGCGAGCCACGATGCGGGCTATTTCCATTGGCTTCTCCAAGTATCTGCTCTGTAAAGGGCCGAACACCCCACGGTCAGCAGGCACAAGGCAACCCCTAGGATCTCCACATCCTTGAGGGCTGTGGACGGCGAGCTGTGCCAAGGAATCGCTCACCAGCTCCCCCACCACCCCTGCCAAGCCAGCACTTCCCACCTCACCTGCAGGAACTGCTTGATGCGGCGCAGGTTGTGCTGGTACAGGACATTGGACTCCTGCAGGAAGCGGCTGTACTGCTGGTCGATCTCCCCCAGCAGGTTGTGGAACACCAGCGTGGCGTGCGACTCCTTGCTGGCAGCGTATGCCCTGTACAAGGGAGGGACGGCCCTGAGTGTCTGGCACGGGACCATGCAGGGGGGCTCTGCTCACACCCACCACCCTCTGTGCAACTTGCAGAATCACAGAATCATTTAGGTGGGAAAAGACCTCTAAGATCGAGTCCAACTTGTGACTGATCAATATCAAGTAGACCAGAGCACCGGGCAGACAGTGCGCACCAGCACCTCGCGTCTATGAGCACGTCCCACATGCTCATGGATGGGATCCAGGGATCAGTGCTCTGTGTCAGCCCCATTTACAACAGAGGTCAGTGTTAGCCAGCCCTGGATGGGGACATCCCCCTGCTTCAGAGCTGCCTCTTCTCCTGGTCCAGGGTCTAACACAGTGCACAGAGTCCCACCCCATGCATAGTCCTGCTTCCCTCGATGCCACATGAGCCCCAGTCCCACCACACCAAGGGCCCAGGGAAAGTGACAGAGCTCCTCCAGCCCACTCAGACCCCTGTGGGTGGGCGTTCCGAGCAAAGTCCCCTCTCTGGCATTTCACAAGGCCTTACCAGTCCTGGCTTTCAATCCATGGGGCCAGGAACTGCCGGAGCTCCATGGGGAAGCTGTCACTGTAGAGCTGGTGGAGCTGCTCCAGGTACCGCGTATCGAGCTGCTGTAGCTGGTTCCACTGCGCCATCCTTGCCAGCTCCGGAGACCTGCCAGGACCGGCACACACGTGGCTCAGAGCTGGCTCCCAGTGGGCTACTGGCTCCCTCCTGTCAGCACCCAGCTGTGACTCCTGCACCCCTCTGAAAAAGGCTGAGGGGGCCAGAATCAGCGACAGCCAGGGCACAAGCCCGGGGCACAGTGCTCCAGGACAGCTGGCACGGGCAGGCTGGTCACTGGCAACAGGTAGGAATGAGGCTTTAATTTGGTCTCACAGGCACCCCTGGTCGGCCCTGCCGGGAGGCAGGGAAGTGGCTGTGGAGCTTACAGTAAGTGAGGAAGGCGGAGACTGCCAGGAAACTACAGAAACAAGGAAGGAGCAATTTTCAAGTTCATGACTTGTATCAATGGAAATCAAACTGACGCTAACGAGGGGACTCCAGCTGTGCTGGAAACGAAGGCAGAGCTCCGCGTGACACCAGCAGTCACTTCCCTGCAGAAAGCGGTTTGCTTTTCCCAAAGGTCCCTGCGCTGAGTGATGCAGCATCACTGCATGTCCTGCTCTCCCGAGGGACTCTTTCCCCATTTGTCTGAGTGTGAGGAAAGAAAGGGGGAACACCCTCTGTGGGCTGAGGCACCAGGAGGGGTCAGACATTGGCGTTGACTTGGGAGTTAGAAAGGTTTTTAGAACTTCACAGCACTGAACAACCCCAAAGGCAGGAGCAGCTTCCACAGGACATTAACCTTGAACTACAACCCTCTGGTGCAATCCTCAGGGAAGTCCACATGAACCAAACCTGCTTTCAATGGAGCAATGAGTGAACACGAAAGGAGAGAGCCAGTGGCCGTGCAAGGTCCTGCAGACAACAGACTCCTTCAGCCCTGGAGTCAGACCTGGCTGATGTGACAGAGCCTCTGCGGTGCTGCAGACCAAGGGCTGGGCTGGGAGCCGTGGGCCAGGGCTGTGTGGGGGGCAGCACAGCGGAGCCCCCATTCCACAGGGCGTTCAGCTCTTTGTGGCCAGTTCTCGGCTCGGGGAATGCTCCCTCTGCCCCAGCAGCTGCAGGGCTCCAGCCCTTCCACTCAGTCCTGGAGACCACTCCTGCAGCACAAGTGGCGCTGCTGCTGGGGGGGAAAACCCAACAAATGCACCGGCCAGGCAAGAGCGAAAGCCCACCAGCCCCGCAGGGAGTGCCCCGCCTGGCCGGTGAGCTCCGCCGCCTCGCTTCCTATTGCGCCATGCACCGGGGGCGGGGGGGCTGCACCGGCCCCTCCGGAAACAGCAGCAGCTGCTGCCCCAGCCCCGCTCCTGCCACAGCGGTGTCTCCAGCTCTGAGCCGAGGACAGGGCTGCAGCAGCGTGGCACAGGACACAGTTACCTGGGCAGCCCCTGCAGCGCCCGCTGCCAAGTGGCTCACAGGCAGACATTCCCATCAGGCTGCAGAAACCGAACCAGACGCCACATCTGGATCCAAGCAGAAGCTCCACCTGAAAGCCACAATCTCGGCATTTCAGGGCAGTGCTGGAGCCCCAATCTGAGAGCACCAGAGGGCCAAGAGCAAAGCTCCCAGGCTGCCACGCGGCAGCAGCACTTGGACAGGAATCAGCCACTTCCCGCTGCCACAAACAGCTGCAGGACAAGCCAGCTTGCAGCACTAAACTCCAGCTCCTCCTGGCATCCACACAAGGCATTCTGACAT
The DNA here is from genome assembly GCA_013397115.1 of Edolisoma coerulescens. NCBI lineage: Eukaryota > Metazoa > Chordata > Aves > Passeriformes > Campephagidae > Edolisoma > Edolisoma coerulescens. The sequence goes on from VWZW01001017.1 coordinate 28,244, forward strand.
TCCTCGAGGAAAAGGGTCCCTAAGACACTCCTTACTGCAGCAGGCACCACTATCAGGGAAGTTCTGACCCTACCAGCCCTGGAACCCCAAGCAGGAGCCTCTGCCTGGCCAGCCCCACCAACGGGAAGCCTCCCTTGTCTGTGTTAAAGATCTGAGGGCTGAACCTTTCTGATTCCACCAGGCTTGCCCATCTCTGCGGTTTGCCTCTCCTCTGTCTCTGGAATGGAGCCAGAGAGCAGCCGACATGGCCAGGACCAACACAGCATGATGCAAGCTCGGGGGTAAACATGCTGTCCAGAGCTCAGAGCAGAGCTGCTAAAAGTAGCTCAAGAGCTAAAGTTCATCTTTCTTATCTCCCCGCAAGGGCAGAGCACAAGAGTCAGGCCCGGCTACACAGTGTCACCAGCAGCCTGGGACAGCTCTGCACACTCCAACCACCTTGCTCAAAACGGGGCTGCCCTGGAGGCAACCCTGCAACTGCTTTCTGTCAGCCTTCTCATCTCTGCGACACACCTGGGAATACCCTCCACGTGTGCCCCCACAACAAGCAGTGAGATCAGGGCAACGTGTATGGGGGAGTCACTGGAAAGGGCTTTAGAAGGACCTCGGGACTCTACGTCCCCTGCAGTGACACGAGTAGGATGAAGCTCAGTCACTGACAGCGTTGCACAGGCCACATCATCACGGTGTCATCGCAGGGTCGTGACAGATGCCATCAGCAACACTTCACGGAGTCCCTGCACCAGGCACCTCGGTGCCCCCTCTTCAGCACAACCATCAACAGCCCGATGGAAAACTGTTCCACACAGCGGCCAGTTGCTCTGGCAGCACAAGAGCCAGTTTGGAAAGGCTGCTAGAGGAATTTGGCTCTGCTCCTCTGGAGCGATTTCAAAGCCAGCCTTGGAGGTGGAAAACAGCGATGCATGGATTTGCAACAGGAGGAGGGAGACTGCAACCTCACAGCCACGGCGTGAGTTCCGACCACCCCACATGCCACAGTTCCTCATCATAGCTCTCCGAAGTCCATCCCAGCAGAACTCCCACTGCAGGAGCTGCGAGTGACACTGTCACCATCCACCCCGGGGCAGGGGACACGCAGCCCACATCCCTCCTGTCTGCCGTCACCGCTGCTCCAGCAGCTCCAACAGATCCACAGGAAGCAGAAGACTGGAGGAGCTGACTGGGAGAGTGACAGTGACAGCGATCACCTTCAGGTTGGAAGCGGGGTCTACTCCCCGATGTGCACACCAGGCAGGGCCAGTCCCTGCAGGTGCAAAGGGCCCAGGGCAGCTCCCCCCGCAGTGGCAGTCTCGTGGCTGTGTCCCCCCGACAGGAAAGCGGGGGTGTCCCATGGCCCGTGGGACAGGAGCCACCCACAGACGGGCAGCGCCGCGCCGGGAGCCGGGGGGGGCAGGA